>OY744515.1:210580675-210751473 GCA_963556195.1 Sepiola atlantica | reverse complement strand
GAGAGAGAGAGAGAAAGAGAGAGAGAAAGAAAGAGAGAGAGAAAGAAAGAGAGAGAATGAAAGAGAGAGAGAAAGAAAGAGAGAGAGAAAGAGACCTCCCCTCCCTTCTTCTACCCACCTTCCACTTCTCTGCATACACCCGCCCCCCACACACATCTTCTTTCACCATGAACCCAAACTTTCCAACCTACTCACCCCTCAGTCTTTGCCGCAGCCACCTGGCCAAACATTCCATCCTCCTTCTTCCCCACCTCTCCACTCCTTCACTCACTGCCATCCACAGTATCCCTGTTCACTTATCACCCTTCCACTTTTTTCACTCAGTTTCATCAACATTTATTTTCATTCCTCACAACTGACTTCACCAAGTCCGGACGTCAGCCCTACTGTTTTTCCAGTAGCTGGCTACTACTTTCCTCCATTCAACCCACCATGTCAACCCTATATGTCCAAGTACTTGCATGACATTTTTTACTTTATATTATCATCCTGAAGAAGGCTTACAAATAAAGACGAAACGTTGATGAACACATTAAAAAAAACAAAAAAACATCCTTTTTGGTTTTTCCTTTTTCATTTCCCATATATATATATATATATATAGGGTGGGCCAAAATAAGGGTCCTATCTTTAAATTTGAATAACTTGAATTTGAATAACTTCCACAAAATAAAAGTTAAACTCACCAAACTTTATGTGTGTGTAGACTGACCCTTCCGAGATTTTTTGAAATAAACAAAACAAATTTTAGCCGAAAAACACTTCTTAAAACTTACAAAAACTAAAGTATTGTTTTTTACACTGTTTTGAGTTTTTTAAGCAAAAATAATGTTTTCTAAATGAGGGTACGTTCCTTAGGGCTAATACGGCTCATGCTTGCTTCGGAAGGGGTCCTTTACTTATTCTAAAAAAAAAATTTAAAAAAAAAAAAAAAAAAAAAAAAATCAATAAATAAAAAAAGTTATTAATTTTTAAAAATAGGACCCTTATTTTTGCCCACCTTGTATATAAAATATGTTTTTACCGAGTACACCTTGCATTGAACAATCGAAGTTGAAATAAATTTATCATGCGTACATGTTTATCCCTCTTTCATCTATATATATATATATATACATATATATATACATACATACATACATACACACACACACCATTTGAAATATTGATCCTGACACTACTTAAACGTGGTCACTCTGTAAAAAAAAATTTTTTTTAAATGAGCAAAAATACAAAGTATTCTGAACTCGTTCAAAAATCAAAAAAAAAAAAATTCACAAAACATTGAATCTATTTCTTTTGAGGTTTTTCTTGTGATAATTCAAATAATATCATTGTCAGCTGCATGCGGCAATACTTTTGCTGCTGTAGCATGCGGGGGAGGATAAGATTTCTTTAGAAAAACGATTCAAGGTTCAAAGTTACATGCAGTTTTTGAGTACACTATAAGAAGCCCATCTGGATAAGCACCGAATTGGTTCTATGAGCGCCTGTCTATCGCCAATAATTCAAGGAAATGTCTTACGCCTCCTGTCGGTCTGCCAAACCAGCAAGACATCTGATAAAAACTTCCATTTTCGAATGTAGGCTTTTTATATTAGGTGATTAAACAGATTTTCATTAACTTTTAAATTTAAATATGATATTCATATTTTGTCATGAACTTTTAAATTTAAATATGATATTCATATTTTGTCATGAACTTTTAAATTTAAATATGATACTCATATTTTGTCATGAACTTTTAAATTTAAATATGATATTCATATTTTGTCATGAACTTTTAAATTTAAATATGATATTCATATTTTGTCATGAACTTTTAAATTTAAATATGATATTCATATTTTGTCATGAACTTTTAAATTTAAATATGATATTCATATTTTGTCATGAACTTTTAAATTTAAATATGATATTCATATTTTGTCATGAACTTTTAAATTTAAATATGATATTCATATTTTGTCATGAACTTTTAAATTTAAATATGATATTCATATTTTGTCATGAACTTTTAAATTTAAATATGATATTCATATTTTGTCAAATTTTGTTAAATTGTGAATTTATTGAATAAATTTTATCAATTCATGCATTACATTAAGCTTTTATATTTTAGTTTTATCTTTAAATGTTGACAAGTGAGAAAACTGCAAGTAAAATGCTTTTCTAAGTTTACATTATTGTCAGAAAAAAAAATCGTCACGTGATTATAAAAAGATGAACTCATTTGAAGATTTTCCAAATAATAGTCACGCGGTAGTTCTCTTTTCAACTCAAGAAAGGAAAAGTAGGCTTTATTTTCATTCAAACTACACATAACTTCCCTCTGAATCCCTTAAGGCTTTGTATATAGAAGGTCAGATTATCAGATAAACCTGTCAAGCTCTTTCCTCACCTCAACTGATAAAATGTTCTTTACGTTGAAGGGGGGGGGGGGGCAAGATGTTGGCAGCTCCTTTATAAGAGTAATCTGAATTAGAGACACATCTTATATATAAAGTAAAGTTAGTCTATAATTTCTTTGTTACTGAGTTTTTTTTTCCTACAAAATTAATATTTGATTCTGGTTCGTAAGTTTTTATATTGTTTTTTTGTTTTTTTTTCAATTAAGAAAATGACTTTCAAAGAAAATTAGTCGCATTTCATGCTGTGCAGAACTGATAATAGACCAATTGTTCAGCCTGGTCTGCAAAAGTAACCCAGAAGAACCTGAAAGAAAGCCACGGGGGAAGCAGACTTAGCTAAACAAACAAATAGAAACAAATTTTGCATTAGAGACATCTTATATATAAAGTAAAGTTAGTCTATTATTTCTTTGTTACCGATAGCCTTCTTTCCTACAAAATTAATATTTGATTCTGGTTTGTCAGTTTTTCTTGTGGATCACAGCAGCATGTTAAGAATAAAATGTTATTCAATTTAATTTCTTCCAGAAAATACTTTGTCTGGATCAAAATTATTTTCATATGGATGTCATATTTAAAAAAAACCCAGAGATGTAACTATGTATTCGTTAATGCCCTTTGTTTAGAGAAAAAAAAAAAAAAAAAAACACAAATTGCAAGTAAAAACACTACCGGGCAATGCCGGGTAGGGGCAGCTAGTACAACGAATAAGTAATAATTGAGAAAGATCTATTAGAGTTCCTGCATGATTCAAGCAAGTTGTTGCTGCTGCTGATGATGATGATATTGAACAGCAGTTTGTATGGGTGCAAATTGCTTAAAATCTTTCCTCAAAGATCTAAATAGAATGTATCTGATAAAATAAAGTCTAAAGAGGAAATGGATATACCCCTGCAAGGGTGCCTGCATAGGGGAATCTATAGTGAAGCAAGGGATGTGCACTCCCAAACAACATCTCTCCTGAACCAACATTGACCAGAAGTTCAGAACAACTTGAAACAATGCCGGGATAAGCAGAGAAAGACTGCCATTATTTTGAAGTTTTCCTTCTCCTCAAACTAGTTGCACAACCGAGGCTTGAGAGTCAAATCTACCCAACTATTTAATCTATAGCTAACAGGAGAATATATGGATTTACACCTTTTCAAAAGGGGTATTAGTCAAAGTGATGCTACAGCCCCGAAAGAACTCTGCACACTGTAACCACGACACAACACCACTTCCATAATGAAGGAAATAGGTTTTAATAAACACCAATTAAAAGTTAATAAATTCAGTATTTATTAGACCTTACTGCACCTGTACTTTTTATTCATATTTTCTTTAGTTAACCACATTCAGCATCGTAAAGGTTGGGGAAAACAATGTTAACACTTTAATTCTGCAAATTATGAAAAAATAATTTACATAATTTTTAATGTTGTTCTTACAAAATATCCGATTAAGATTTGGTTAACTCCTCAACATATTCATTATTGCCTTGAAATAACTTATTCTTGATTTATCAGTTTTATGGCATATTAACTCTTTTACATCATTTAATGCCTAAGTCCAATACTTATTGTAGACGATTAATCTACATGATAATACGCTAAGGCATTTCATGTTCATATGTACGTTATCACATTTTACACACATTTAAAAACAACGAACAGTACACTTTTAAATAAATACATTTCAAAAAGTGGCATTCGTTTTATTGATTTGAAGAATATTTAGCTTCCAATGACTTATTTTTACAGAAGAAAGGGTATGTTTTTCCTTTAACAGTATTGATCCTGACAGACATTATTTCAAACGAAATATTATTAACAGTTTATTATACAGATTGATGTTTGCCTGATACTATAAGTGCATGTGATCACAATAGAGTAGCAAGGATTTGAACAATCCCATCGTCTGAGACTGTATACATTTAGCTAATCACACTTCTCACTTTTTCTGATATTTTCTTACACTAGTGCGACGATAGAGATTAACACTTACCGGATCCAAAGTGCCCGTGAAGCCTTGCTGTTGAGCAGCCATTTGAAAGAGGTTACAAACGCATGCTCAGTGTTTTTCGATTTTTGTAGGTGTCAGTAATTTGCATGCATAGATACTGACCCGCTATAAAAAGGCCGGATATACAACAGTGAGGCAAGAAAACAATGGAGGTCGTCATGAACAGAGAAAGAGATTTGTGTAGTCAGATAGGCATTTTGTTTGTTGTTACAGATTTTTTTTGCCATACCAACCCATTTAGAGTTATTAAATGCTGTCATTTTAATACAGAGAAACTAAGAGGGGTAAGAAAAGACCAACAGAGAGACAGAGAGGGGTAATGGAACAGCCAACAGAGAGGCGTAACATTGGCTATTCCGCTACCCCTCTCTGTTGGCTATTCCGCTACCCCTCTCTGTTGGCTATTCCGCTACCCCTCTCTGTTGGCTATTCTGTGACATAGAATAGCCAACAGAGAGGGGTAGCGAAACAGCCAACAGAGAGGGGTAGCGGAACAGCCAACAGAGAGGGGTAGCGGAACAGCCAACAGAGAGGGGTAGCGGAACAGCCAACAGAGAGGGGTAGCGGAACAGCCAACAGAGAGGGGTAGCGGAACAGCCAACAGAGAGGGGTAGCGGAACAGCCAACAGAGAGGGGTAGCGGAACAGCCAACAGAGAGGGGTAGCGGAACAGCCAACAGAGAGGGGTAGCGGAACAGCCAACAGAGAGGGGTAGCGGAACAGCCAACAGAGAGGGGTAGCGGAACAGCCAACAGAGAGGGGTAGCGGAACAGCCAACAGAGAGGGGTAGCGGAACAGCCAACAGAGAGGGGTAGCGGAACAGCCAACAGAGAGGGGTAGCGGAACAGCCAACAGAGAGGGGTAGCGGAACAGCCAACAGAGAGGGGTAGCGGAACAGCCAACAGAGAGGGGTAGCGGAACAGCCAACAGAGAGGGGTAGCGGAACAGCCAACAGAGAGGGGTAGCGGAACAGCCAACAGAGAGGGGTAGCGGAACAGCCAACAGAGAGGGGTAGCGGAACAGCCAACAGAGAGGGGTAGCGGAACAGCCAACAGAGAGGGGTAGCGGAACAGCCAACAGAGAGGGGTAGCGGAACAGCCAACAGAGAGGGGTAGCGGAACAGCCAACAGAGAGGGGTAGCGGAACAGCCCACAGAGAGGGGTAGCTGAACAGCCCACAGAGAGGGGTAGCGGAACAGCCAACAGAGAGGGGTAGCTGAACAGCCCACAGAGAGGAGTAGTGGAACAGCCAACAGAGAGGGGAAGCGGAACAGCCCACAGAGAGGGGTAGCGGAACAGTCCACAGAGAGGGATAGCGGAACAGTCCACAGAGAGGGGTAACGGAACAGTCCACAGAGAGAGGTAACGGAACAGTCCACAGAGAGAGGTAACGGAACAGTCCACAGAGAGAGGTAACGGAACAGTCCACAGAGAGAGGTAACGGAAGAGTCCACAGAGAGAGGTAACGGAAGAGTCCACAGAGAGAGGTAACGGAAGAGTCCACAGAGAGAGGTAACGGAACAGTCCACAGAGAGAGGTAACGGAACAGTCCACAGAGAGAGGTAACGGAACAGTCCACAGAGAGAGGTAACGGAACAGTCCACAGAGAGAGGTAACGGAACAGTCCACAGAGAGAGGTAACGGAAAGACCACAGAGAGAGGTAACGGAAAGACCACAGAGAGAGGTAAAGTAAAGACCACAGAGAGAGGTAAAGTAAAGACCACAGAGAGAGGTAAAGTAAAGACCACAGAGAGAGGTAAAGTAAAGACCACAGAGAGAGGTAAAGTAAAGACCACAGAGGGAGGTAAAGTAAAGACCACAGAGGGAGGTAAAGGAAAGACCACAGAGAGAGGTAAAGTAAAGACCACAGAGAGAGGTAAAGTAAAGACCACAGAGAGAGGTAAAGTAAAGACCACAGAGAGAGAAGTAGGAGGCAAGAAAGACACCAGAGAGAGAGAAGTAGGAGGCAAGAAAGACACCAGAGAGAGAAGTAGGAGGCAAGAAAGACACCAGAGAGAGAATAGGAGGCAAGAAAGACACCAGAGAGAGAAGTAGGAGGCAAGAAAGACACCAGAGAGAGAAGTAGGAGGCAAGAAAGACACCAGAGAGAGAAGTAGGAGGCAAGAAAGACACCAGAGAGAGAAGTAGGAGGCAAGAAAGACACCAGAGAGAGAAGTAGGAGGCAAGAAAGACACCAGAGAGAGAAGTAGGAGGCAAGAAAGACACCAGAGAGAGAAGTAGGAGGCAAGAAAGACCAGAGAGAGAAGTAGGAGGCAAGAAAGACCAGAGAGAGAAGTAGGAGGCAAGAAAGACCAGAGAGAGAAGTAGGAGGCAAGAAAGACCAGAGAGAGAAGTAGGAGGCAAGAAAGACCAGAGAGAGAAGTAGGAGGCAAGAAAGACCAGAGAGAGAAGTAGGAGGCAAGAAAGACCAGAGAGAGAAGTAGGAGGCAAGAAAGACCAGAGAGAGAAGTAGGAGGCAAGAAAGACCAGAGAGAGAAGTAGGAGGCAAGAAAGACCAGAGAGAGGAGTAGGAGGAAGGGAAGACTAGAGAGTTAGGGTTGCAGGAAGAAAAGATTAGAGAGAAGGGGAGGGGAGATTTGAAAGGTAAATAGGAGGGGAAACTAGAGACAAAGATAGGGATAGGAGACTAGAGAAGAACAGGAGATAAAGGGGGGACAGAAGACAGAAGAGCAAGAAACGGTTTATTTAAGATCTATAATATTGGAGAGATAAGTTTGATGTCATTGTATGTCAGTTAATCTATGTCAATTACCTCCAAATCTAATCTTTATCTCAGTAGATAATTCTAAATTGTAAGTAGATTGTAAATACACGCACTAGCTTCTCTTTAAACTTGGAAGAGCATAATAGTATTCACAAGGAAGAAAACTGTCATTCTGTTTGCTGAACACAGATCCAGAAAACACTTAATAAATTTCCACTAAACTTTGCATAAATAACCGAAGTAAATTTGACTTATATCTGTCCGAAAGGTAAAAATTAAAGGGTAGCAATGGAGAAATGGGCTTGTGGAACACAAAGGCGGGGTGTATAGAAAACCTCTCTGCAATTATTAAAGTGTGTCTCAGCACTATTAACCTGTCCTGGAAACAGGTTTTCTAGGTTACAAGTTTTACATTATAAACAAAAACTGATTATCTTAAAACAAATCAGGAAAGTGTATAAGAGTTGTTTCCAACCATTTTTTTAGCCATGCCCCACCTTGTCACCTTTATAATTCTGATTCCTCCTGTAGTGATATATAATTCGATTCATTTGAAAAGTGAAATCCGTTTCAACTGAAGAAGCTTAAAACATCATTACTTTGCTTTAAACAGACTACAAAAAAACATGTCACCCATGAAAAAAAAATTCAATAAAGAAAAGACAAAGTTCTACGCATAAGTAATGTAAAAAATTAAAATTATTGTGGTATTAAAATAATAATGAATAATAATAAATATGATAATAAAAGAGTATTCATAGAAAATAAAGAGAAAAATTTGCTATATTAGAATATTGGAAAATTCCAAAAATACTAAATCGAAAACTTAGACTTAGACCTCCTCAGTCGTGCTCAATTGCCCCCCCCCCTCTTAATTAAAAAAGAAATAGGGTATACGCCCCACAAAGGGGTGTATAGTCTATGTTGGAAACCACTGATGTAATAGGCTAATTGTGAGTTTTAGGCTGACATTTTTTTTTCTATCTTCTTCCTAAACCCGGATGTGTGCAAATCTAGAGAATAATCATTTTATTGAATTGCATAGACACTTTCCCATCTGCACACTTATGTAAGTCCCGGTGATGATGATAATATTAACAACAACAACAACAACAACAACACCCCCACCCACCCCCAAAAAAAATTTAGCGATGAAAGATGAAAGGAAGCATAACAACAACTACAACAACTTGAATTCCGCACCAAGAAATAAATTAGCAAATTCTTGGGAAATCATTTAACATCTGTCCGATCCATTATTTACGTACGCTAGAAGTTCCAATGTTATTGAAGAGCAGAAGGTGTTCGTACTAAGATTTGATTTGATACTAACTGGAATAATGTAAAGTTCTCCTTTGGAGTAAATGTGAGCCGAGATGACAGGTTTGGACAGAAAACATTTGTTGACATCATTTGTACTTCAAACTTACAGGAAAAACAATGCGATAGAAATTTCTTGTGGGTGACGAGGAGGGTAAATAGTATTTAGAGTTGTCAAAACAGTTGCAAATTTGTTCTGAATGAGCAAATGTTTGGTAAGGTACAAATAAAAAAGAGACAAAATGGTTTTATCTTTAATAATAAATATAAAACTGATGGTTTTTTTAATGATATCCTTCTCACCGGATTTTTACCAAATTGGGCATTGCAATCCAGATACATCCCATGTTGATAAATACATAAACCTCTCAGTCATTACCTCTCCAAACTGGAACAGCACACCATATAAAAAAGTTAACATCTCAATTTCCTTTTCATACTAGAATTGTTCACCTGGACTTGGGCACAATGGATAAAGTGCTAAGCAAATAATCAGTTCTAATTGAGAGTCGTTTGAAGGCTCAATTTTCAGTACAAACGAAACTAAGAATATAATTATAAAATTACTTGAGACTGCTACCCAGTCATGGGTGATGGAACAAAAACGTTCTATCCTCGTGGATTATAAAAAGGGTTCAGTTCGAAATTCCGTAAAGATTCCCTATTCAACAAGATGCACCTGAAGGTTACATTGGCGGAAACATTGTGAGAATAACATCCAAGATGATAACAGTAGTCTGAATAATCCAAATATATCAATTATCAATCCCCTATCTAAAAAATTCCGAAACATGACACCCTACTCATCAGATTGTGACCAAATTTGGCATGGCGGTCCAAATACATTCCATATCAATAAATATATGGCCAAAAACACAGTCACTTCCCCCCGCCCCAACATGAAACCGCACAACTTATAAAAGAGTTAACACCCCAATTTCTATCTTGCAGATCGACATGCCTTAATGCAATATTAAATTTATAACAGGACATAAATAAAAGGTATTCCAGCTCTAGGAACCCTTTAAAGTAAAATTAGTCGGCAATCAAAGTAAAAGGAAAAAATTACTTTTCTGATGAATTTGGACATTTATATCTACACGGTGTTGCCTGGGAGTCTTTATTTTCGCTTTTTTTAAACTCTTAAATTTATAAATAATGAGAAGCTAAGGGTTACATGTACCAAATCAGCAAGAAGATTGAGAGAAAACGAGAAGGAGCTGCTGAATACAACAAATGCAGGGAGGGGGGAGGGGCTGACCACATACTCATCTAATGTGCAAAAAGGAATTAAAAAGGTTTTAAACTAATTAAGAATTCTCTTTTTTATGCATTAGTGAACTTTTTACCTCGCCTCATTTTACTGTTAAATTATTTTTTAAATCCTTTTTACAAAAAAAAAATTACGAAATTAAACTCACCATCATGCATTTTCTTTTTCTTCGTAAACAAGTCAGCCATTTTAATATTTTGCTAATAGTTGAAAATAAAATTGAATTACTTTGTTATCCTTCGAAATTTGAAAGGCATTTAGAAGCATTTGAACTGTCAAATAGAAAGTAATTTTTGGCTTTAAAATTAAATTAAAAGATTGAAAGTTTTGGAAGAGATTTTCATTCAATATTTTTATAAATAAATATTAAAACAAAATTACCTTGACAAAATTAGCTATAGTTTTTGTTATGGTGATCGACCCTATTCTGTCACTGGGTGTACTCTTGCTGACTATGAATAGAGTTGTTATGACCAATCAGCAGAAGTGAGAAGAGAAGCGAATGAGGAAGCAGCCTGTCAGCCTATTACTTCTGTACTTTCTGTTAATGCAATTTCTTATTAATTACTTTCTGTTCGTATTATTTCTTCTGGCCTTTTAAGGTCACAGCAGTTTGATAAATATTTTGTTCAATTAATAATTTAATGATCAAACGATACGGTAATAATAAAATTTAACTTGAACATTTCTTTTTTATAATTTCGTAAAACAACGAACCCTCTAAAAAAAACCCCAAAAAAACGCATATTTAAAGAAAAAAGCGAAACAAAAATGAAACAAAAAGAAAAAAACTCCCGGGCAACACTAGGTATCGTACAACTAGTACATAATAACCAGTAAGTTATTCACATTCAATATCAAGTTATTCAATATCAAGTTATTCAATATCAAGTTATTCAATATCAAGTTATTCCTACCTGAAAATTTTTTAAGGTCGAATATGGCGATACATGAAAAGTATGAGACTGAAAAATATGTTGCTGGTTTCCTTTGAAAAAGAAAATGTCACTCTGAACATGGCATTTTTATGTTAGGCATAATAAAATCTCAAGAGCTTTTATCTTGCAGGTACTGTTACAAGTGGCGTTAGGCAGTGTGCCAGGAAGGGGGTTAAACAGCCAAGGAATGACATTAAGAAGACAATGTTTTTTTTATAATGGGATGTCAGATAAAAACACAATTTAGGAGGTAGTGTTAAGACTCATTCACTGATAAATGCAGCAAGAGAATTGATGGTACTCTTCCAATATGTGATTTACTGAATGGTTTCTAATCCAATATGTAATCTACCGACTTCTTAAGGCTAGTTGGAATGTAAACTCGGTAGATCATATATCGGATTAGAAGCCATTCGGTAGATTACATATTGGAAGAGCACAGAACTGAAAATAACAAAATCGATGACTAAGTATAATAGACAGAACATTAAAATTAAATTCAATATTAGTATTTGAAAATATGCTAATATGCTAAGGTAATTTCATGTTCGTACATACGTTATCACCCTCCACCTCCTTTTTAAAGATGGGATCGCCCGATCACCGAAGATGTAACACAAAAAAAAAAAAAAAATTTTTGTCTTACATCTGATGTCGCTGTGGTGTTGAATGTGAAACTCACAAACTAAAATACACCTGTTGGCCTTCAAGCTAGGATTAAAGTGTAGCATCTGTTCTGTCCAAAGATGTTATTATAATATTGTGGAGGTCTGTGTTCGCGCTGGACATCCACATAATGGAAATATGTCACAAACTTCTACAAGCGTCTTGGAGAAAGACCGCCATAACCAGATATATTCTGAAACTAGATTAACTAGAATATTTAGATAAGTATGTTTCAGTTAGAACAAAGGTGATGCAATAATATTGTGGGGTCTGTGTTCGCACTGGACGTCCATAGAATACACGACAGCGATATACAAAAGATGAAGGATACAACTGTGGAACTGTGGTTCTGTTAGTTTGACAATATTTCTGAAATGAAAGAGTGGTATAAAATAAAATAGTGGTATGAAATGAAATAGTGGTATGATTTACATGTTTTGGATTGCGCACGGAAAGTTCCAATTTAGATAATTGCCAGGCAAAAGATTGGCCATGAGTAAAATTGCTATGGAGAAAATAACCATTGCCAATGCGTTAGGTTTTGCTTATAGTTTCAAATATATTAAGTTGAGGAAAGTTTTTGCACAGTGTTAAAATATTTCAGGAAGGAGAACATGATTTTCATTTTGTGGAATGTTGAAAGAATCTTGTGTGTTGAGTGTGTACTGAATGGTCAATCCTCAAGTCTGAATTTTAGTATGAGAAACTCGATTGAGTTTACGATACGGTGGTTGACAAGTCATCATAATATTCAGTTTAACGTCCATTTTAAATGCTGACATGTGTTGGATAGTTTTAGAAATTGACTTCCAAACTAACCTATCTCTAGAGATGTCTATATTTAGCCCCTTTTCACTATTCACCCTTATCACTTCTTATGTTTTCCTTGGCCTACTCCTGCCAAGTGGCCTTGCTACCTCAACTGTTCTACATCTATTAACCCAAGAACTTTCATTCATTCCTTCAACGTGGCCATACCAATGAAGTCTCCTGTTCTGCAGGAGACTTCATGTTACACAAAACAAGAAAGATCAGTAACAGGCTTGAAGAATTGAACAGCGTATCTTCCAGACATTACTGCACCTGACAACTACATTGTTTTGATCAATGCAGCACTTTAGGAATGGTCACTGATTTGTAGTCATCCGATTGAGTTGAAGAAGCCTGTCAAGAATTTTTTTTTTTTTTTTTAATTTTTTTTTTTTAATTCAAAGCCAAATGATTAGTACTTTTACCAAATCTGAAAGCTTTAAAGTCGTTAGCAGAATCACAGACGGTGATGGTTTTCATTTGGAAGAATATAAATTAGTTGATATTTTTTTAAATAAATTTATATATAATAAATCTTACTTTTACATGGTGCAAAAACCTTTCCCTTCAACCTAGTATTTATCTGACGATGGTTTGAAATGTTGTTTAAAATTTCTCAACATAACCATGTTCGCTAGTTAAAAAAGAATACAGTATTGATTGTAAGGAATTACAACAATAAAAAGTTTTGTAGAAGGCCCTTACCGGAACAAAGAATGGGAGGGGGAGCTTCCGGGAGAATGGAAAGAAAAGTTAGAGACAAAAAGACAATCATGCTGGTAGCAGTTGTATTTTATTTGGAGTAACGTCTTTCAAAAACCTAATTATTACTGATGAAATAAAACCTGTTTTCTTTTTAATAAGTATTGCCTTTCAATAAGCATATTTTATTTCAGTACATCATGGATCCAGTAACAATAAGATTAGATGGGTATACTCCTATAGTATTGACCCGTATCACAATCCTATATTTTTATTGACTGAAAACACAAAACACGCCCCCAAAATAAACTCTTGGAAAGCAATTACATTTTTGTCCAAGTGAGAATTTAACAAAAAATTTTTTTGTTTTAGATAACGGGCATGTGATGTGCTTACAATTACGTCATAGCAACAATAACAGATGAATTAAAATAAATTACTTCTTGCCTTGCATCTTGGGCGATCGGATCTTTTTAAAAATAGGGAATCGGTGATAACGTACGTATGTACGAACATGAAATGCCTTAGCGTATTATTATATTGATAAAACAAACCTAAATAATTTCCCAGAAGGCCCCTTCTTGGAACACAGAAAAAAGAGGGACTTCCATTGAGAACAGAAGAGGAGAGGAAAAAAGACAATCACAGTTGTCTTTTATTTGTAGCAAACGTCTCGAAAACCTAATTATTACTGATGAAATAAAACCAGTATTCCTTTTAGAAGGAGTCTTGTCTTTCAATAAGAATATTTTATTTCCGTAGACCACGGATTCAGCAACAATAAGATTAGATGGTATACTACTGCGCCTGTGAATAGCTCATAAAACCTGAGACCCTCACAAGATAGAAGTAGAATAAAACAGAACTTGTAGTTTTAGTTAGAAGAAGCAGTTATAAAAAGAGAAATAGAAAAACTGATGTCATTAATATTCTTATCGGTTAGGTTACACCTCAATAAAATAAACACTCATATAAAGAGAAATAGTTTAAGTCCAAATTAGCAATAATTTTTAAAAACTAGTGGGACCCATGGAAATTCTACAATTGTATTCTTCATCTGTTGTCTATTGTTGCTGTGCTTATGGAGGCCTATTTCCAAAACCTCTGTAGGAGTTAGTGACATATTTTCATTCTATGGACGTCTGGTGCAAATGCAGACCCTACAATATTATTCTACCACCTTTGGACAGAACAGATACTACACTTTGAAAAAATTGTTTGCAGAAAATATTTAAATTACTTTTTAAAACAAATTAGACACAAGACCATCAAAAGTGTGAAGAAAATAGGTGTCATTGATCATCCTTGGTCTAAAGAGATTAAAATGTCTATCCTACTCTTAACTAGAATCATCTCAGTCACCACAATACCACATTTACACTTTCATCCTGGTTCGAAGGTCAAGAAAGTGTATGTTAGTTAGAGTTTCACGTTCGATACAACAGCAACATCAGATGAAATTTTTTTAAATTTCTTTTTTTTCGTATTGCATTTTCGGCTATTGGGTGATCCTATCTTTTAAAAAAAAAGTGTGGAGGGTGATAACGTACGTACGAACATGAAATTGCCTTAGTGTATTACCATATAGATAGTAATTAATTTTTTAAACTGGAATTATCTTCATTTATTTTAAATTTTCTAGATCAATCTTTTGTCAATGGCAATATTCCTTATGTGCAATTTTCCTAGAACCGTTTTGAACTGTTGACTTAATTTTCAAAATATTTTCGCTTTCTACTCTCCAGCATGTTTTGTCATAGCCAGTAACCCTTTTGGAATTGAAAACTTTATTTTTTTTTAATCCACTCAGATATACTACACTCATTCCATTTAAACATTTTGTATCAGTTAATTTTGTCTCGTGTTGCTTTACCAGGGATTGAACTCTCAACCTCAAATCAGAAGTCAGAGGTTTTTGAAGCAGTCGGATCAGACTCATAAGAATGCGAGCAGTCGGAGTCAGAGTTGGATAGTTCAATCTATGAAGGATCAACAGACACTATGAATATAGGAAGACTTAGAAAATATCCGACTCCTGACTCCTTATTTTAAATTCTAGGAAACAGAGTCAGACCTTATATCTTCCGACCCCGCAACCATGCCTCAAAGTAGAATTCACTCTAAAATATATCTTGACTAACGTTTTTATAGGAGTACAATTATACCCCTTATAGGAAATAATTGGCTGCGACATTAGAGGATGTGTTTATCATGTGATTGTTAACCGAAAAAGATGCTTGACCTCTTTCAGCATCCGCTCTTTTGCAGGGCAGATGTCCGCACACAGACCTCCTAGTCACAAGTAAGTTTTCCTTTATGCTGTGCTCTCCCTCTTTTGCCTCCCAGCTCTACACCATCTGCTGATAATGGTTGCTGCAATAGCATGCAAAAGAATGATGCAATACCTTTATATAAAAAACAAAATACACACATTATTCCTAAGAGTAAGCTTAGTTAATAGCTATATTTTGAACTCTAATATAAAATTAAAGCAGAGTTCCTCCAAAGTGGTTAATCGTAACTGCAAGTGCAAGTAGGGATAAAACAAATTCCACGTGAGCCTATTGGGAGCCCAATTATAAATTGCTGATATGAAAACATGCAAACATCTTGAAGCTAAATTACTGCTCAAGAAATTGAACCTCATTAACTTATAGAGTAATGGAAATTGTGGCAATAAGTACTCAGGATTTTGTGAAGAGGAGAAAACCTTTTTAACTCTCGCATTCTAAAGTTCTTGTTTGGTTGAGATTAGTTTGAGACATGCAAAACCAATTCTAACAAAACAGACTATAAAAGTGCATGATGAAGTGATTACCACTTGTTTACAGTAGAAGGCCATCCCTACAAGACTGCAATGTCAGGTTGTGAGTACACAGATGGCTCAGAAAGCCAGACTTATTTTTACAAGACTTACTGCAGATATAACATACAAGGCCACTGATTTCCGTTTGTGCATAGCTATATACAACCTTTATTTGAAACTTCTTTAGTTGGCTACTATGATGGGATCTCATGGGTCTTGTAGGGATATCTGTACATGTAGATGACAATGCTGTGTGTGTGTGTGTATGATACACACAGTACACTCTCCTTCTACAAAGTCTGGTTTCAGTGACTAGCCGAGGCAAGATAACTGAGAGACGATGTAGAGTGCAGGTTTTATATCTGAGTTTCTAGATCGATGATTTAAGAAAATCTATGGGTCTATCTCGCCGAGTGGGGAACCATCATGCCTGGGTACTATACCAGGTAGTTCTACACCATCACAGATAAAAAAAATCATCTCAATGTTTAGGTGCGAGCTGAACTATGAAGCTTGAGGCCCTTTATAATAGCGGATAAAAAACAAAGTTTGGAAGACAGATTTAAACATAAATTAAGTAAAACTAAACATATGTATCTAATAAGAAGGTTCTTTACAAAGATTATCAACACCAATTCCATTAAAGACAATCAATAAATAGAAGAGGTAAATTTGTTGTATTATTCTCGGACTATTGTCATCTTGACTGTTTATTTTATATATATATATATATATATATACACACACTTGAAAGGAGGGTCATAAAAAATACATTTGAAAGAGGATGAAAGTAATAGATAGAAAGTTATTAAGAGATGGGTCACTCGAGTTATTTGCAAATTGTGGTTAAGTAGAACACTTTGGAATGTTTTTCAAACATAATCCCAAAACTGAGGAATATTTTAGCATATATTTCATGTGATTAAAATATATAGAAAAGAGCTTTAGAGAAACAAACGTTGATTAACTTAGCTTTAGTATAATAATATAATAATATAGATTAGTTTGTTTAATATATCTTTAGCTATAACTCAGATTTGTATTAAGTAACAAGGTCATAATAATAATAAAGATGCGTCTAGTTCGAAAGATAAACAAAACTTTTGATTTTAAAACATGACATAAAATTGAGCCAGATACTTAGTAATATAGGGTAAACCTTCTAAAAATGCAACTCGTGCAATTGTTAATAAAATTCACAATCCGTTCTGAAATTAAACCATATTTGGTACAAATAAACTTCAGTTTATGCTTGCCATATCTACCAAGTTTCGATCACAAATGTTCAACAGTCTGTGTTTTATCGCTGCTCAATGATATGCGGGGGGGGGGGGGGGGAGACTTTGCTGACCGTCTCATCAGTAGATGTGATCCTTAATAAACTTCACAATCACCGGACCGTAACCTCGTCATATCTTTATATGTATTTATCGCAAAGTTAATGTCTATCAAAACAATCACCAGACTATTCCTGAACTGAAGTGGGTCATCACAGCCAAAATCAGGACAGAAAAAAATGAATTTTATTAACGCAAAAACAAAGAAGCATAACTGTGGTATGTAGAAGCAAGCAATAAGCAAAGGAGAAAGATATATATATATACAGGGTGGGCCAAAATAAGGGTCCTATCTTTAAATTTGAATAACTTGAATTTGAATAACTTCCACAAAATAAAAGTTAAACTCACCAAACTTTATGTGTGTGTAGACTGACCCTTCCGAGATTTTTTGAAATAAACAAAACAAATTTTAGCCGAAAAACACTTCTTAAAACTTACAAAAACTAAAGTATTGTTTTTTACACTGTTTTGAGTTTTTTAAGCAAAAATAATGTTTTCTAAATGAGGGTACGTTCCTTAGGGCTAATACGGCTCATGCTTACTTCGGAAGGGGTCCTTTACTTATTCTAAAAAAAATAAAAAATAAAAAATAAAAAATCCATAAATAAAAAAGTTATGAATTTTTAAAAGTAGAACCCTTATTTTTGCCCACCCTGTATATACATAAATATAGTGAGCACAAAGAGACTAATTTTAAATTGTTTTTTTAAAAACATTTTTGTATTCAACTACCTTTACAGACTCACTATTTCTTGATTCACACAATTTAATCCATGCTCAATACATGACCTAATGTGTCACATTTTTTTTCTAGTATCATGACAAAGGTCAGCATGTTGTTTTAAACATCAATATTAATTGTCCAACAATTTCAGCAGTCAGATACAAAGGTTGTCAGATTAAAGAGTTTTAAGCTATATGAAAATTCTATCAATAGTCTAAGTTGGATAAATATGTACAAAGAAAGTGTCAAAAATTAGATAACCTCTCCGATCTTAGTTGGATGCCAAAGTTTCATTGCAATCTCAATCTCTACATACCTGACAAATATTGGACAATTAACAGGCAAAAGGAAAACTAATATATATATATATATATATATATATAAAATAATAATAATAATAATCCAGGTAAAATATCCACAGGGTAGTAATCCAAAGAATTTCAACTGGGTTTATAAAAAGTGCTCAATATCAAATTGAGCTTTTATATATGATTATTTTTATTTACACAGACATGTAGTGTCGCAGATTTTGTACATGTCTGTAAATAAAAATAATCATATATATATATATATATATATGATACTGCTATCGATCCTGACCTATTTTCCGTGAACTTCGCGTCGGCAGCGTTCAGGCATGCTACATAAACACCAGAGAGATGACGAGCCGAATGGAGGCAGAGAGATGCCAAGCGATTAGCCAATCAGCTGTCAGTAACCAGACGACAATTTTTTCTAATCAGTATTGAAGTTGATTAAAGCCAGTGCATGTTTATTTCCTGTTAAATTAGAAAAAGAAAAGCAAATGAATTCCGAAGAGCTGTGTAGCAGAGTTGAATCTCACGAAGGATATATGAGGATAAAATATCATTTACCTGTTTCGTTCGGAGCAACAAACGTTTTCTGAAAACGTTCGTTGATACAAACGAAACCAGTAAAGCACTCGTTTTGGATGATTTATTCGTACGTTTAATTTGTATTTCCTTTTGTCTTTTTTCACACATCCTGTCTCCACAGCATTTCATGATATATCGTGTATTTTATCCTCATATATATATATATATATATATATATGATTAAAAAAAATGAAAATTATAAAACAGTAATTACATGAGGGTAGATATGGCTCTTCCACAGAGTTAAATTAAACTATAAAGGCCGATGGTATCGTTGGGTACTGCTAGCTTAGTGGTAAATAGTGTCTGAATCCCGAGTCATCAGCTGATGGAGACAAGCTGCGTTTTTTTTTTTTTGTAGCAAATGGATATAAATTTATTTATCTATTAATAATGGAGTTTATGTATCTGTCTGTCTGAAGCAAAAACTATACTATTTAAGACTGTTGTACTTATTATGAAATAGTATAGTATATACTATTTCAGACTAATGTACTATCTTTAAATGCTCAATTCAGGGGCATAGTGTAGTGTAGTATATGTTCTGTTGTCATGATACCATCCTCCCAGACATTACCATATATTCTTATGTATGAGTAAAAAAATGGTTTTTTTTGGAGGGGGGGGGGGGGTAAAAAAAATTTCTTCTTTGTTTAACTGAAAATATTTCTATTTATGGGGGAAGGTAAAAAAAAAAATTGGGCTGGGGTCGAAATTTTTTTTAATTTATTTTTAACTAAAATATTCTTGGACGGAAACAAAGAAAATCAATGTCTAACCACACAAGAAATATGACTGGGGCTCCATCGGTTTATGGGTGAGCGTTCATTTCTGACGCGGCAGCCTTTGCTAGTATACATAATTGACCAAGATAATGCTAAATTTGTATATGTAAAATGCTAAAGTTACTTTTTATTTTTTTAAAGAAAAGAAAAGCAAAGTGAATTCAACCAACTTCAAATTATTCCAGCAAAGAGACAATTGAAAACACAATTCTAAGATTCCTTCCTCATCACCTGCTCAGCGGTAAAACGAGTAATCAATATATATTATAGAATTAAGCTTCAGTAATCTTGAAAGAGTTTGAATTGAGATCAAACTATTGGCTAACATCAAAAATATCGGAATTCTATTTCCTGACATAAGACCAGAGGCATTTTATAGAAATGCTATACAAAGACTTCATACAAGTGATTCAGCAAGCAATTCTTCGAGAGGAAAGAGGAAAAAAATCAAATTTTACCATGAATTCAGTTGTGAAGAAAGAAATAGGCTAAAATAACTTTATTTAAAAATAAAAACAGTAATAAGTTAATATTGTGCTATTAAAAATGTAAATTTGACAAGAATAAGAAAGATCTCTCGGTTGAAATGTGTTAATATTTTAAGTTCAATATTTATAAGCAAGTTATCCGGGATTCCTTTCATTTTTTTTTATTTCATCAAATTATTTTTTTTCATAAATAGTATTTTAAAAGTTAAATTTAATTATTATGGTATTGTTAGGTCATTAAATTATTAATTGAACCAAATTATTACAAAATTGTAACTAAGTTTCAGAATTTTGGAGATGAGGATTGATAATTTATATTATTTGAATTATCCGGACTACTATTTTGTTGATGGATGCATTCTTCTGTTGGGATAACTGTAACATTGCTTGCTGCCTCTCTAAAATTCTTTCAGAACAAGATGTAATCTATCTGGGTTCTGTGGTTCCCAGAATAATAAGTTACCAAGTGGGACACTCTTTTCTTAAACAAATGGGGAGGTCATTGGTGACAGCAAATTCTAGGATTATCTCCCCATCAGCATGACTGGTATAAACCCTATGGATCGGATCACATGAGACGTTGCCTGGTGTTGCCCACTCCCAGACACCAAGACACATGCAGCACCTTAAATATCAAATCATCATCATAACGATGACAACGATTTTCACAACATTTCAGTCAATGTAATCTCCAACCATCTTCAGATGCATTCTTCGGAACTTGGGAATCTTCATGTCGAACATGAGGTGCAACAGATGAAAACGTTAATTAACAATCAGTTCTAAGTAAAAGTCCTCTGGAGGTTGAAGGTTCAATCCTTACTACAGGCGATAATAACGTAACATTTCTACCCAGTCATGGCTGACAGAAAAATAATTTATTCAGAATACTTCTGGTTTGCAACCGATGATGACTGAAAAATCCAATGAAAATAAATGTTGGTATATTTATAGTCATTAATCCCCTCTGCACATGCAAATGTTTAAAAAGTAAACTCATTAGTTTTTACCCAGAAATCCAACGAAAGTGTTACTTAATGGTTGTTTATATTATTCAAGTGGTAATGATTGCAGAGGGAGATAAGCCCGGTTTTACTGGTTTCAAAAGGCCATTTTATGTTTGTCTCGACTAAATGGATTGACCAAATGCATCTCCGTTTATATTTTCAATTTGTCACTTTTGAAACTCGGTCGTTTTTTCAAGAATTTGAGCTTTTAACCACCATGCCATCGCTACAAGCAAAGGAGGGAAATGTTACTGTTCATATGGACAATATCAGCAGTTATAGAGTGCTCTATGTACTTTTATGAAGAGCTTTGCATTTTCTTGTTTTTATTCTCGCATGTTTTTTCTGTCCCGGTAAATTCTCACTTTATCGCCTCGTTCCCCACTCATTCTTTTAGTTCACCTGATGCTCATAACTCTGCATTGTTACAGCCTTCTAAAAACCTATCTATACAATATGCACAATGCTTCAAGCAAACTACTACACTCTCTAAAATTATTTTCTATTCAATAGCAATTTAAATTTCGAGTATTTTAAATAAATATTAAGTTTTTTTTTTTTTATCTTGATAGGAATTAGGTTGAAACATTGGCAGTGTCGATTTACACCAGATCTATATGTAGAGACCAATGGTGGTAAAAATGCAAATAGCCCAAACAATGTAATCAATCTACTTATATGGTGAGATCTATATACTTTGTTTTTTTTTTTAATTTTAATTTTTATTTTTAATAGAAATCACCCCCAGACAAGGCATGAAGCAACTTTATGTAAGGAGCTAAAAAAAATAAAATGATACTACTCTAAGGTCAAAAACTAGCCAACGATAAGTGTTAGATGGATAGATTCCGACCCGGAAAACAGCAATTCTTTCACTTTGTCAGAAACATCGCTCAAGGAATGTGAGAAATAAAGGACAAAAAACTTCCTCAGAAATGAGTGAAGATGTTATTTCTTTAATTTTTACAAAAAATGGCAGACATAAGAGAAAGGGTGTGGAAGGAAAAACAGACAAGATAGTGGAAAGAAGAAGGAAAAGGAAGGAAACTTGTGTTATTTTCAAATGTACACAGTAACATTGATATTTCAGAAGAAAACAAAGAGAAAGCAAGGGAAGAGAAAAAAAGGGGGTGGGACTTAATCGTTGCTGAGGACTTATGCATTTTTTTTTTAAATTAGATATTTGTTCTATTCTTTTGCAAAACTGAGTATATTTTGTAAAGAAAATTTTACAAAAAATTCTAGTTCAGTGGGGCGTTTTGTTTGATTTATTTGCCATTCTAAACGTGTCATTGTATAGTTAAAATGTTTGAGATAATTTATAAAGTTTCAAAGACAAAAACATTTTCAGATATATTTTTTCTTTAAAAAGGAAAAAAAAAATATATTGTTTTTGGTTTTCCATAAATTTCTAATATTCAAAACAGAGCAATATCTCAAAAGAAAGTGCCAATTTATTACTGATTTTAAGGGATGTAATCTTCAGTGATTTTTTTTTAATATATAAAGGGAAAATAAATAAGAGGAAATATTTTTTGCAGCTGACCGGCTAAGATCTCATCTTTATTATCAATAGATTTTCTCAGAAATAAGTGAAGATGTTATTTTGAAATTTTTACTAAAAGTTGAACTCTGCCCTGGTGGGAAGGTAAGTAAATAGATATAGACATGAAAGAAAAAAACTAAAAATAGAGAATGTAAAAAGTAACAGACATTTTAGAAGAAAACAAAGAATAAAAAACGGATGGGTGGGATTTAATCATTGCTGAGAATGACATATCTGCAGTGGGGTGGAGATAGTAAAAATGAATGCCTCTCCCTATGTATTTCAAGATAATTAGATATGAAAAACAATGGTATCAGCATAAAGAAGAGCAAAGTGTATTGAATATTTTCTTGCACATAAATTGGTGCGGGCGTGTTTAAAGATTGTTCGAACTGCATTCGAATTAATTTCCCAACACGCAACAGAATGATTGTAAATGTGACACTGTACTTACAGTTCAAGTATGAGAATTACTTCTGTTTTTGCTTCGAAGCACTCGTAGAGCCGAACAATATTTGGGTGGTCAAGTTCACAAAGGATTTCCACCTCCTTCTGAATATCTTCAATTGTGGCTCCTCTGCGGCCTCCAGCCCGGCGTTTTCGAATGTATTTTGCCGCATATTCCTTGCCTGTTTCCTTGTGTTTGCACTTTTTCACGACAGCAAACTGGCCACTACAAGTAGATAGAAAAAGAATATAAACATATGCTTATATTGTAGATATGAACATCAAATAAGTTTTTATTTTTTTAATTTATTTTTTTTTTTTTTTTTACTAATGAGTCATGACTTATCAAGATTAAAAGACACTCGTCAGTTGAGTGATGATAAATATTATGAGAAGATTGAAAATGGTGAATGGAGTGAACAAAATTTTATTTTGTATGAGGTCGCTTTATGACAAATATCTGTTGACACCGGATTTGAAGACGGCCATGCTTATTTTAAAACATACAGTGGCAACTACTTATTTTTATAATTCCCTGATGCTTTTAACCCATGTTAATCCTGTGACCTCGTTTGAGAAGAGTTCAAATAAGGATTTATATTTCTTTTTATGACTATATCACATAGATTTTATTTATAAGACTTGTTATAGTAATGCAATCTAGAGAAATAAAGTTATCGACTTTAAAATCATGAAATTTATTGTGACACTGAAAAATCTGCATCATGATTGCGTTATTATTCATTGTATAATTACTTATAAATGTTCTCGCAAAGACAATATAAAGTCAGGCCATTTATTGCACGCACAGTGAGGTTGAAACATCAGATTAATATTAAAATTAGAAAAATAGCTTTCTAATATACTGATCATGTGTATGCGATTGACATCCTAAGGCTTACTAATTTAATTATTGCTTTGCAAAAGGACATCTTATTAATTTACTATTCGTTACTGTTTTCCAATTCAATGATTTCATTTTATTACAACACAATTTTATGTATGCAATTTTTTTTTATATCGTTGTTAGAAACTTGGGTGAAAAGAGCCTTTTCAGGTGAATTTACTTTTTGGAGTTGAGGCCACCAGTTCTACATAATAAACTAAAAAGACCCCCCCCCCCAAAAAAAAAACAACATTTTACGACCAAGCAAACAAGTACCTCCTTCTTTTAATAACCTTTTGGAAATATGTTTTTATATCCTGGATAAGGGCTTAGCATTTGGAGTGAAAAGAGTCTTTCCAGTTCTTTCCAGTCAATTTAGTTCTGGAGATCCTGCTAGTTTATATACACACACACAATATACATATACATTATATATATATATATATATATATATATATATATATATATATATATATATATATATATATTAGTGTATATTTCAACAATTCAAAACATTAATCATGATTTCAAATATTTCAACAATACTCCGGAGCATGATCCAAATATTTGAAATTATAATTAATGTTTGAACTATTAATCTATGAAAGCTCTGATTGATATAAATTAATGATTATTGAGCTTATTTTTAACTGCAGCTTTGAAGTACAACATATATACATTATTATAATTCCTTAGGATCACACAGAAAGTGGATTGAAAGCTAAATAGTAATTAAAATACTAGAACTAAAAATATAATAAGAGAATTTAGTAGGAGTTTTTTTGATTTAAATCCTTTTTTATTATTTTCTTCCAAACGATTGTATCAACCATATTAAATTTTTCTTTCTTACCATAAAAAACAATGTTCAATCATTCAATAATATATATATATATATAGACACATACATACAGAGGGTGTTTAAAAAAAGATATTTCGCAATCAATTAACTTTGCCAGTTCTTCAGCATGTCGTAATAATGGTTAAGGATATCGACTCTTTGTTTTTCTACAATGCACCATAAATGTTCAACTTCACTAGAATGTACGTTGTGTCATTGAGTACAAACGTTAGCTTTGCGGATAAGTGAATTTTTACCAATAGCACAAAGAATGAGATTGATGGATGGCAATATGATAGATTTATACTCCTTAAGAGAAAGATAAAAATAATAAGTGAAAATGAAGAAAAAGGAAAAAAACGGTTAAATAAAAGACCATAACGGTTAGTGTGAATTAATTGTTCTCTTATATGTGAATTTTGCCACATGTTTTTTTTTTTGTCAGTAAAATATGAACATTTTAATGGAAAGAAAACAAACAAATATGGTGGACATAATGTAATACGAACGCTAAAAATGGAAAAACAGTCTAAGAAACGTTTCTCTTTCGATTGAATTGATAAAAGGAATATAAAATTAAACATGTATTTATTAATTTGGCCATTTTAATATTCATTTTTCTAAGAGCTCGAATGCAAAACGCGATAAACGCCATGTTCGAAAATGCAAAGCTATCATTACAAAATATGTTGCATTTCGACACTCGACCACCCCCCTCCAAAATCATGTTTTACATAACGTGATATCAGTATCATTTTTCTTTTCTTTTTTTTTCAATTAAATTAAGCTTTTAGTCGACGTTTAGATTTAATACATTCGTCCTTTTATCGTTTAATATCTAATTTTTAAAAATTGGATTTATCGCGTTTTGCTTTCGAACTCTTTAAATGGAAGTGACTTTGTGGAAAAGTAGCCTTTTCGATCCCCAGATGTATTTCAGAATCGAGGATCCATTTTTGGAGAGAGCTGTCGAGATATATTAAGGAGTCAACTTCACTTAATCTGGTTCCCTTGATGTAGATGTTGGGTATTACATAGTGGCGTCCCAGTGGATTACCTTAGTTATCTCCAGATTGATGGTGAATCCATAGGTAGTGCAAGCTCAAAAGAAAAAGTTCCATTATCACTTGCACATCTTTCATAATGTTAGCAAGGTCGTCAGCATCATCGACATTGAGCTCCCGCACGAGAGTTTGATATACATATGAATATTGGATGCATCTTGTTTTTTTCAACAGAACAATGGCCTGTTATACACTGATGAAGCCTCTTGTGAATGTTTGGTAAATTTTGTATATCATAAATGTATATATTTATAAAATGGTCAGAAACAATTGTTTGTGAATAAAGTTTTTTTTTGAATGAACTAGGATTATATCATGTTTTATATATATATATATATATATATATATATAAAAATTTGACACACACAATTCAAAAAACACTTAACGAGGCTCAAGCTAACTGCCTTTATAAAGTTTTCAGACAAAAGAAACCGAAAGACGCCAATAATTTTGCAATTTGATAGTACGATTGTTTTAATTTAAACTCAAATACAATTGACAATTTCTGTCTTATCAAAAATTCAATGATAATTTTTACGTTTCATTGACATGGGATGAAAAGAAACTACACTTTGACCATTTTTCATATTTATTTGACCTCACCCAAACTAATTGATATGTAACCTGACACCACAGTAGTCAAAATCATGCAATTCTTAGTTCTAAAATGTGGTTAAAAAAAAAGGTTGAGAACCCACCCCCTTGTTTAAAAACTATAGACGTAGATGAAACGTTAACAAATTCCGAGCTCTAGAGGTGGTGTTGTGACTTTGTCATGTTTTATTTTCTAATGTCTTGATATGTATACGTATACAGCGCCTAGTATTGGAAAATGATCACCATCTCATACTGACGGTGATCTAATGAGAACCTTTGTGTCTATGCAATATATCCTATCACTAATCGTTATAAAAAGTGCAAATGCATCAATCCTGACCAGAGACTTTTTCTCTGAAGTTTCTAATAGACAGACTTACCCAATTTGACACAAAAAAATGATTAGATAGAAATACAATTCCTATTATCGTCGAAAGTCGTTAAAGCACGCGTTAACCTTTGTCGACCGAGTGATTGCTTATCTCACAACCTTTATCAAATCAACAAATTAAGGTGTATAAAACACAAAGGAATCAAATACCAGTTCTTTTCCTTAGTAAATTATATGACAAGTGGGTAGTTAACAATGAAGAGAATGTTAGATGTCACCAATAGCACTCATTCCAAAATTCATACCTGCCAGTTTACTTGTAGCAGACGATAATGAATGTCGGCTGTTGAAAAATGAGAAGGGCCCAGATTTGGCAAGGAAATAAACCACCAAAATAATATGAGAACTATTTCTTTGTAACCTCATGTTGATGGAAAATTCAGACACAAACCTCAAATATGCACAGACTAATGAACTGAACCCGAAAAAGACAGAAAAAAAATATTTATATATATATATATATATATATATATATATGACATCATGAAAGTTTGTTTTTTTTAGTGTCTTGATATTTTTTTAGATTTGACTATCTAAGGAATCAGCTAGGATTTTTTTTTATTGGTTTGCTTCGAAAAGGGATAGTTAAGTGAAATGAAGAGAATAATTTTGATGGTAACAGTTAAGTTTTTTTTTTCTGGATTTAATTTGATGAGAGGTAAAAATTCACTGAAGAAGCCTTTTGATATATCTTGAGTTTATTATCAAGAAATAATTTGTGTTTTAAAATGGGCAGAAACAATTGTATGAATAAAGATGTTTTTTAAAACAAATTCGGAACAATAATTAAATTATATATATATATATATATATATATATATATATAAGATATGTATAATCATCTCTGCCAAGGAAGTTATAAATGCTTTTGGTAGAGTTTGCCCCATGTTTGTGCACAGCCTAGCGTCCACTTCGCTTGACCAATCATCACCAAACTTGGTTAAAACATTGGTTATGGTCTAACTTAGAACTGATTTGATTTTGGGATATCTAGGTCAAGGTCATAGAAAAGGTTAAAGTCATACTTTTGGCAATAACTTCGGTTCTGTTCATCATAGAAACTCACTACTTGGCCCATATTATAGCCAATCAAGTCCCGTATCTTATGACATTGACTTTGAAAATTTCGGTCAAGATCGACGAAATTTCAATTTCCGATTATCCGAAATTTGATGTAAGGAGCTGATGCTCTTTGATAACAGCATGCAAAATTTCAGCTTGGTCAGATAAATAGCTTCCATGGCATAACTTTGGAAATACTTCTTACAAAATGGAGATGTAAGGCCCAGATAAGAATTTGGCCCATCATTATCTTGTCGGGCACAAGTATGCAGTATCACAACTGACATGTTCTTGTTTAGTATGCTTTTGTCTGTTGAAAACTTACAGGCTTTTAAACTACATGACTGAATTGTACAGAATTAGGTATTAAACATGTATCATAGGATTCAAAATAACAATTGTAGATTTGGTCGTCACAGCAGTTCATAGGGTGTAGATGAAGGAGGCACAAAAACTTAGCATATACATGGAACTTGACAGAGCTAAAAGAATATGGAACATGAAGAAAATTACTGTAATACCAATAATTGTAGGAATATTAGGAACAATTCCAAAAAACTAAAATAAAAAAGACGAGAAATTGGAATCAATGGGAGGATTGACATACAACACACGACACTAATGAAAACAGTAAAAGCATTAAGGAAAATCATTAAGTGCAAGAATTAACCCACATAACCAATGAACGCCAACGAACCAGAGCTAAGTTAAAATAGAAAACAATATAGAAAAAAATATTACACAAAACCAAGGGAACTGAAACTGTCAGATATCCCTCCACCCAAGAAAAAAACTAACACACATGTGGTAGTACTAGCTTGGCAACTTAGACCTCTACTGGAAGCGTGCAGAGTGTATTGGAACTTTAGGGAGGTTTATTGCAACAAAAATTCCATACAAGACCAACGATCGTTGCCAGCAAAACATCGGTGGTAAACGATTGTTGCGATAACACAAAATCATTTTCAATGGTTATCAAAAGAGGCATAGAGTGCTTGAATTCTGTGGAAACTTGTGACTCAGAATCCAGGGAACACCACTTGTTATTGCTAGTTAGCAATCACTGATAATGATTTGTGTGAAAACTCTTGGTGAGTAAATAATAATACACCCCACTCTCCTGACAAAAAAAACATTCAGAGGCACCAACTATAGAATTTGGTAGTCAGTGCTCAACTGTATGATCAGTTGAGTAACAAACAAGTAAAATTGAAAAGAACACTAAAAGTCGGTTTATATGAAAGCTGGAATATTTCATTATGTTCAGATGGGCAAGTTCATTATCTGAGCTGTGATTGACTGTTAGTCCAGGAGTGGATAATCTAGTATATATATATTGCTTCATTCAAGCAATATTTACGTATGGAATATTGTAGCCATTTATGCCGGTAAGTGTCTATTTGATTCTATACCAACATCAGTTGGTACCATAAGAGACGGCCATGAGGTGGGGGTAGGGTACTGAGGAGGGATAGTAGCATCCAGGTCTCATCTGGAATGGTATGGAGAGCACTGGAAATCCGAGACGAATTGTCACTCAGACTTCAGGGAACACTACTCACTGGTAAAAGAAAAACAGGTAATGATTTCTGTGAGAACTCCTAGTGAGTATGAAATAATAATTGGGAGTTCAAAACTACTGGATCAAATAAAGCCTTAAGCAGTAGCGTGTTGAGGAGAGGGGGCATCCAATTATTAAAACTATCCCCTTTTTCATAATATTTCTTAGTACTAAGATTTAAACTCTATTTTTTGGGGAATACAATCAAGGAGTTGGCCTCGGCCATCGCCAGACCTCTGCACACCACTGACATTAACAGCTCTCCAGAGTAATTAGTTTAAAAGCTGCACTTTGGCCAGCTTTTTGGCTGATAATATATATAAAGAGAAAGAAACGGGTGAGTTTAGAGATGTGGATGAGGATATATCAAAGAATGGAAAGTAGAATCAACCAAAATGGAGCCAGGAAGAACAGGAGACATTAACAAAAAACTAATAAGTACACAAGTAAAGTTACAAAAGAATCTTCAAATGAACCGTGAACCAATCTTATAAAGGAATATCTGATACTCTATTCACCATGAAATCTTTTAAGCATTGGCAGGAAGAAAATTAATACAGGCTGTATATCGGAGGAGGGTGGGGGAGGTCATCGATATTAGGAACAAAAGAAAGAAAACAGGAAGAGATTCTGGCATCTCTACAAGCCAAAGAGATTATGAATAATAAATTGAAAAACCTAAAAAAACAAAACGGAAGTTTGGTCTAAGTTTAGACTGGTATGGTCAGCTCATTTGAATATCAAGAAGAGAAGTAGATAAAAATATGCTAACGAATTAACAATGTAACATGTGACGTTGATGAAAAGTTATAAACAAGACGAAATGATAAAACAAAAATGGATCTTATTATAATGGAGATTGTGTGTCTAATCAGAATAAATATTGAGAATTGTCTTATTTCAATGTATTAATAATTTTCTTATTATCTACATACACACGTCCTAGTGTCCATATAGATTGTATGCATAGACATACAATGGTTATTAGATAGAGAGAGGAATCAGATGTGTAGCGGTCACATGTTTTGATGCACTATTTTCTCTTGATGTAAACAGACAAGCAAGCGCTGCGTAATTGGCCCATCGATTAATAGAATGGCTTGGTGTATGAATAATTTTTCAAAGCGCACCCACACAAGATTTCCCCTAATACACAACCAATTGGAGTTTGGGAGTCAGACGAATCGGATGTTCTATGGCTGGCTCTTCCAACTCACCTGCCCACATGGAACTTGCTATAGAGCGTGGCGCCTGACATTTTGTAAAGTTTACTATTCTTTGGTCTCTTTCTAGTTCGGCCGAAATAAGGTATTTTTTTTATTACATAACAATATCGTTGTCTTCTCTTCTCCGCACCAGAATGACACTCATTTAACTGTTTCTAACATGGAGTTGACAGAATCGTTGACTTCTACAAGAATCCTTTTTTATGGTAGTCTTAGATATCCACCGCCTTCATGTCATCCATTCTAACCGACCATCTACATATGTATAATTTAGATAATGGTTCTAAAAAGTCTGTTGTAAGAAATCATTATTAAAGATTTATAATCTGTTCTCAGGGTTAATCAGAAAAGAGTTATTTTTTGTTATTCTTTATTTGTTATTCTTTATTTGTTATTCTTTGTTTATCTCAAAATTGGTTCGTTTTTCATAAAATTCAATGCAGAAAAGTGACGGAGCTAGATCTTTCTGGAGAACTACAGTTTGCTTCTAAAATTTTTCAAAGTTACGTTTAGGAGATTACAACAGGTTACAAAATAGTCGTCTTTAAGTCAGATGTCGACAGATACTTGTCATTGTCCTTTTAAGTCATCAAATTTTGTCCATTCGTTTTTCAAGCCTCTCATAGTATTGTTCATCATCCAACTGACAATCTCATAAATCCTTATCTTCGAGTGACTTTAAGCCTTGGTAGTGACTCAGTATTAAAAAAAAAATACGCACGCATGTGATCTTTGTTAGTTGAGAACAGCAGGAAATAGTTCAGTCAGGGTCAGCTTTGTGTACTCTGATGTATGTTCGATCTCCTGTGTACTACAAACGGATGTGATGTCACATGGCCCAAAGAGAGAGATATAGAGAAGTCGTCAGTTCGTTTGGAAACACACACATGTGAATTTGTGATTTTAGAGATGGTGAGTAACATATCATTAAGCAGTAATTATCGATCTCTGTCTGCCATCCCCCACCTACCAGTCAGTGATTGAGAATAGACGATCCCAAACAAATAAACCTCTTCTTGTCTTCAACAACAATTGTCTCCTCTTGGTCCTTATTTTCGGTGTATTAATGAACTTGTTTGCAGATGGTTTTTCCTCAGTTGGACAGGATAACAGTAAGGGATACATGCCAGAATGTTAATAATTGATTGTGTATTGTGAAAGATTAGAACTCCCCTAGAGGGAAGGTAATGTAACAATCTTGTCTGACAGTTTTATTAATAAAGAGGAGAGATAAATTTTCTTTTAAATAATAGTCCCTATTTATTTGCCTCCACACGAGGGCAGAGTAAGACATAAGAGCGGTTTTTAATTAATGTGGGGAAAAAACCAAAAAAAAAAAAAAAAAAAAAAAAAAAGGCACTGAATTGGAACAAAAAATGAAAATTGCCTCAGTGAAGGAAAATGAATCGAAAAGTATAATACACAAACATACTTCATATAAACTCCAATTAATACCACAGACCAAAAATACAATTGTAGAGATCGCATGAGGGTAAAATTGTTAAACTACAAGGTGAAAATAATTTATTCAACATAAGTTGCTATTTTACCTCTAACTTAGGATGAGGGGTGCATACCTTTCCCCAAATGCAAAATAGAATTTCTAACCTAATAGGTCCCGCACTGTTTGCCAATCTAAGCTTCGACCTCTGTCACACTGGCGCAGTGTTGCATTCCTATGCTTGTTTTGCAAGTAAAATATAAGAATTGTAGAGAGGGTTTAGGGGTAAAATTATCAAGTGACAAAGGAAATAATTTAGTCAACATACAATCCTAAAACTTTAGTGAGTACATTTTGGGGTGGGCACCACATGTTCTCTCCCATCACAACCCCAGATAAAGAGTCGATCTAAATGCAAGTTTCATAATCCATTTATTTATAGGCTTATTTCACACGAGTATTGACATTCTAAACTTGGAGGTAAATTCCCACCGGCAGAAGATAAAAAGATGCAATGAAGGAGGCAAAGTGTTTGATGAAGAAATAGAACAGATCAAAGGTTTGGCATCACAGCAATTCAGTAACAGCAGCAGAAAGAATTCAATTATGTGCAGCAGAAAGAATGCTGCTGTAAAGGTGCAACAATAAAATCAAAAGGTTAACCAAATAAAATGAAAGTAGAAATATTCAATGAAAATGAAAAGAAAAAAAAAAGGTAGATACTATCGTAATATGCGTCTTGTAAATGCTCGGAGGTCAGTCATCAGTGATGAACTGGTTTTATTGCAAGTTTTGGGTTTTAAAATCATTGGATACCCCTACATATACATTAAAAAAGTTACCTCGAGTCAGATCTTGTTCTAGCAACAAAGTAGATAGGTAGGCACAAGATTGCTATTAACTGTATGGCACCTGGTCATGAGGAACATTTAATATTTTCGTCGATTGTGCAGTATAGTTTACAAGGAAAAAAAGGGGTGAAAGAAATAGACAAACTGTTACCAAATGCAATATAATTTACTTTTCTACTTACCTGCATAATTTTCACGTGTTACTGATTGTAAAACTTGTTATCTATGTATTTGTTATCGTCAATTTTACTTAGCCAAGCACGCATGCTTTCCCACATGGCCACCAATTTTGGTGGGACATTAACGCGAATTTCAGGCTTAAAAGATAAAAAAGGCTTACCTTAATCTGATTGGCAACTATCCTCGGACATAGGTTTATGGTTCCCCTAACACCCCTCCTTTTTTTTAAAAACTATTTCTTAAGCCTGAAATTCACGACCAAGTCCAAGGGACGTTGGAAACTATGCTGGCTTGGCTAAGTAAAAATGACGATAACAAATGCATAGATAACAAATCTTACAATCAGAAAACAAGAAAATGATACAAGTAGAAAAAGAAACTTTCTTGCGTTTGGTAACAGTTATTTGTTGACAATTTGTTTTTTATCCTTTTTTTCTTGTTAACTATACTGCACAATCACCACATTTTCCAAGGTATGTGATAATAACATAGATAATGGCGTTTTATATCTTTTGTGGTTGTTCAAAGCATTTGGTGAGCCGGGTGTGGCATCCGGGACATACTTTGGTGACGCCCTAAATGTAGCCGGAAAGACAAAAGTTTTCGCACAATTTTAAAGCAGTTAACAATGTTGTTAATGACAAAAATGGAGAGAGCAAAAACACCGACAGAAGAAACAACAAAAATATGATATTGTGTAAGGACCATATTTAGGTCACACCTGGAATATAAAAAGGGGAATATGAGAGGCGACACACCCAAAAGGTACAAAGAGCTACGGTTAGTTATTAATGTACTTTTAAATCGGACATTTTTCTGCCATGCAACAATGAACAAATATTCTAGGGCTGAAACAACAAGCAGAGAAAAACCTTGTTCTTTCAGTTATAGAATATCAGTTCAGGAAACAAGGAATGCGGAATATGAAAAAGTTTCAGAGCAAGATTTAATATTCATCATTATAATCATCACATTCGGTTTAACATCCGTTTCATGTACTGTAATGTGTTGGAGAGCTTTCAGAAATTTACTTCCAAACTGACCTATCTCTGCTTAGGTCTTTCAAGAAACTCACCAGCCCTTCCAACATTTAAACTGCACAGCCTGAAATGTGACGAAGTTTCTTAGGAAGTCATTTCCTTAATTGGGGAAAGATTTTTATAGGCCGGATGACGTTCGTGACGTCAACCCTGTGGGTGATGGGACCAGTGTTTTTATCGAGACACTATCTTTAGGGGATTCCCCACCAAGATTAAAAAACACATCACCTGCCCTGAACTTTACAAGTAAAATTTACCAAGAATCCAATGGCGAGATTTTATTTTTATTAATACTAGTAAAGGCATTTGAATTAAAGTTAAGCAATTTCCCCAAATAATTAATCGCTCAAGGTAAGTAACTCAAATTGAAAGATGTAAACTAATGCAAGTGAACCTACAATGGCAACATATTACTTGGTCATTTGTTGTCTTATTAATACCAGATATATTTTTCACACGATAAAATATTTGAATATGAACTAATATTCTTCGATCGACTTTGCAATTTTATTATTTTTTAAAGAGTACTGGTGAAGAGAAGAATGTAATAGAAAACAGACAAAGGAAGGTATGTCTGATTAATGCATGTTACTACATTTATTAGATTGCAAAAATAGAATGTTTTAGCTCATTTTTACAGGTATATATATATATCTATGGAAAATGATAAACCAATTTATGCATTCATCAACGTTTCGTCTTTACTTCAAGACTTCCTCGGGATGATTGCAATAAAGACAAAACGTTGATGAATACATAAATAATATTGTTTTTTTTTCATTTTCAATCACGTTGAAATATTATTTATATATATATATTAATGCTTGTCCACAAATACTTCCGTTATTAGATGTTATTGTGGGAAATAAATAACAAAAACTAGTCAGAATTTCATATTTAGTTGAAAAGGATGACAGGAGTTGCAGAAATAATTTCGAATCTCACAATGGGAAAAGAAAAAAAAAATATATATATATATATATATATATATATATATCATACTTCTAAATAACAGTCTAATCAAACCGTAGGAATTTAATAAACAAAATGATTAGTTGCAGCGATCTGTAATTGACTTGTTTTTTTTTAATTTATTCCTACAATAACATATATATATATATATATATACATATATATATATATATATTACACGCATTAGACGAATACTCCTCCCAGGACGGGTAATATTAATTCCCCTAACAGTTTGCACCACTTATGTTTACTTACGAAGATTGAAGTCTAGATATGATGCTACTAAATCTTATGTCTAGAACTCTAATTCCAATTTTGATCAAAATCCATTATATGATTTTGATTGTATAAAATGCTTAAATTTCAAGGCTTAAACTAAAAGGGGTTTTAAGGAATTGAAATTCAAAGAATCTTCCTTACTTAGTATTCAGTGTTGTCCGGAAAAGGAAAGTGGACTTCATATATTAGAAAACGAAAGCAAAACGTATTATTTTGTTTTTCACCTCACAAGTTAATGCTTATCAAGACCCAAAGGCCACTCGAGGATGAAAGTGGATGACTGTCAGTTTGACGGTGAGCCAACATCATAAGGATTAGTAACGATGGTTGTAACTGGTCAGAAGTTGATTATTTAAGAGGACAGCTCAACAAAAATTTCTTCACATTAGACTTGAAAACAACCATGTTGTAAGTCGGTTTGGAAGCAGCCCCGTGGTATTATGGTCCATAGACGGGTAGGTCTAGGGAAGAAACTGAAAGTTTCATTTAGTTAGGTACACAGAGGTGAAAACGCCAACCCATTGGGGTGGTGGGGACCAGTGCTTTTATCGAGACACCATCTCTAGGTGATTGCCTACCAAAGCTAAAGAGCGTTTCACGTTCCCTTAAAGTGTTCAATTAATTGTTTAACATTAATATTGTATTTTGGCATAAAATGGCCGAAAGATCTGATATTCCGTAAAGCAGACAAAACTAAACTAAGTTAGATCTACATGGTAAAATAATATGAATAAATATGTAGATGAAATACTTACATGATATGTAGATTTACATCTCAAATATCTTTGCAAAGTGTGAATGTCGAATCTGATATTCCCATCCCAATAGTCTTGCCAATGTTCTCCTAAACAGTCATTCCCTAATGCTTGGAACAGAACAGTCTCTTACCAGACTTTTCAATATCTCTGTTGGAACATGATCGTTAAGAAACTAAAATGCCAGGTGGTTTAACAGAACAAGAAAACAAAATGGTAGCAGAGGAAGTGAAAGGGGGTGAAGATGCATCCAGATGCCAAGTGGAAGATTTAATTACATGTGCCCAATATCTTTCAGAAATATGGGCACACTTTGTTGCCTATATAGCAGAGGTTTCCTCTATCAGTTACATAATTATGATCTATTTTCTTTTGCACTAGCATGTTCTCACTCGCAGAGTGATTGATACGTTGTTCAGTAAGATCACACTTGTGCATAGGAGGAAACTTCCACCCAAACCTTTTTCCCCACTCTCTAAATACAATCAGAGTTCAAGCGTAGAGTTAATAAAACATGATATCCCTTTCTCTCCTCTAGCCATGACTTGAGCAAAAGGCAAGATGAAAGACCAGAACTCAATCCCACTTGTATAGTACATGCATGTCTACTGGCTCAGCATATTTTTGTATATGTAACTGTTTCCCCGATCGTGTCTGTTGTGTTGATGAAACTATGAATAAAATTGATTTTTAATTGTAGAAGTTTGTTCTTTTAACCAAATTATGGTAACCCGTTTTTCTCCATACCATACAAGATCAGGAGGATAGATATCTTTTCTTTATACAACATGACTCTTCTACATTCGTTCCTACAAATTGTTTTTTGTTTGCTTTGGTGTGTTCTTTTAAGTTCTCAATTCTATTTGAAACTTGCAAAACTATTTTGTCACATAACTATCAAAATACCGGATTGACTTTTCAACCTTATTGTGATGACATTTATTTCAACCATAAAAAAAATCAAAACGGCATATCAACCTCTTTTGGGTCATTTAATGTTCAATTATGTCCCAATACCAGGAAGGTATGAATCTCCAAGTATTCAACAACGAGTCTTTGTAGTATCTTGTACTGTTGTCGCATTGATAGAATGCTGCTAACCCTAACCCTGTTTCAACGACTGAATCTGTGACCACTTTCCTCTGCACTGTTGCAGCAACATCTTCAGTGGTTTGGCCATGCTGTTTGTCATCGAGCAGGGGAATTGCTCAGAGACATTTTCCTCCCGCCTCCAATTGGCGCAAACATGCACCTCCACTACCCAATTGGCGCAAACAGGCACCTCCACTACCCAATCGGTGCAAACACGGCGGCCAGTTGACAACAAGAGCAAATAGATACCCCATGTAAAGGGTTGCAAAATCTTAAACTGCATTTCTCGGTGTTATGTTGTTGTCTTTCTTATATACGAGTTGCTCAACCCAGGATTTGAAAGTCTACATTAACTATATTATATAATTGCTACAATAGGGAAAAAACCCCTATTGTGTTATTCGGTCCCCTTTGCCACAACTGCTAGAAGAGGAAGGCCTACGCAAATGAACAGAGACCACATATGGTAGAGTATCCTAATTCCTAGGTAGAACAATGTGCGACACTTTTAATAAGTTATCTGGAGAAAAGATTCTGAAGTGTTCGCTTTAAGCGAGAGACCTCTCTAAGGAAACGTTCGGACTTGTTATCCCTAATTGAAAACGAATTCATCCTCTTTTGTCTACTAACGCGGAACTAACACAAGAACCAGTGGGTTATTGGCATATCCCCTGGTTAAGTAAAGACACCTATCATCTCTCTCTCTCTCATATATATATATATATATATATATATTATATATACACACACACATTAAATGAGAAACAGTCTTTTGGCAAATGTTGACATACATCGTACCACATCTTCATGTTTAAACAATAATATGTCTATTTTCTATTCACCTCTTCGAGGGCCGGTTTCTGAAATAAAACTTTCGGTTTTATACCTCTTTGTTTGTGTTTCTTTCACTGTGCATCATGTTTCATGGTTTTTGTTTGTTTATCAGTTCCCGACCGACAGACATATCAGTTAGCCAACAAAACATTTTTGTCTAGACCGACGAAGTTATTAAAAGAGCTGAAAATATAAAATAGCTTTAGTCGCGAACACAGGTCATGACATAATGCACAGCTAGAGGGACGGTATATGGAGTCAAACCTTTCCCAAGGCTATTAGTGAAAGTGATGCAGTAGCACTGAAAAAAAAAATCAATAAAACGTAATTGCCTAAAAAAGTATAATTTCATATTTGGGGGTGGGGGTAGCGGAAGGTGTTAATCTATAATATGAAAATGTTTTACGAAATGACCCTGAAATTTTCACTATGAAGTATTATGTAGTTGTAAATGGTAAAGATTTAAATTGTGTATTTCTATATTTACTTTACTGAGTGAACTTATTGAATTGAGCAATTAGAAAAATGAAAATGTAAGAAAAAAAGTCAATCTTAGTAAAATATGTGCAAGACTAAAAGTTGTCTCGCCTCACTCGTTTGTTTGTTTGCATATGTGAAAGTAATATGAGGTTCAAAATCTAAGCCTTAACATTTTCAAAATCGGCCAATAATTATGAATGTTAAGACTTTTTTTTTTTTAGAAATCTTAATCTATAATGTATGCAACATATTTAGGAAATTATGTAATGTATTCATTTTAAGAAACAAAAATAAGTTTTTCTTCAGTGGTTAGCCATAACATTTTTATACTTTGTTGATAAATTTAATTGAATCACAAAATTAATTGAAGTGAATTCCATTAAAAAAGTGACTTGTGTAAGAACTAAATAATATACTTCGTGAATTAGCAGTGATTAAAGAAAAGATTATTGCAAAAACTCCAAGAAAAAAAAAATATATAAAGCTATTGCGACCATCAGTGATGGCATGTAGACACTTAACAAGTCAAATAGATTATTATCTGATTAAAAGATGTATACAGGGTGACCCCTATAGAACCGTTAATAAAATTAACAGCCAAATACATTTCAGTCTATGCCTTGTCTACTAAGTTTCAGGCATGAATGTCCAACAATTTTTTTGTTTTATTGCTATTCAATGATTGGTAATAACTAACACTTCTCTCTTACTCCTGCCTTGATGTTAGCTGGGATGACCCTCTTCACTTCAGTTTGGGGATTGTTTCAATAGACATTATCTTAACTCCACAGATAAAAATCTAGGGAGTTATTGTCCAGTGAATGTGAATCCCATTCAGGATTACTCCCTTACAGATGAGACTATCACTAAAGTGTCCCCACATATCATTGAATGTTGATAAAAAAGACTGTTGGACATTCATGACCGAGGCTTGCTGGGCAAGTCAGATATAGGCTGATGTTTATTTGTACGAAATATGGTTGGATTGCAGAAAGGACTGAGATTTTTTATTAAAGATTTCATGGTTAGCATTTTTGTAGGGACGGGGGGGGGGGGGTCACTCTGTAGAAGATAATAGGTAGTTCAATCATCTTATGTAAAAATCAAAAAGGGTCAAGCCATGACTAAGACGACTGATTTTTTTCTATTCGGGTATTCTGAAATGGTGTATATGAGATTTGTGGGTGCAAAAACAACCAAGAGATTAATTTTTGAAAATTGATATGTTTTTTTACAACATTAAAAGGATCATATCTCTGGAACTCTTTGATCTAATAGATATAAATCCTTGGATATGTAGAGTTTGGGGATTGATGAGTTGACCCTTTTTCTTTAAGATGGGATTATCTTTATAAGAATATATATACACAATATTGCACAGACCAAATTTTAAATACACCAACATTTAAAAAAAAATTGCCTGTCACCGAAAAGAGTGAGCATATGCGTGTGACACTGTGTCAACTTTAGTAGACAGTGTGTGTGTGTGTTGCTTTTGTCAGTGTACGTATGTGTATTACAGTCTGTGAGTTACGTTAGTTCGCTTCCCCCAAGCCGCAAAAAGGGAGGGGGGGTTTAGGTGAGCATAATATCGTGTGTTGGCAGACTGTTCTGTTTTGGGCCCAACTCTGTTCCTAAAATGCTTAGTCATCGGCTCCCAAAAAAGTGATTTTTACTTTAGGCATGAAAAAGTGATTTTGAGCATGCAAGGAGATTTTTGTGTGCGGACATAAGTGAAAGGAGTGTTTGTACAAAAGCATAATTTTCTTTTTTAACTATAATTTTGGGGAATGGCTTATGTTTTCTCACACGCTGTTGGTCAATTAATAGGATTGGGATACATGTCAATCCTAATAGATAAACTTTATTGTATATGATAAAAATATAAATAAAAACTAAAAAAAAAGAAAAATGACCGTTTTGGGTATTTAGTATACCACTTATTGCCTCAGTGCTCTCGTTTTTAAGAAGTCCATTTAGTCAATTTTTGACAACCCCTTCTCTGTTCATAATTTAATTTGATCTCTAAAACAAAAGAAAAATACATTTTATCGATCCAAACACTTTCAATGAGATTTATGGGTGTAAAAACAACAAAAACATTAATGTATTTTAACTATGTTATTTTTGTGAAGATTACCATTTTTGACAAAGGTCAAATCTCCAAAACACTGGGGCATAGAGCTATAAAATAGGTGCTATTCAATTTTTCTCATGAAGGTCTATAAATGTACCAAATCTGAACACAATCCATGTCTGTCAGGGTCCAAATTTTGTTGATTTAACATGGAACGACTCTCTGTCTTTTGATTATATCTATATATCCTAGATATAAGTAGAGGTAGCCCCCCCCCCCGGTAAAAATGTGCGTTCTAACTCGATATGCACATTGCGCAGTGTTTTCAGAAAGAATCTGGCAGAATAAAAACATTCGCAGTAAAAACCCAGCTGTTAAGAATAACCTGTTTTGCAGAAACTAGCTAGTTAGAGCTAGTCCTTTGCTCTTAGAGAATGCATACATTGGTAAGACTAGTTCTTTGAATGTTAGATAATATAGAAGAGGTGAGAGATACAACGCTGTGATTGGTCGAACAAGGTCATTTAGAGAGGGGGATTTTTGAGATAGCCAGTTAAGGTAGTCAACCAGAGACAAAGCATATATAGCGGCCACAATAGGAGGCTCTTCTTTATGAACACTTAGAAAATAGGACTGGACACTGTAAATTCCCAGGAGCATAGGGCATTGAGTTAATAAATTAGATACTATATGTTATTCAGAATATATCAATTCCAAATGAAGATTTCTGCTAATGAAAACAAGATTCAGAGATGTGAATGGCCAATGGCAAAAAAATCTGAAATCGAGATGAATTTCTTTACCCAGGTGCCCAAAGTGTTCACTTATCGCCTAAAAAGTAGAATTTCATTTTGTGTGTGTTTAGAGGGTGATTTAGCAAAAGGTGTTAATCTACAATATTCTTTTTGATACTGAAAATATCAACTAATATGTTTTAAAGGAGACAGGAAGACATTCATTGATGAAACAAAAGTCTTCTACCTCCCCTACCCATAAATCGTTTTAAGTATAGCATTTTCAGAGAGAGAGAGAGAGAGAGACAGACAGACAGACAGAGACAGACAGGGGCAAAGAAAGGCAAGAAAAAACGTGATGGATAGAGGTAGAGAGAAAAAAACAAAAAAGAGAAAGAAAGATAAAGAGAGAGAGAGAGAGAGAGTGAGAGAGAAATAAAATCGAGCGAATTTGGCCTTCCCTTAAAATAAAAGCAGAATTCTGCTTTTTTGTAAGTCGGAAAAGGCGAAATTTCGCTAAAAAGCGAAGAACTCACATCCTGGAAAATGGGAGACAAGATACAGTACACATGTGGAGTGCATATAAAACTCTAACAAGATAGGATAATGCTGGTGATGTCTCTTAGCATACCAAACGGAAATGTCTTAATAGAATGATTAAAAAGATAGTTTGTTTAGGAACTTTTGCTAAAATATTTTTTCTGATTTTTTTTTTGTAAACATAACACCATGAAAAATAAAGACAAACAATTCCACAAGAGAAAGTAAAAGAATGTCCGAAACAGAATTCGATTAGGAATTCTGACTAAAATTAGATGACAACATCGAATTCTGACTAGACAAACAATGGGACAATTTGAACTTGGGGAAAAAATGAGGCAAAATAAGCTGTGAAAAAATCGGTAAACAAATTGAAAGATATAAAGTAAAAAAAGAATGTATAAACTAAAATACCGTTAGGAAAGGAATTTTGTTAAAATCAGGTGACATCGTCCAGTAGTTGATGGAATGGGAGTACATCAGATCTGAAAACCGATACGCATAAGAAAAGACAAAGATAGACAATAGAAGGGAGAGCCAGAAGGGAGAGAAAGAGATTGCGGATGAATTGCACAAAGTTTATGCCAACAGACCGGGCACCATTTAGACAACAAACAGTAATCTGTGATGCACCACAACGGCATATATATATATGCAATATCCATGGAACAGATTGTCGTCGAAAAGAGGAATTGTGTCGTACCAAATGTGAAATAAACGAAAGATCATTTTTGTACCACTTACAGAGGTTTGTTTTTTTTTGTAACGAAATCAGACAACAGCAAGAAAAACTATCAAAAGGAAATAACTCTTCAAATACTAAAAATGGCAGGCATATTTCGGAACTTGAGTAATCTCCCGTATGTCATTTTGGAGTTGTGCAGGTATGGCATAACGCTACAAAACCACTGAAATGATCATGTACAAGACAAATCTAAATTGAATGAACAAAAAAAAAAAAAAAAAAAAAAAATTGAATGAACAAAAAAAAAAATGATCGAAAAAAAAAAAAAATGAACGAAAAAAAAAAAAAATGAACGAAAAAAAAAAAAAATGAACGAAAAAAAAAAAAAATGAATGAAAAAATGAATGAATGAAAAAATGAATGAATGAAAAAATGAATGAATGAAAAAATGAATGAATGAAAAAATGAATGAATGAAAAAATGAATGAATGAATGAAAAATGAATGAAAAAAAAATGAATGAAAAAAAAAAATGAATGAAAAAAAAAATGAATAAAATTTTTTTTTTTTTTAAATAGAATATAGACACTTGTTGATCACGTAGTTAAGTCATCGGAAGAACGAATTACATAAGATGCTACGGACAAGGTTAAATGGGACTGTCTGACCAGACAAACATGTGATGTTCACATCTATAAATATTCTGCCTAGGTGCAGTAATCTAAACTATTTCTTTTTATCATACATTTACTTAACTTATGAACTGACCTCCTTGACGTTATTCAGCTTCACATTTTAAAAAGCAAAGAATTTAACACAATTATTTGTATTTTAACATTTTGTTTTTTTAACACGATGTTGAAGTTTTTTAATTAACACCTCAGAATTTATTCAAAGAAATACGCAAGAAACTCAGAGTTTTGCTGCTCCTAGACAAAAGAAGAGTTTTGCTGAAGGGTAACAGACTATAACCTTAAAATCCACTTGCATATAAACAATAAAAATAGAAAGGTAAATAATGTTTACATACGGGTATGTAAGCCATCGTTACTAAGCCCCTCTAAGGCAGACCACACACATAAGTGAAAGAAAAAAGGGGAGTGTGTGTGGTCAGGAGGAGGAGTCTATTCCTCACAGGCACTTATTGATAAGAGCAGCACATTATTTACTAATCATGACATTAAGATGAAAAAAGTAAAATAAAATATAAAAATACAGAATGCTAATTATCAAGTATTCGCTGTTTTTTTACCCTGGGAAATACCACACAAAATGCAGTATTTTCACCAAAAAACAGATATGAGGTTAGCGGAAAATTTTTATTTGAATATACATTTTAATCTTATATATAAAACTAGCAAAAATATGCGACCGGAGGGAACATATTTTTGCTCGGCTAAGAGAATGATATCATGACGAACGACCCCCCCTCCCCCAAAAAAAGGAGTTAATACCTGGGACCAGGATATCATGACAACAGAATAGTTAGTACACTATGAACCGGTAATACCTGGTGTGGCATTTAGACCTGGTTGGGCTACGCCAACTTTCTCTGAATGAGGAAGTTTACAGGGAATATCAAATTCACAAGCGGTCCCCGGCCACATGTATATCCCGGTTATGGGAAGATGACATACAGCGCCCAGCATTCCACAATGGTCACCCATCTGGTACTGGCCAGACTCCACGTCGCTTAACTTTGGTGATCTAACGAGAACCAGTGTGTCAACGCTACCCCCTTCATAAAAAAAGGTAATCCTGAAAGGATGGTATGGTGAGGAACGAACGTATACTATATTTCCCACTCCCCCCCCCCCAAAAAAAAAAGAGGTGGTAATGCCCGAGAGGAATGTACCATGACGAATGAAAATATACTACACAGAATTAAATAATCAAACTGTTTTAATGTTAATATTAATTAGGATAGGAAGAAAAAAACCTTTCGCATTTATTCATTTAGATAACATTAAAAACAATTGCAAGTTTCATTGTCCACGTAAAATGCCGAAATGAAAATTGGGCAGAAAAATATAGCCGCCATTTTTATAAACGAAGAGAAATATGTTAACTAAGAAAGAACGATAACTCTTTCATAATTTTCTAGTCAAAAGAGACATGTTTATAAACTTGAGTCATCATTCTTCCTTAGCTAGCCTATTTCTTTACTTGTTTAGATCCCGATTATATTTTATGAGTTAATTTTTATTTTGGCGTTTCATGTGAATGATGAAACTTGGCATAACAAAAAGAAACATTAAAAACCCTAAGTTGTCTTTTTTACTAAAACCTATTTCACTTTAAATAATTTACGTGACAGAAATAGGAATTAACCCCAAATAAAACGAGTATTTTAAACTATTGTTGATAGAATAATCTGAAAACAAAAAATAACCCTTTTCCTATTTCAGTTACGTAAATTGAACGAAAACAAAGGAAGAAAGGCCAGGATGGCTGGGTTTTTGTTTAAATTTATTTATAGGGGGAATCTTAATGACGGGATTGATTAAGAAGTGAAAGAAAACTTTAAATAAACAAAACAATACTTAAAACTGTTCAGTCAGTTTGGGCAAATATTGGTCTGTGTTCTTAAAAACAAAAATTTCATTTTATTTCATTTAATCCGATCAACATTTTTTGTTTTAATTACTAATATCAAAGAGGGACTGGGAGGAGCTAACGTTCCAATAGTCCCAAGTCTCTTCCCACCAATGACAATGACTAATTAGATTTCTTTCAGATCTCTCTCTCCTTTTTGGTAAGCTGATTTCTTTGAATTGACCTGCTTACACAATAACGTTCTTATAGTATGCTTTATAAGCTGTATTAATAACACTGGTGCAGTGGCTAAATTGATAAGACGCGATTCCAAGTTCAATTCCAGTCTGAGAATGCAAAATCTTTATTCTTTTACATTTATTCTTACTTTTAAATTACGGTCGACTTTTTACATTAACAGAGTGGGACGGAAAAAATAAATGGTCTACTTTTTTACTTTTCTTTTTACAGATTATAAAAAGTATTTAACATTTATTCATAACCCAAATAATGTTTTAGTAATTTTTTTTTTTTTTGCAGACGAAAAAATCCTATTTTAGTCACATAAATTATCAACGAAAGTAAAAAGACTCCCTGGCAATGGCGGGTAGGAACAGCTATTAGATTATATACATATTTATACTGTTGTAACTACTTGTGTACTTATCTATAATACAAGCTGAAAAAGAGGTACACCGGCAGCATTGGGAACAACATCAACCTCATGAGATTTGATGTGATCAACTGGGTGGAGACTGCTTCAAGTAGGGCTAAGTGGAAAGGGCATATAAGGGACAGTCGTAGAGCTTTCAAAAAATATCATTTAGAACATGAGAAGCATCAGCTTCAGAAACATGATGATCAGGATTTAGATGTAAACATCAACAGGTGGAAGTGTGAATTTTGTTAACAGGTACTTCTCTTGGGGGGGGGGGTCTGGTTATGTTACTCCTCTGAAGAAAGATGAATTAACAACTACATAAAGTATTTGCCATGGTGAGACAACCTGTGTGACCTGTAGTGCGGTCTGTAAATCCAGCTCTGAACTCGAGACACATGGTTGTACATAGAAAACAAATCTCAACCTATGACCCCATAAATGCTGTGGAAAGTATGAAACTATGTAGTTTGTTGTTTGGGAAGTGAATAAACTGTTTCTAACATCAGTCCCATGATTTTTCAGACAGTGTAAAAATAAATGCCTCTTTTAAACATATTTTTGTTATCCTCATTCTGATTATATTCACAAATGTTTTGGCTGCTATAACCTATGGCATTTTTTTTTTATCAGTGATAATCCAGATATTTAAAACTGTTCTTATTCCAGGTTTCATGCTTTTGGGTATATTGTATCAGTCCCTCTACATATAGAAGAGTCAGATACGTCAAAGATGGGGAGGTATGCCACATTTGGGGAGGTGTCGCACAGAGCACTCCTCTCTTTATAGAGTACAAAATCGACTTCAAAATCTAGTAGGGGAAGGAAGTGATCTATTCTCTTCCCTACAACCCCTTTCTCCAATAAGAGACGTTGCTAGTCTCTTTCTACTCTATTCTATTCTTATTTCTATGGAAGGTGCTTGTCGGAGCTCCAGTATTCGGTTCCTTATTGTAAGACATTCACTGCAAGAACTCATCTTTCTACTACAATGGAAAAAGTATTTCCTTTCCCCCTTCATTTTCCTAGTGTCAGACGGAATTTCCATGAACAGAGCTTCTTTGCACGGGCTTCTCGTCTGTGGAACACATTACCACAGGACTGCTTCTCAGCAGATTACAACTGGGTCGTCTTCAAATCCAATGTCAATAAATTCTTGTCACGAAACGCTCCATAAGCAATCAACTGTACTTCACACCACTGATCAAAGTTAGTACTCACATAGTGTTGTTAATTTTTTCAGCTGGCAATCATTTCCATCCCATTAACCCTTATCCTCGAGTAGCTCTTGGCCTTGATAAGGGGTGATCCCAATAGCATAAAAAAAATTCAATTTTATTTAGTTCCTTTACCAGGGATCGAACTAATAATTTTCAGGTAAAATTCACTTCAGAATCTCTCTTTAACCAATGCTTATATTCACTTGGTTAATTTCTTCTAAATGCAGGCAAAACATCACATTTACAAGAAGGTTTTTTAATTAAAAATGTGCATATAACAAAACGCCCTTGTGAATAAAACTATGTATTTTTTTTAAAATACGCACATTTGTAACTTTGCAATTGAACTTGTAAGCAGAAGGATAATATTCAAAACTTTTTAGAATTAAATCTATTCTCGTATTTATTGTAAGCAAAATGTACGAACAAACGAAATAACAAATACATAATGTTATAGCACATTTTTAATTAAAAAAAAAACATTGTGAATAAAACCTCTTTTTTTAATAGTAACACTTTTTTTCTTTAATAAAGATCTGTGATGGAAAGTTATAAAAGTTGTATTCAAAAGTTAAAAAAAAAAAATCGGTGTTAGGGTAAAAATGTGTTCGTTTGGTCGTTGCTCATTTTGGGGTGCTTGCAATCCATTTGATCCATTTCTTCACAAGATAATCTTTCATTGTAGCCTTACTATGTGTAAAATTAAATAAGTTTACACAAGACGTAATGCATAATTTGCACAAATAATTTCATACTTTTAACAGACTCTTCTAATTAAGAAATCCACAGAAGCATACAATGAAAACATTTAATATTAATTTTACCAACATAACATGACTAAGTCACATTTTCTGGTAGACAAGTCTACCTGCGAGTGGGATTTATTCTCATGCAAAGCAAACAGTAACAGAAAATATGACTATTTGCAAGATAAAAGGAACGTTTACTTATATACTTAGAGTCAGAACTGTCAGCTCGCTGGCAATGCAAGATGCAGTCATTCTCAAAATGCGCAGGTAGGACAGGACAAGTAAATACGAACAGAAAGAAATATTAACATGTTCCAAAATTGTGATGAGATTAGATCTTCTACTTCAACAGTTATAAAAAGAACATTAGTTTATTCTGTGAAAGTATTTGAGTATAATAAGACAAAACATGTAATGTGAACATTGTTTATTAACAAACAAGGTTCTCAGGCTGTGTGTGTGTGTGTGTGTGTAGCTGTAACACGTGCTAGAGTAATAAGATTACTAGAGTTTTTTTTTTTTTAATTTTGTTTTTTTTCAAGCAAACATGTGTAGATTGAAAATGTCTTTTAAACCCTGCTAGCACTCTCTGGTACAAACATGCAGACCATACTGTTAAGAGGTGTGTTTCTACATACAGAATCAAAAACTTCCATGCATTTATGATTTGTTTGGTCACTTTAAAGATGGACTGCGACAAAACCTTAGACATTCATTACCAGCCTAATCAATTTCAGATCTCATAGAATGATGCCAAATTTCTTGTGTGCATCTCTCTTGAATTTCTTACGATGGATGCGATTTCTTTCAAATAATGTTTTAACATTCTGTAACGGTTTCCTCCATAAAAAAACAAACTATGTATAGGTAACTTTTCCCAGCGATTAAGCTGAAGCCTGTTCAACGGTTGGCAACTAGGATGGTGAGGCGATTCTCCAAACTTACCTACAAAAAACTGCTTCAAAAACTAAATCTGTCCTTGATTGAGCAACAAAAGATGCGAGGAAACCTGATTCTGACATACAGCATCATCAATGGGAATGTAAATCTATATTTAGGAGGTTTTCACCCCAACACCTAGCCGTGATCTCTCTGGTTACCGTAAATGTACAGTCATCGTTTTCATCTCAACAGAAAAAAGGCAGCCTTCTGTTTGTGTTTCTGCTCCCTGAAACAGCTTGCAAGAGCAAGTCGTGATGATGCCTCCTATATCCAAGTTCGAAGCTGACTTGGAAAAACATTAAGATGGTTTATAGATGCAGTATCTTCTACATGGCTTGCTGCACTTTGCTATTTTTGCCAATAAAATTGACTGATCAATTTACTTTTATCAGTGTCCTCTATGCAATCTTTATACTTCATTTTGGATTTTATGGTGGACGCCTTCCTTCAGTAAACACTACATTAAATTGTTTGAAAATCTACATACAAATGATGCTTTGCTGCATCTTTACAAAGGATGTCTGTCTAATCACGTTTCTCCACTCTCAAAATACACTGTTCGCTGCAAGAGACTAACCAGTATTGATACAATTTTTTGTGCACCTTTTATAGCACCCTCTCAGACCAGTGCTCTCCTATACAGGGTTTCTCAGTCGCAAGAACCTATGAAGACCCAACAGTGATGCTATGATAAGATTCCTGCCATCTATGTGTAGAATTGTAACTGCACTTCCAACAGATTATATCCGAGTACTTCGCTACTCCTTCATTAGCATAAGACTTAATATGTTTGGGTGACAGCTGATACTATACATAATACATACACACGCACTTTATGTGTATACAGTAACACACGCACTTTATGTGTATTTAGTAAAGAATAAATTTACCAATTCCAAGGATACGAGTCGTCAATGGCAAAAAAAAGGTGAAATTGTTCTGCATTTCCCAACGTAGGGAACCACGACCTCCATGTATGTGTGTGTGGAGAGGACAGCACAGAAAACAAATTTTTACCTAAACAACTCCAACCAATTTAAACTACGAAAGTCAAAGTTAAAAAACACCGAGTGCACATACAGGAAAGAGACAGGAAGTCATTCTTTGATGAAACAAAAGGCATCTATCTTCCCTACTCCCATCATGAATTGAATGGTTTGAAGTATTAGTCTTCACAGCAAAATTAAAACTTTCTGAGAGAACTGTCATAAGAGGGAAAAGGAAGGCAAACGAGACAGGAAGAGGAAGAGAGAATAAACAGGAAAGATCAAGTGAGCGAGAGGACAAAAGAAAAAGAGAAATAAAATTCAGCCAAATAGCGATGAATAAATAAAAAAAAAAAATTAAAAAAAGGATCAAGCAATTTGGCAGAAATAAGCTTTTTCTTATTTAAAAGAAAAAAAGGGGGTGTCGACCGAAAAGTAGAGAACTCGTATATACGATGAATTCAAGCAATTTAACCAGAAATCTGCTTTTTCTGAATAATAAAAAAAGCTCAATTCTGCTAAAAGGTGTAATTCTTTCAGTATCTTTCCAAACGGAAAATTTCAAATATAAAACTGATTTGCTAAAGAGAACTAGAAAATTCAATGATTATTATTTCGTTTGCTTGTTTTACAGTATATAAATCATCAATGGGTTATGTAATACCAAATCCAATTGTCAGATAGGTGGAATTTTTTTTTTCTTTGAATTCCATGATTATAAAGCTATGCTGGCATACTAAAGAAGCTGCGCCGTAATGACAGGGCAATGGTCAGATGGATCTGTTTGGTGAGGCCTGAACAGTACGTTTTTTTTTAATCCCTGTTCTCACAGGTCGACTTGAAAAGCCTTGTGGACATCATGTGGAAGAACAGACTGCATTGGTTGGGTCACATTGAGCGTAGCGATGGCTGGATTGCTAAAGTCCGACAGTTGAATGTGCCAGCAGAGAACATCACCACTGGCAGACCCAAGTTGACTTGGGAGGACGTAGTCAAACGTGATAGGAAGGCCATGGGTATGGATTCCATCAAGCCTTGCCAAAGACAGGAGTGGAGAGGAAGACTTAGATTTCGAGACTAGACAATCAGGCCCCACCCTCATCAGAGGATTAATTGTGGCCTGATTCAACAAATAAACCGGTTGATGATGATGATGATGACATGGTGACCACAACAGTAACTAAAAAACTGTCAAAATAGGGATAACTGTATGAGTATCTAGTTAATCTTTAAACAAAGTTTAGAAGTTATGAAAAACTGAATAATCTTTCATTTTCCTCACCATATGGAGCTATAAGTTGGAAAAATTACAAATACTTCATACTGCTCAGTCCACATCAAGTTTCCATGCAGACTTTTCAATCTATCTTGATGTCTCACTGCTGCCTTCAATCAATGGATTGCTCTCAGACGCATTTAACAACTTATCTTCATTTCATTCTAAATTTACATGTTCAGAGATAATTCAGTTCTTCAGGCTGGTTAGTACGCACTTCCGATTGATCAATAACAGGCTCTGTCTACCATTTGACCTTCAGATGGAACCAACGGAGACAAGCACTTTCGCAATTCTCTTAGTAATCAATAATCATTGGATCCTCTTGTGCAGAAAGGAAAGAAGTGTGTAGGTGTGTGCGAGTGCAAAAAACAAATTTTACAAGATGCAGTAGAATTAAACAACCTCAGTAAGTAAAAAAAAAAATTAGGGCAGAAGTACATGAATAAAATTTATGAATAATACAAGATCAGCTAGAACCGGGATGGCCAACCTATAGCTCAGGTGCCAACAATGGTACATTGTACAATAGCAAATTGCACACGGAATCTCAGAGATAATATAAAAAAAATATATATGACTGCTGATGCAAAAAAAAAATAAATAAATAAATAAAAATACCATTTTAGCTGATTTCTAAAAAGCAGTCAACAGACATTTAGGTATGTATTATTTGGATTATTCAGACTACCGTTCTCATTTTTTATATAACCTCTGACCTTCAGATGCACCTTGTCATCATATTCGGTTTAACCTCCGTTTACATGTTGACACGCATTGGATGGCTTAAAGAAATTGTACTTCTAAAGTAACCTATTTCTGGCCAGGTCTTTATCTATCAAGTCCATCCTTATCACTTCCTCCCATGTTTTCCTTAGCCATACCCTGTGAATTTAACCTACTACCTTAACTGTTATACATCTACTCACCCAAAACCTCTCAAACATTCTTTCAATGTGACCATACCATCGAAGTCTACTCTTCTGCACACATTTCCTTATAACCTTCCTCCAAAGTCATTAGATCCTAAGCCTATCTTTAAGACTCACATTACACATTCATCGTATTATTCTCATATCATTTCTTTCCATGCAACGCACTTGGGAATATGAACAGAATTTCTCATTAGATCAATAAAGTTATTGAATTTAGTAATCAGTGCTCAACTGTACGACCAGTTCAGCTACAAACAAATGAACTGAAAAGAACACATAAAGTCCGGTTTATATAAAGATTGGAATGTTCCATTATGCTTAGATGGGCAAGTCCATTCTCTGAGTTCCGATTGGTTTATAGTCCATGTGTGGGTAATCCAATATGAACCTTTCTTTTTGAATCAAGCAATATTCGCATATTAAATATTGGAGCATTTTATGCCAGTAAGTGCCAATTTGATTCTATGGAAGTTAAGTAACGTTGAGCCTGGCCAGTACCAGATAAATGAACATTTGGGAATATCAAGTGCTGCTGTATGTGAGAGGACGATGACACATGCCGGCAAAAACTAATGTCATCAAAATCATATCCCTTGACGAGTATACATATGCGGCTTATTGGGAATTCTTTTAAATTCAATATCTCCTAGAAACTGCTTCCTTAACTAACATGTGGGCAGGGGAGGAATCCAGTTCAACCTGTCCAAGATAAATGCTGTACTAATACAACCTTTCACTCTATAGTAAAGACCAATGTGTATTTATTTGTATATAAATATATATCCGTCCCACAACACAAAAGCAAGTAAAAAAATGCCTCCTTCTAACCTTGAGATAAAAATATTTCACATGGTGAGGGGAAGCAAGAAAGCAAATAGCAAGTCAGACAACCCCCACCACATAAAATGAATTCAGAAAGAAATCCTTCATTCTAAATAAAAAGTCAGGCAAACCAGAAGAATCCCAGACTCAAAATCTGCAGCAAACGGTATTCGGTCAGATTTGGTTCCTGATATTAAACTTAATCTGTAATATAACCTCCGGTCAGCGTTTCAGATTCCCTGTATTCGATAGTTTCATTTTCCCTATATTTAACTGGTAGCAAGTGATAAAACTATATTTAACTGGTAGAAACTAATAAATTATGCATAGTATAGTACAAGATGTACTAACCCAAGATGGAGTACGTTTCGAAAAAAAATTTTTATATTTTCCCCCCAAAAATTCAAATCCCATTTGATTACATATTTTTCTAAAATAACTTATTTAAAATAAAAACCAAAAACATTTTATTATATTTTCCGAAAGAAAATCAAACCACCTATTTGAATACTTATTTAAAATAAAAATGAGTTCAAAACTTTTACTGATTTTCTTTAACACATATTTGATTACTTATTTTTAACCAAAACACAAAGTCTTAATATCAAGAACCAAATCTGACCAGACACCGTTTATTCGTGGATTCTTCTGGTTTGCCAAAAGTCAACAGTAAGTATATCAAATGATAATTTATATATGAAAAGTTAAATTACTGACTTAATTCTATGATTTCATAAGAATATTAGTGCAAACATTGGCCAAGCATAATTTCTTTTTTCACTGGGCGTGCACTAGTACAACAATAATATCACATTTGTGAAGCTGACGAGGAATCGAACTTTTAAATCTCTATCTAAATGTCAATGTGTGTGTATTCTCTATGAAAAGAAAGGTTAGAGAATTTACATAAAAATTAAAAGTATTTGTATGTAAAATTCGGCATGGAAGACAATGGAAGTGGTCCCAATTACTCAAGCTTACGCCCTGGGTATTATACAAAACTGAATCTAATAATGATGCTCCGATTTTTATAGCTTTGACGAGTGTGTAGTTATCCTTTAGTTACTACTACTCCCTGTTCCACTCTTACCATCAGAGTAGTATCGGTCAAGGACCCATCTACGTGTTGAAGTTAGAGGATACTTTTTTGTCACTATCATTTTTGAGGGAGGATGTGTACTATTACAACAATAAAAATATAGAGCTAACAGTGTTGTTTTTAAAGTTCCCTTTTCCTGTGTTCGGTTGACCAATGATGGACACAAGACATCCAATGATAGATCAAGACTTTATCACAAGGATTCGATAAACAGCATACAAATCTGCCCAGCATTGTTCACGGATGCAGGCAGAATTAGATCTAATTAAAATCATAAAATGTAATAAGCAAAATGGAAACGAAAATGCTCCACTGGGTGTCTGGAATTACACTGCTTTACCACATCTGTAATCAGGACATCTGAAGGCGCTACGGCATCGCACAGAATGACGACTCAGATGGGTTGGACGTGTGCTGAGGGCTAACAACAACACTGTCGCAAAACTTGCCCTTGAATTAGAAATCGTCGGGAAGCAACCGAGAGAAAGACTGATGAGATGGGCAGACACCCTGCACAAAGATCTCTGTAAACCAAGACCAAGCCTGTGATCATGCCAACTGGAGACAAAAATCCATCATTGCGGACCCCGCCATAGATCGAGATCAACACATGAGAAAAAGAAGTAATATGTTGTGTAGACTTAGTAAGAAAAGTATTTATTAGAACGTCTTCCTGAAGTGACCTCTCTTGTTATGTATTACACACACAGAAACGTCAGTATGAAAAGTAGCAAAGCTGGATGTGCTGCGTGAGCTATGGCCAAAAGAGTGATAAGTTATCATTTAACAAGATATCTTGGATGTCTAGAACTAATCTCACCTTTTTTTTAACTCATTGTATTTTTGTTTTCACCTCTTTTTGTAGGTCGTTCAGCTATGAGCACAGAGGAAAGAACGATGAACACAAATATTAAATGAAATAGCTGAGATTTTTTCAATCAGGCAGGTGAAATGTCGACTGTCTTTGTTTGATAAAAACAAGAAAAACCATGCTTACTTAGTCAGGGACCGATTCCAGTCAGTTTCCAACAAGAATTTATTCAACAGAAGCAGACATTATAGCTATGGATGGCTCAAATAACCGAGAAAATGTACCCATTTCTCCTTAATAGGATATAGCATATCTTATATAGAAAAGAGCCAGTTTTTCTATGGTATCTTTGTTATTAATAGCTTTATTTTGATATTGTATCAAATGATTAAATCTGGTTGGTCACTCAGATAAGGCAAATATTGATCTGTGTTGTTAAAACAAATTAATATTGTATTTTCAATCGATTTTAATATTTAATCTTGATCGATATTTCATTTTTGATTAGTCATAAATAGAGGAGGGGGGAGATTTCACCCTCCCACTCTCCTCTTGATCACCATGGAAAAAATTTAAAGATACATTTTTCCAGATTCACGATTTTGTATTATATATATATATATATTTGTGTGTGTGTGTGTGTGTGTGTTAGAGAGAGAGAATATAAATAAGTGATTCTAAGATATGTGTAAGAAAAAAAAGAAAAAAACGCTGAGAAGCTGGAGCAACAGGATGTAAGAACAAAAAGTCTGAAAAGGAATAAGTGAAAAAGACTAGCGTAAGACATTGAAAGTATGTGTATATACCATTGTCACTGTTGGTTTAGTATCATCAGACTGGGCAAGTATTCAGGAGAATGGCAGAAATGTACAAGATTATGAGTTGGTAGTAAAAAGTCAAAGGCTCACAAGAGTCCCCAGAAAATGTGGACGAGAGCCTTGAAAAAGAGTTGATAATGATACTCTATAAATCTTTCTTGGAATCAGATCTGGACACAATGCAGGAACAGGTCACTGACTGGCAACTGAAGCTAGCTGTTGAAAAGTATACCACCATGCTATGTTATTATTTACTCTCCTCCCCACGAGGATAAAGTTGAACACAAGGTCGGTTTTTAATATGGGGAAAATCCAGCTCCCTCAAAAAGGGCACTATGTTCAAAATTTCATGAAGATCAGTGAATTATTTGGATTATTCGGACCACAATTCTTATCTTGGTTGTTACTTTCATAATGTTTCGGATGATGTAACCTTAACCTCTGACCTCCAGATACATTTTTTTCAAACTCGAAAATCTATATAGAATTTCTAACTGAATCCTTTATTTAATTCCGTTCTAAATCTTGTATAGTTTCCCGAGGTCAACAAAGATTCCCAAGTTCGAAAAGATGCACTTGAAGAAGGTCGGAGATTATATCAGCCGACACGTTGTGAGAATAACACCCAAGATGAGAATAGTAGTCCCAAATAATGCAAATAATATAAATTATTAATTCTCATCTAAAAAAAAATTCTGAAACAAACTCAGTGAAGTAGTTTTTCTTTTCTTCTTATAGATGTACAGGCAGACACGCAGACGTTCATCTTTATTATAGATTTTTAAACATTTATCTACATGACTAGATTTCTCATGAAAGGTTATAGTGAGTGCACTGCTTTAAACACTATTTTGTTCAATCACAATTATTTCTATAGAGAACAAAGGCGTTCTTATATATAAGAAATACGCTTTTTGAAAGTCTACTTATTGATTATCGATAAAATGTTGGAATCTGACATTCAATGCATTTACTATTCATTGTGACTGTCTAAAAAAATAGATAGGCATGAGGAACAATAGAATAATGTTTATCACGCACACAATACAAAATTGGCAAACTGCTTGAATCTTTGCCAAATCCGCTTGCATTTAAATTCACTACCACCTGTAATTAGTAATAGCAGGCAGGATCAAGTAGCAAACATTTGGATGAATCACTCACCTTTTGTTGAAAACTTTTAGAAAATATATTTTTTAATTTTTACTATTGATTATGCATTAAACTTTATGATTATCAGAAAAATAATATACAAATTTTCGGGGAAGGGGTGGAACTAGTTTCCAACACTTACCCTGTTGCAGCGATATCTTCGATTCGCCCATAGAGAGAGCTAATTCACAATGCAAGTTGTAACCCTCCCTATCTGTCTGGGTGGTGCAAGCGTGCCTGTGGACAGCTGAAGACCTGGACAACAACCATCAAGGAGGACATGGATGAACTCTTAAGCCCACAGGTGGTCGGCCTTCAACGGTGGAATCGCGATTGGCTAGCTATCTTGTGCGATTTTGTACATGGCCCACCATGATTCGAGATCAAGTGCAGGCTAGGAAAGAAGTTGGCTCAACCTGACGAGGGTGAACATAGTTACAACAGCAACAACTCATTGTAAAATTATCTTTTACTTACAGACGTTGAAGAGAGGTTTAAACCATAATTCATTTCAAAAAGAGTCTTTTTTTCCTGTTAAATAGAGTATAATGACAAAAAGATAAAACATTTTTATTTTTCAGCCTATTGGCTAGGAGCAACGTGTAGTATTAAAGAGGATATTCTAAATAGGATGCACCCCCCCAGAGTAAATGTGGTATTTTGGTGACTGCAATGATTCAAGCCCAGAGTAGAATAGAATTGTTTTACCTTATAGCAAATAAATATTGCAAAGTGTAGTATCTGTTCTAATACTACACTTCATTTTTCCTGTCCTTCGTCAGCGAAAGAAATCTTTCTAGACTGAGGCAATTCAAATCCTCCCCTCGAAAACAAAGTACCACTTTCTGAGGAGCTAGAATTTTCCCCTACATTAAAATCCGACCTTGTGTCTAACTCTCCCATCGTGGATGTTCATTATAAGAGTTTTAAGCCCTTATATCCGGACATTTCTAAGTAATAACTTCTTGTCAGAGGGAAACATCTTATGAATTACTAAAGACTGTATAGTAACAAGAAGTTTCAAATTATTTGAAAAAATTCACTTTATCGTTCGGCGAACATCAGCGTTTTTACTGATTTTTCTGATGTAGTCGTCATATTCCACTTGTAAAGTCATTTTGGTATATTCACCAGGATAAAAGATAATGATATATAATAAAAAGTTTTTTCACCAAATTTCAAATTAACAAAATATAATATAACATATTTTTTAATAAAACACACACACACACACACACACACATACTAGAATAAATGTGACCTGTCGAGTCATCTATTGAGCTTGGGTTAGATTTTTTAGAACCAAGGAAAAAGTGTAAAGGCAGTTAAATATAAAAAATAAAAAGACAAAATTAAAAATTATTTTTCTTCTGCTCGCTATATTTCTCCCCTCTCGCTTCAGCTATGGGTTAAATAGAATTACTATTTGTGGTGATATTCCAATATTGATTCTTTCCTTTCTTTATTATCTTCAAGTATTAAACAGAGAGCGAGAGAGAGGTGGGGGGGAGAAGATAGATACCGTATAAAATTAGAGCAGGTGGGGTGTCAAATAAGATAGAGAAGAATTACGTGATAGATAAAAACTTAGCAAGAGATAGGTAACTTGGTGAGTTAATTGCAAATTGCAGCTAATTTAGGAAAATTACATTTTTTTCAAACATAATCCCAAAACTGATATTTTAGCATCGATTTTACGTGATTAGTGATTAAAATATCAGAAAAGCCTTAGAGAAACAAACGGTGATTAACTCAGCTTTAGCAATCAATGCATTTTAGTCCGACGATTCCCTACGATGATGAAACGCGGAAGCCTCTGTGTAGCTTAATTGCCATAAATATATTTTCATAACTTATAATTATATATATATATATATATTTATACACATACATATATATATATATACACACACCCACACAGCGTTTAGTCTAGCTAGCTAACCAATCAGATTCTTTGTTATTCCCTCCCACAGGTTAATATTTCAATTAGCCAATGGCAGGGTTTCTCACAAAGGTTCGGCTGACTTTTACTTCCTATTATTTTGTTCTGTTTTGAATAGGGGTGACTCATCCACACTATATACATGTGTGTGTGTAATTCAATGTTATAGGAAAAATAATAAGAGTGCTCAATTCCTTGTGCCAGAGCATATATATTTTTATTCAAGGGGCACTACATTATTTTTTATTATCAATCGGTACCTTTGGTTTCACAGAAACACTGGAAACTCAACCCACAGGCTTAAAGATACCAAATCTGACCGGTTCATCAGCCGATGTAATGATAGTGTGATTCACGATGATAATTCTCTATTCGTGAGTTACACTATTATTACATCAGCTGATAAACTCGCCACATTTGGTATCTTTAACCCAGCAGGTTGAGTTTCCAGCGTTTTTGGTAAACCGAAGGTACAAATGGATGACCCAAATAAGGTATAGTGTCCATTGAATATATATATATATATATATATATATATTAATATATTAGTTATGTGTATATGTTTATATATTTCTCTGTACAAGATTCACTCTTAAACAGTTTTAGCATGTATTTGTGTGATTAAAATATTTAGAAAAAATCCCTAGGGGAACACACGTTGATTAACTCAGCTTTAGTATAATAATAGATATATTGCTGTTCTTACCTACAGCGATACCATATACTTTCATAGTATCACAAAAGAATGAGACAAGTTTATAAAACACTGCAAAAGTTAAAATAGGTAGCCTTAACCAACCAACCAAGTACTCAATATAAACGCATACAATTTTTAATGTATTTAACTACGAAAGTGTAGCATTAAGGTTTTAATCAGCAGTGGTTGTAGTAATAATAGTATGGCGTTTTTTTTCTTTCTCACACCTACTGTTTGACGAAACCGCTTTTGATAACCACACTCAAACATCATACAAACAATTTAAGTAGCTACGATACCAGTGTTTAGCAACGGAAGAAAACAAGTAATAATCCCTTAGTCGATTCCCACTGAATTGCTTGATTAATTGGCTTCTATTTACTTATGTTTGTAAGAACTTATGTTACACGGTCAATGTAATCAAAGATGTATATCCGTTTTGGCTCTGACGTGACTGTGTCAATGGACTTTTTGTTTGACCGACAAGTTTCTAGAACTATTTACTTAGTACTACTTACATTATTGCAACAATAAAAACAAAAAAATGTACTCCCTTGTACTCGTCTAAGGGGCATTCCAGCTAAATGTTATCCACTCATGGGAGGTCGAAGTCTCAGATCTTTTTTATTTTTCTGCCAATCATTAGTATTTATTAAAGTGAGCATTTTCTGAAAATAACAGCTCATTCAGTTTTTATGGGATTTTGAATTTCGAAGAAATGGGGACTTCATTTTTCGGATTTTTCCAAGAATTTGAAGCTATTTTTGACTACCAGTATAAAACTTTTCATCTGTGGAACACCATACCACGGTGCTGCTACCCAGCTGATTATATGATCATTTTCAAGTCCAATGTTAAATTCTTGTCAAGCTGGCTGCTTAAATAATCAAATTCTTACAATTCAAACCGATTGTTTCCAATCCTCTGAAGGTGTTGTTCATCGCCAACTGACAATCTCATTAATCCTTATCCTCAAGTGTCCTTTGAGCCTTGATAAGCGGTGACACATTAGAAATTAAAAAGCAAAAAAAAAGTAAAATGATACATTTCTGAACAAAACTGATAGTTGTTAGACATCTAATTTTCTAATAAAGGTATCTGATCAGATTATAAAAGTTGGACCTAAATAGCATTTAAGCTGACATCAAACTTTGATTTTGACAAATAAATATTCATGTTGCATTGCTGTACCATGTTAGTGACACTATAATAATGCACTTCACTATTTTATTTTTACTAGCTTTTTTTTTTTTTTTTTTTTTTTTTTTTTTCTTTGAATGTAGTTTCACAGACAACTGGGAAAATTAAAAAATTTCAGCTACGACCGAAAACTAAAAAATCGTAAAGAGGAATAACTCGTTTTTTTATTGAAGAATATAAAAACAGTTGTCTCTCTTACAACTAAACTTAATTCTTTTTCTGTATAAGTTTAAAAGATATGCAAACAAATAAAAAGACTCCACTGCATCCTGATCAGTGCCGGATGGGTACAACTGGTTTAAAATAAGAAATATAGGCCACCATTTGAGAATAACACGTGCTGTAAGCAAAACACTCCACCTAATGGTAGGAGCTTTGCTTGGAAGTATAACTGACGACAGACTGGCGTCCTATCACAGAGCTGGTTAGAGCCATCCTTTCTGGTTAATGCTATAAGACTGGGATAAGCACCAGATGAGACAGACTTAACCAGTGACAGATTTATGACAATATATTTTAAACATTTAAACAGAAAAAAAAATATGTACAAAATTTATATATTGATTTTAAAAAATTATGATTAGCAAGGTACTGCACTACAAACAAAAAGATTTCTTTAAAAAAATGTTCCAGATGGCGGACAATTCTTCTCAAAAATAAATAGAATTCCAGATAAATTAATGATTTTTCAAGTATCTATTCTATTTTCCTTACATTACAATTACAAATAAAACTACCCTCTGCTCTGGATTATTGCTTTCCTATCATCATGAAGCAGCCTAAGAAGGCAATGTATGCGGCCTGCCCAAGTGAGCCTAAATCCATCCTTGTGAAGGTAACACTTTTCAGAATTATCAACATTTTATTTATGCTTTTTTTAATTATTATATTTGATTCACATGCTTTAATTTAACACAGGAATAAATAAACATTGTTAGACAAATTAGTACAAAGCAATAATGAATTTCTGTCTTGTGGTTTGCATAAAGAATATTGTTTCGCACTTTTTTCCCAAAAGCTAACATTCCTGCAGGCAATATAAAATATAACATGATCAGGTCGATGGGAGGTGACTGAGGAAGTGGATATCGACATGGACTGACGACCTGGGTGTGTCAAGTTTGAACCCAGTCGGTTCCATTGCACTACTTTCAATTATGGATGTTGGCAACGTTCATGGTCTCTCTTGTACGTATCTGATTCTAGAAAGCAATCAAGGAAACCAATGCCAACAAGAGAAGCAAGTTGGTCGAAAACAAAAAAAACAGCCGTATAATGCTATTTCATACGAAGGTCAATGATGTGTTCTGATCCAAACTGTTTTTTAAAAACGTTACGATAAGTTGTGAGGTCTCAAAGAGGAATACATTATTAAAAAAACAAAACAAAAAACTTTCTGCTATTCATTAGATGAATAATTTCTATACAGACCTTGTACATAGCAGTTTTCGTTTTCTCCCATGCTTGAGGTTAGACGTTTCATGAATAACTTCCAACTTTTCCTGAATGTTGCCATTTCACTTGTGCCACTCGTCAAGATCAGGTCATCATCAACTGATCCCCTCCAATGCTTAAACGACTTACCACATGGATTTGGGCTATAGATGCCAATGTGAGACACACTTTGGAGTGTTTTAGGATGATGGCGACGTGGTTGTACCAGTTGAGACGTCATTGTACGACATACTCTACAGAACTCCATGAGAAAGTGAGATCAGCAATTTTTTCCATCATGGGGAGTGTGTCATTCTGACGTTTTGTCATTGACCATGTTTCACAGCCATACAAGAGTACAGATCAGACATGTATGTTGTATGCTACATACTTTTGCATAAGATGGGATCCCTGCAGTTTGGGGATCCCATGGTATGCAAGAATGGCAGCATACAACACAGGTATTTAATGAAGCAAAATGTTTTAAATAGAATAGGTACTAAAGTGTGTGTGGAGATAAAAGTCGACTGTCATAATTGTTATTATCCTTCTAATTTTTTATCTTAAATAGCAGAATATTTTCTGAACAGACCTTATATAGTCCATATTTACTTGCCTTCCTATGAGGAGTTAATTAGAAACACGGTCATTATTTTATGTCGGGGAAATACAACTTTTCAAAAACAGGCACTCTGGATTGGGATAAAAATAAAAATTGTCTTAGTCTAGAAGAGTATTTCTCCTAACTTTTACTGAGGACAAAACAGATACTTCACTTTGATCCAGACCTGAAGACCGGTTCATTCAGTCAAATAAACTGTTCTCTAAAGAGGATATGTTGGGATGAGGGAAAGAACCTTGAGGGGGTCATATTTTAGGTTTGGTTGCTTTGTTTTACAGCATATCAACCCCTTTTCGGGTTATTTAATGTTGAATCCAGTCATTTTGGTAAAAGTTTAATGCTTTAATTTTTTTTATATCGTCAAATATTTATTCATGTTGTTTGGTTGTTTTGTAGAGGAAAATTATTGTTTTTGTTTTTAGCTTTGCAGAACATGATTGAGTTTTGCAAAGGGAAAAAAAAATAATAACATCAATGTTCGGTGCATTTTAAGTCAGGAAGCAGGTATCTTCAAGCAGCGTGATCTGGTAGCACCTGGGGTGATATTTTAAAAGGAGGCCGAAACACTATTGCCCGAAATAGGACTTTGATCTTAGGTTTTTTTTTTGTTGTTTTGCTTTTTATTATTGTAATTAACTGACTGGATACTTCTGGGACAGACCTTATTTAACCCAATAAAATGTTTTTTAAGATGTTGTAGTGAGTGAGGTTATTCAGGAGAACTTAAAAATGAAACAATCTACCAGTAATCTAAGGAGATCTCTCCCCACCTTTTAAATGTGATCCAAAGAAAAGAAAAGAAACAAACAAATTTGTCTTTTCACTGGCAATTTACAAAAATCGAGTCGGTCACTTTTTCTTGAGAGCAACCGATGTTTGAAACATTTGAACGACGTTAGAAAACGTTTGAACACAAATGCTAAATATTTGTCCAGAAAATAAAACGATATTGCGAAACAGAACATTTGTTATATTAAAATTTAAAAAATCATTGACTTAAAAAAACAATACCAAATAATAGTTAATTAATAAAATTAACTTTTACAAAAGCAATATGCAAATTAGTTAACCATGCGAATCTGATATCACATCTTTATAAAAGATGGTGTGCATATTAAATAAGTTTAATTGGAAATAGACCGTTTTGACTTTACTGTTCATGCGAGAAATGAGCTCAACTTTGCATTTATTCATTTAGATATAAAACTCAATGTGTGTGATGTTTGTGTGTTCCCTGCAGAAAAAAGGTTAGAGAATCTACATAAAATCTAAAAGGGTATTCTTATGTGCAATTTACCAGGGGAGACAATGAAAGTGTTCCGGAATCTCTAAGTGCACCCCTAAATGGGCTATAAAGGCATAACTACTTGAAACTTCAAATATATCCTATTTTTATGAAATTTAAATGATAGGTATAAAATTTTCTGGGGAAGACAATGAAACTGGTCACGAATATCTAAGTGCTTTCCTAACCTAAGAGAGTTAGGGAGAGAGCGAACTTCCTTTAAAACTTCAAATATATTCTAATTTCGTGAAATTAATATATGTATAAAATTCTCCTGGGAAGACAATGGAAATGGTCCCGAATCTCTATGTTACCCTCAATGTGCCGAATATCTACGTGCCTCCACCTAAGTCGCCCATGGGGGCAGAGCCAAAGCCGTGGTAAAATGAAAAGGCCATTTCACTGAATCGTTTTTTCTGCTGACGTCAGAGTTGTCGGTACTAAGATAAACAAGACACTTCGAAGGGGACGGTTACACACTACATGTAGACATATGACGGCTGTAATTTCTTAAATTTTTTCATCTTTGATCTAGTAATTGTTTGGTATTTAAGAAATATGGTTTAATTCATGGTTTTGTTCATGTCATTTTCAAGGTGGAATTTTGATAGTGGTTTTGAAATAAAACTATAAAAAGAAAAATCGTTTAGACTTAAATTCAAGATGTATGACTAACCTGTCTTGATAGGAAAATATTAAATTAAAAAAAAACAAATACTTCCTTGTTTCCCCTTAAGTTTGAAATATTTTTACACAATAACAAGTCTGTATAACATAGAATTTCTTTTCAAAACAAACAAAACGTTTTAATTTAATTTTGAACGTATATAAAATTGAACTTTTATGTCCATGTGTCAACGCCATTTTTAACAATTTGTTATCAATAATATATTATTGACTAGAAATTCCGTTAAAACTTCAAAGTGTAGTATCTGTTCTGATACTACAATTCATCTTTTCTGTCATCGGTCAGTGAATGAGAAATCTTTCTAGATTAAGAATTTTAATTTTTATCCCAATCTAGAAGTCCTTTTTTGGAGCTGGATTTTCTCCACATTAAAACAAGACACTTCGAAGAGAAAGATTATGACACACCAATACATGGACATGACTAAATAATTTAAGACAGAAATTGCTAATGTTTGATCTAGTAATTGTTTGGTATTAAAAAAAAGGATACCGGTGATTTTGTTCATGTCATTTTCATGGTTGGAAATCTCATAGTAGTTTGAAGGTAACTATAAAAATTCAAGATGGTTGACAAACCTGTCTTGATAGAAAAATGGTTTAATAAAAAAAAATACTTGCTTTTCTAAAAAATTTTAATTTTTTTTTTTACACAATAAGTCTGCCTAACATAAAACGTTTTGTTTGTCCTAATACAAAATTAACTCGACTGTCATAAAATAATATCAACTAGAAATTCGGTTCAAACTTGTTTCTTTTTGTATAAAAAAAAACTTAATTTTTTGTGCCAAAAAGGTATTTTATGTGTGTAATAAAATTCTGAAACAGTTCAAACATGTTTTGTGCTAAAAAAAAAAAAAAATGATTAAAACATTGAATTAAATATTATATATATATATATATATATATATATATATGAATAAAATTTTAATTTTCAACATATTGGGTATTTTGAACCCTAGAGTAAAGGTGGTATTGTAGTGACTAATAATTCCAGCAAAGAGTAGGATAGAGACGACCAACAACATTCCACTCCTCACACTTTTGATGGCCTTGCGCCTAATTTGTTTGAAATTTAAATTGTATTTTAATATTTTTTGCAATAAAATAATTAAAAGTGTAATATCTGTTCTGATACTACATTTCGTCTTTTCTGTCCTCGGCGAGTAATGGTGAATGAGAAATTCTTCCAGACTTATGCTATTTTAATTTTTGTCCGAATCAAGACTGTCCCTTTTTGGGAGGTTGACTTTCCTCACATTAAAAACCGAACTTCTGTCTAACTCTGTCCTGTACTCGTGGAGACGCAAGTTAATAGAACTCATAAATAAAAATCCATTAAACAACGTAATGTTTATTTACTTAACCACAGCAATAACACAACTTAACTATTTATTTTGAATTCTTGTTTTTTAATTTTATTTATATTGAATAAAGTTAACTTTCAGTATAAATCGAATCGTGTTCCTATCTTTTTCTTTTTTAAATGCAATTTAAAGTTTTCTAATACTTTTTTTTTTAAGACTCATTACTGACAGTTCAACAGATCTCACTTGCTACCTAATAGCATGACGTCACTTTTTAGTGCACCGGCCTTGGGTTACGAAGGTCACGACATAACCCCTATAAAACTTCAAATACATATATCCAATTTTAATGAAATTTAAACCATATGTATAAGACACTAATTCAGAGTTTTCCAACATTTCAGCTTCTTCCAACTATATTAGGGAGCTAAACGAAGAAAATAATATGGGGTTATCGACATCGTGAAAAAGTACATAGTAGCGATCCTCATTCAATCCTGAGCAACGTCGAGTCTTCCTGTTAGTTTAAACTAAAAAAGGAATTGAGTCTGGTTTGTTTTTGTTGGTTTTATATGCAAATGGTTGATAATTGCAACTTTGGGTTAGGCTAGATTAGGTAAAGTTACACACACACACAAATTTTTAAAATTGTGCCGGAATATCTTAGGATAAGAAACATGATTACTTTCCAAGATGAATGGCCTTCTCTACAATGTTAATAAAAGGGTTAATCAAGTACAAGAGATTATAAGCCAATTAATGGAATCGGAGAAGGAAACGGATTTGCTTTTATTATAGTTTATATCATCTGGGATTGAAGAGGGAAAAAAGGAAAAATAAACTTGAACATACAATCATACAATAAATAATGATGAATGAACAGTTCCGGTTTTTTTTTTATAGGAGAGTGGGAGTCATGTTAAGGAGAAGGGCAATGTACAGAATTGGGTTAGCCGTTAATTAAAGTAGTGAGGATTGGAATAATATAATACTAGCAGAGCTACCCGGTGTTTCCCTTGGGATAGATGGGGGGGGGGGGGAGCACGAGTAATAAAGTGTTTGTGTGAAGTTAATTAAAATAATAACAATCAAGTTTTTACTGTTGTCATTACAAGTATAATATTAATTAAGGAAAAAAACACACACACCAAAGTCTTATATAATTAAAATAAGAAGTTTGAAACAGGAACACCTCCTAGTTTAGAATAAGTGTTTGGATATAATTATAGCCAGAAATTAATTAAAATAATTAATATAATCACCATAAAACCAAATATCAATGTAAATAAAATCAAATATCCAATACTTACACAGCAATGCCATTTTCATGTTTTGTATCAGTTATGTCATTGGCTAATCATTTATGTTCATTAGCCAATGAAAATTAGCGGTGTATATTGGGAAGTGTCTCTTACTAAAGAAAATATCAAGTCGGATATAGTATGTAATCGATGAAATCGATTGGAATTTCAAGTTTAAATTTTTAAGAATAGAACGATTAATTGCCGCAATTGACTGGCAAGTCAGAATCACATTGATTTTGTAAGACGAAAGCCATCAGTGACAAAGGTCGAGAAATAGACAAGCTTCAATTTATTATACAGAGAGAGAAGAAAAAAGAAATATTGTATAAACAAATACATATATCAGTATATATAGATAATATATATATATATATAAATATATATAGGAATTAAAATTACCCTGGCAACCGACAGCTTCACATTTCTATGTATAGATTAATTATATATGCCATATTTCGGATAATGAGAACTCTTTTGTTCTCGTTTTATATATACACACACACATTTATTACAATAAAACCTTAAAGAATCTCCAGTGAATTTTTCATGATTTAGTCCACAAATAGAAGTTAAAATATGACCTACAGAACTGACTATTAAATACAACAGTATCTATTTTAGGAATGTTTGATTGTAATGAGATATATATATATGTATATATATATACACTTTTAATGGTATTGGAAGATTTTCCCAGCAGAGTGCTCAATTATTAAAACGAAAGTAAAATTAACTAGATAAATAATGAGAGCATAATATTTATTCATATGTAACACAGTAAGTTAGAACAACATCCGTACCATCGGTTTCAGATCTAAGAAATTCAGACCTTTGTCAGCGGAGTCGTTCAGCTGACAATGGTCTGAATTTCTCAGATCTGAAACCGATGGTACAGATGTTGTTCTAACTTACTGTATTACATTATATATATATATATATATATATATATATATATATTTCTTTGGGAGCAGTATTTTAAAGAATTTTATAATGTATATGGAATGTATGGAAGCATCAGAGTAGTCTCAGTATATCAGGTAATTGTCGTATCTTTTGGGGAATAAAATGTAAATGACTAAAACAGTAAATTATTCTCAATAAACAACAAAAAGGGTTAAACTTAAACTAATATACATGAATGACGAATAGATTAAATGGTCTTTTTCTCCTGCTAAAGTATGAGACTAAAACAATCGTCAAAATACTCTAGATATACAACAATAAAATACCTCCTGATGCCAATCGCAAAAATCTAAAGTGCTCAAGATGGATCATACACTAACCTTGGATCCTTAATGCATAAACAACCCCCACCTCCTCTGATATTTGGAAGATAGCTCGCAGAGTCAAGAATATAAGTGACTATATTTGCTCTCCATTTTTGGATCGTACTTTCTATTAAGGGAATAAATGGCTGCCATTTAGCTTTGGAGGAAGCGGGCTCAACCCGCCCAGGATAATACCGCATCTCATACAAAAGAATTTAGCTTAAAGCATAGTTTTTCGTAAAACAAAGAATTTAGCACTCTCTGCAATCAATAATGCAAATCTACATAATAATTTCCCTTATATCGTAGCAAGGAAGACGGCATAGAGATAAGTGGTGGAACTTTAGTTTGCCGCACCTTTTCATCAAGCCACACTGAAGAGTCATAACATAGCGAAACAACAGTCTGCGGATAATGATGGAGGGGTCTTTCTAGACTGAAGCTTATTTTTATTTTAGTTCCAATATAGAGTGCCCTTTTTGGGGGGGAGCTGAATTTTCACAACATTAAAAACCGACCTTGTGTCTAACCTTGCCCTTGTGAGGAGGCAAGTAAATATGTAAATATCTATCTATCTAACACACACACACACGATAGTGTCACAAATAATGTATTTCAATTCCGAACAAAAAATAACACCCCTGTGCCCTAACCTCATCCAATCCATTTTCCCATCTTAATAAGACATGCTTCTCTGCATTATTGGAAGGATCCTTCTGGCATGTCCATCAGCTTTATTGTTACAGTCTGCTTGATAGGTGACCTATTTTTGAAAGCTTAGATGATCTTAGTCTTCAGGTAAAAGAAAAAGTCACACTGACCGAAATCAAGTGAATAGAGAGGGTGTTTCAGCATGAGGATGTTCTCATCCAGGAGATGCCAGATTCCCAGGTCATTATGAGCAGGTGCAATGTCGTAGTGAAGATGAGGTGTAAAAAGAATGCAATGACTGTAAAATGCTAAGTGTACACATGTATACTCCCAAGGCGCATAACACAATCCACTCATATCTTTGTCACAGAAACCTGTTTATGTTTAAACACCCCTCATATATATATATATATATATATATATCTTATTACATAAGAAATAAAAATTAAAAACTTATTTCGTTTGTGCGTGTGTGCATGAGATAGAGAGAGAGAGATATCAAAATGTTTTTTATGTTACAGAAATTATAATTTAAAAAAAATGGGAATGTCTGAAGCCGAACCTATACTATTACTTCTATTAATGTACTATCTTCCAATGTTCAATTCAGGGGAGAAGGTAGTGTAATATATGTTATGGTGTCATGATACTATTCTCCCAGGCATTACCTCTTCTTTTGAGGGGGGATAAGGATTAGCATACGTTAGCAAAAAATTGTCACAATCAGCTGTTCATTAGCAAACCCAACACTTACATTATATATACTAATAAAGTATGCAACTGGAAGGGGCATATTAGTGTTAGTTGTATTAATATTGCAAATATCTGTTCAATCATTTTTAAGCATTGAATTAAGAAGGTAGTTACAAAATAGATTTTGATTAATCTGCGCATAATCATTTTTTACAAAAATATTCATTTCAGTAATCAAAGGTAAATTTATTCAATAAATAACAAATAGTTAATTAATAAAATGTCCTTTTTCAAAACCAGTATGCAAATATCAGGAAGTTTCATCAGATGTCTTGGTGGCTTGGCAGGCCGAGAGCAGGCTCAAGACGTTTCCGCAAATAATGGTGATAGAGAGGCACTCGTAAAGCTAAGTAAATTAACGATGGTGCCCGGCGTGGTTCGTCATTAACAGACCAAGACTGTTTAGGAAGTTGTGTGTGGTGAGACCTATTGTTTCACGGTAATTGGTTGTAACACAAATCTGTCAAGAAGACCGGCATAATTGAAATCACGACTGAATGACATACCTTGTTTCTTCTAAAGCTGATTATCATCAGGAAGACATTTTTTCAAAGATGAGGCAGATATTTTGTTCTAACAGCTATAATTATGTCTAAAGCTTAAACCCCAGCAACCAGCCAGTGAAATAAGCTCCTTGTCCTTGTCAAGACTATCCTGCAGTTTCTTCTTATTTAATTATTAAGCTCTGAAAGCAACTGATCATAAGCTTTAAGAGAAAATTAAGGAGGGGGGGGGCTTATTTTTTCTGCTTTCAAACAGGTTTTTATATTTTGAGGCCACTTCAATGGACACTTGACAGCATCTCTTGCCGTGATCAGGATTATATTATTATTTTCATTTTTCGTCTTGTTGTCTCATGCTTGAGGTTAGACGTTTCGTGAATGACTTCCAGCATTTCCTGTCTGTTGTCATTTCGCTTGTGTTGCCCGCCAGGATCAGGCTGCCATCAACTGATCACCTCCATGTCTTAAGTGAGTAATATTTGTTCTGTCCTCAGAGAAGAAATTCTTGAGTGGAGACGTTCTTATTTTTGTCCTATCTATTTTGGGGAACTGGATACCCTAACATTAAACAGACCTCGTGTCAGATTATGATGAACGAAAAGAAAATCCTCCAAAGCGTCTTTTGTTCGGTCAAAGATATGTGGGTTGGAGGAGAAAGTAAAGAATAAAAGGTTTTGTTACAAATAACGAATTATGCTAATATAGGTTGCTCTGTTTTGTGGTACATAAACTCATTTTGGGTGATTTAATGCCGAATTCTCTCATGATGGTAAAAGTTTCTATGCTTCAAAATTCTTACTATCTTCACAATATCTTCAACTACTTATTCATAATATAAAAATAATTTGTCTGCGTGTGTGTTTTCACCTAAAAGTAAGAAACTACACAAGACACACCCACAAAGCTCATATATTCTTTTTCAGCATTGCCTTGGACAGAATATTGACACATTTACTTGTAAGATTCATTCTGTTGGGTGTCAAAATGAAAATAAATTAGTTGGGGGAGGGGCTCGATATGTAGAGATTCTTTTCCATTGACTTTTGATGTGAAATGATACTTACCCTTATATTAAATTATAAAATATCAGGACGAGATGGGGGAAGAGAAAATAGGGTGAGATATATATATATATATATATATGAGAGAGAGATAGATGGAGATAGAGATGGTATAAAGAGAAGGAGGTGTATACATAGAGAAAAGGCGGTGTATATAGAGAGAGGGAGAGGGGCAGAGAGAGGGAGAGGGGCAGAGAGAGGGAGAGGGGCAGAGAGAGGGAGAGGGGCAGAGAGAGGGAGAGGGGCAGAGAGAGGGAGAGGGGCAGAGAGAGGGAGAGGGGCAGAGAGAGAAGGAGAGGGGCAGAGAGAGAAGGAGAGGGGCAGAGAGAGAAGGAGAGGGGCAGAGAGAGAAGGAGAGGGGCAGAGAGAGAAGGAGAGGGGCAGAGAGAGAAGGAGAGAGGCAGAGAGAGAAGGAGAGGGGCAGAGAGAGAAGGAGAGGGGCAGAGAGAGGGAGATGAGTTTTAAAAGAAAGATGTTACACACACTTTAACTATTTTGTTGTCCGTACCGATGGGCAACGCCAGGTCGTCATGCTAGTTCATGATATAAATTAATGTGCATTTTCGGATGCAGTTTCATGTTATATCCAGGACATATTCTATTTACTACATAGATGAGACGCTGATGAGTACTAAAATGGTCAGAATGGTCTTGGGAGTAATGGCAACAAAGGGGGGGGGACAAAGATTTGCTAAGAATTTTTAAACCAGAAATGGACTTTCTATCTGACAATGTAAATGCATCTAAATTCTTTTCAAATTCGGAAGGGTCACAAAATAATTCATTAAAATGGCCGATTTATTTATGAATATACTGAAATAGATTCTGGTGGATTTAATTTTATAATTAAATTATTTTTGCAAATAGCATTTTATATAAATTTTGCATTTTTTATTTCAATGAATCAATTATTAGTAAATAAAAAAACTTAACTCCCGTTAAGGCGAGAAACACACACACATACATACAAACACGCGATAAGCGGTCACACAATTTTATTAATATAAAGATTTAGAAGGAAACCTATTATACGTGTTTACAACACGACGTCTCCAGATTGCATGCTGATAAATATGTTAATATATTTATACACGCTAGATGCCAAGTAACAAGTTAGCAGGTAACAATCGTGTATCACATTGTCATCTTGCTATAAATACCCCCCTCCCCAGCCCAAACCCTGTAGGGACCTATTTTATTACAACTGCGACCATACCATCATTTGCCACCACCAATCTCTGTGGTGTAGAGACAGCATCACTTGTTCTCTTGGTTCGGTTTCTATCAACATAAATAAACAGAGACCAACTGCAAAGCAGATCTGCTTTTTGTTTGTGACATGTTTGGAATTCTTCATGGTTCATCACTTACCAAGGCCAAAAGCTACTCAAGGATAATCCACACTAGCCACCTACGTCTCAGTGGCATTGTGCCTAGTTTGGGGTGAACTTGAGTTAAAAAAAAAAAAAAGATAAAAATATGGACACATTTTCTTGTAACATTCATTCTGTTGGGTGTCAACAGGAAACAAACTAAGTTGGAGGGGGTGGGGGTCGACATTTAGTGAGGGTTAGTGAGATTTCCAGTTGGATGATGGAACAGTACTATGAAAGGATTGAGAACTAATTCACAGCACGACTCTACCGATATTTGTTGACATTGGACTTTAAAACGACTATGTTGTAGTCTGTCGGGAAACATTCCTGCAGTAACATGTTCCACAAGTGGAAACTATGTTCATGGAAGTTCAGTTTGATTTTATGGACACAGGGAAAAAAAAGAGTTCTTTGCAGTGTTGGAAGCAAGAAGAGATTTTGCTGAGAATGTTTTATGCTCAGTCGAGCACCTACCATCGAAATACCGCTAGAGTAGGGAAAAAACTAGCAACGTCTCTTCTGTTAGAAAAGGACTGCAGGAAAGAAAAAGAGATCATCTCCCACTAAGTTGCAAAGTCGATTTTGTACTCTTGCAAGGCAGTGCTCTGGGTGGCACCTCCCCAGATGTGACAGCAGTATCTTATATCCTGACATGCAAAGAATAATCTATATCTGAAAGTTGATACTATGATACCTTGTCGAAACGTTTTACTTTCAGATTATTAAACTACAAAATTAAATCCCCAAAACGTATGCTTTAGATAACTGAAAGTAAACAGTCTATTTAACTATAGTCATACAAATTTCCCTCTTTTCATTATCATATTCGGTTCAACGTCCATTTTACATGCTGGCAAGTGTTGGACAGCTTTAATAATTGACTTCCAAACTAACCGATCTCTGGCCAGGTCTTTATTTATTCCTCTTTCTCTCAAGTCTATTTTTATCACTTACTCCCATGTTTTTCTTGGTCTTCCCTGTGAACTGAACCTGCTAGTGCTACTTCAACTGTTCTACCTCTACTAATACAGCAGCTATCATTCTTTCAATACGGTCATACTATCAAAGTCTGCGATTCTGGTCACATCTCTATACTGTACAGATTTAATCTTCTGAGATCATAACTAAGCCTATCTTTAACTTATATTACAAATCATTTTAACATCATTTCTCTCCATGCTATGCATATTCTTAACCCTCACTGGCCAGGTTTCACAGCCATACATTATCACACTGCGTACATATGCCTGCCAGATTCTTTCCTTGGTCAACAGTGGTTAAGCTCTGTTGGTTAGTAATGGCAGAAGTAATAATGTTGCTTGCAAATGAGAATCTTAGTTTGCCGGTAAAATCTAAGTTTTCCTGTGACATAAACAAGGCTGTGAATCCATTATCCAAATGATTGGCTGTCTCTTGACCTTTCAGCTAGGACAGAGTGTAATATCTGTTCCGATGCTGTATTTCATCTTTTCTGTCCTCGCTCGGTGATGGATGGGATCCTTCTAGACTCAAGCAATTTTTATTTTAGTTCCAATACAGAAAGCCCTTTAGGGGGAGCTGGATTTCCACACATTAAAAACCGACCTTGTGAGGAGGCAAGTAAATAGGGACTTCGTTTCTTGAAATTTTGAAAGTTCAAACTCCATCTCCAACCGAAGAAATCTTCCAGTAACAATTTAACATATAAAGTTATCTTGGATTTTGGAAGTCAGACCCAAATAACATTTAAGCTGACAAATCAAACTTTGCTTCGGATTCGTCAATTTTCATTTATTATTATACTATTTTATTGACAAAATAATAACATACTTCGCTACAATTTACTTAAACTTTATGTGTTAATTTGTTTATACATTTCTTAACAGTGTTATTGCATATATGTGTGATAAATTCACCAGGCATTGAATTTGGCAGAGAGCAATTCCATAGTCCACAGCAGTATCCATTAAGCCAACCATGCCCTACTCCGCTACCCCAATGCTCATGAGTAAAATTGCATGTTCTAAATTTCCTTTATGAAAAAATGTAATTATTGACAGAATGAATATCATATTACAATAATCTATATCTTTTCGATAATCAATGTAGGTATAAATATTTTTGTATACATAGAAATAAAATATATTTCTTTAATTACATTAGTCTTTTTTTTGTTTTGTTTTGTATTTTTCAAGGGAAAATGACAAAGAGTAGACTTACAGCAAAGAGAAAGGAGGGGCAGGGGAAAGTGAAACCTAAACCGAATACATCGTTAATAAAATTCATAATCTTTTCTGCAATCCAAACTATTTGCTACAAATAAACTTTAGTCTATGTCTGACTTGTCCACCAAGTTTTAGTCGTGAATATCCAACTGTCTTTGTTTCATCACCGTTCAATTATATGAGTCAAAGGTGGAAATGTCAGGTACCGATTGAAGTTAATTTGTACCAAATATGTTGGATAACAGAAAGGATTGTGAATTTTATAAACGATTCCATGAGGTGTTTTTTGGTGAGGAGGATGACTGTAAGTTACATATGTGACAACACACCTGGTTTATCAATGTATGCTAATATTTTTTGGTCATATTTAAACCGGAAGATTAGTAAAGCTGATTGAAACTTGATTATTTAAGAGGATGGCGCAACAACAATTTGTTAACTTTGAACTTGAAAATGTTTTAGTCCTCTGAAAAGCAGACGTGTGCATTGTTGTTCTACAAACGAGTATTCGTAGAAAAAAACTTTGCTCATGGAAGGTTGGTTTAGTTTTACATACACAGGGGAAGAAAGGAAAATTATTTACAGTGGTTGTTAGTTAAACGCGTTTTTTATTGGGAATGCATGTTTATTTGTTAGTGCAACGTCAGCCGAAACATAGAACAAGACCTGAACATCCTTATAAACGTTTGTATTTAGATTCTATCATTTTTTGTATGCAAATAATGTAAACAGTAATCAGTCAATGTTTGCAATTAGTAATTAGGAGTTACACTAAAAACTCCTCGGCCTAACATTCACAGGTAACATGAATTGGAACAAATACATAGAAGACATTGCCAAGGCTACTGCAAAAAAAGTGAGTTCCCTCTAACGTGCTAGTAAACTCCTTACACCTGACATTATCCTGTATCTCTACAAAGCCACCATCCGCCCATGCATAGAGTATTGTTGTTACATCTGGGCTGGTGCACCAGCCACTAGTTTCTCCCTCTTAGACAAAGTCCAAAACAAAGTCGCTAATCTGATAGGTCATTCACTATCCACCAAGCTCCAGCCCTGTCCAATCGTCACAATATTGCATCCTTGTGCTTGTTTTACAAGTACTTCCATGGAGTGTGCTCTGATGAACTTGCTCTGGTGCCCCATCGGCATAAATACACTCGATCAACCCGACAATCAGCTAAATCTAATCCATTCACTGTGGAGGTCCCCAGATGCCGGAGAGCTTTCTATTCCAATAGCTTCTTTCTTCATGCTGTCGGCCTTTGGAACTCCCTCCGACATGCTGAAATTTAAAACAAATGCAACAAGCATCTCGTTGCACAGCTCCAAATTTAGGATGACCCCCAGAACTTTCACCCTAATTCTCAGTAAGGGAGGGGAGTTAGAGCCGGCCCTCCGATCATGAGGCAGTCAGTTAGAGTTAGACGTCTGAGAAGCAGTTGATTTTCAGTGACAGATGGTCTGTTGGTGTTAGGTTGGACTTGTGTTTTGATTTGGTCGGGCAAGAGTCTTTAAGCTGCAAGTCTGTTCAGAAAACGAGTACCATTTTTAACGTCTTAAAAAACTAAACTTCTGTTAATAGTTTTTAAACTAGAGTTATGGTTTTACTTTTGAGAATTCCTTTGTTGCAGAACTGACTGAATCGAGCAACAACTTTCGACTGTCACAGCGAGCGGGATGCTCGTGGCCTGTGCAGTGGAAGCACACATGCATGTTTATATAGTGACATCAAGTGCATTAGACAGACATCTGACACCAACGAGAGTTTTATTCAGAACAATTGCTTTCAAACGTTTTTTTTAAAGAATACATTGCAATCCTCTACCTTCATCTACAAAGCTGTCATTACGAAACTTGTAGACTGTTCCCTCCATGCTATTTTTATTGGCAGCTGTTTGGAAAGCATTATGACAGAATTTGAACTCATGTAAATAAAGTATACAAATTTCTATATTCATCTTTGTTGCTAACGACTTGCATACTTCTAAAATGGTATCCTATAAAAAGGATGGATCAATTGAATTATAGGCACCCCAAGACAAGCAAATATGAAAAGGACAGTTTCAGCTTGACATCTTTTTTTAATATACTCCCCTTTTTCTTAAAATATATACAAAAAAAAACAAAAAAAAACAAGGCAAAATAGTTTTTTATTAAAAAAAAAAAGTTTTTAGTATGCTATGCTTGCTTACAGGTTCAATGTGTGTACACAAGTAGTCAGAAGTGAAAACAACCGGTGTCAAGCCGAATATGTCCTTTTTATATTTGCTTGTTTTGGGATGCCTTATGGGTTGTCTATTAATGAGTACACATTGCTTATCAAGCATGTAAAATTTTGTATAAAACACTATAAAAATAACCTAAATCAACTGTTTGCAGCAAGTATAAAAGAATTCGTCAGTATTTACCGAACAACCTACAGGTATTGATTTTAAGTGAGCAAATTATTTTGGCACTCCTATAATTTAATTGTCTTTTATTCTTATTTCTGGCATGGAGTGTGAAATTCTGGACTCTGCTAAGACAACTTGTGCCAAAAAACAAAGCAGTTAAAATAAAAAATAAAAATAATGGTTGAGGCAAAAATGAATGTCACTCCAGCAACCCTGCTTTTATTTAGTTAATTTGTTGTCTTTTATAAGTGTTAGATTTCCTCCTATTCTTTGATTCAATTGTGTAAGGTATTTTCCAAAGTGCCAAACAATTTCTCAAAACAATGTTCCTACACGAGTTCTTTTAAATCTATATCATCAGTTCTTTCAGCAGCTATTAGAATTATTTACATCATTTAAAAAAATTCAAACAAAGCATAAAGAGCAGCCGACTAAGTATTAGTACTAAAACATTTTAAAATAAGACAATAGTTTTCTATAAATAAGACAAAATAAAATAAGACAATAGTAAATTTCATTGTTAAAGCTGTAAGTTCAAAACTAAAATTTGGAGAGGAAATGTGTTAAAAATTTAAAACAGTTGTACAACTTCAACAAATTTTTTTTTTATCAAGTGGAATTTTCTTTCATTGAAAACTAGGTAAAATAGAAAGTATCCACTTCATCATGGCCGCTATATCTGAAATCAGAAATTGTGAACCTGTATTAATTCAAGAAAAATTCCCAATTATATTGTAGGCATGATGTGGGGGGGGGGGGGAAGCAAATAATAACTTGTTTTCGACAATCTGTTTAATTATTAAGTAATAATAAAATTAAATTGTTTTTTTATAATTCGAAATTCTTTTATTCTTTAATTATTTTAAATTTTGAAAATATTGAACAAATAATCAATGAATCGTGCAAATTTGAGAGCTTTATATAGAACTAGCAGAACCCGTCGCCCGCCCGGCGTTGCACGGGAGAAAGTACTACCTATTGAATGGCGTCGAATAAAAAAAAAGAAACGGCCTATTGTTCTTTCTCCCCCTCCATCTACCGTGTTGGCGAATGTTTTAAATTGAAAAAAAAAAAAAAATGAAAAAAAATGGTAGAGTAGAATGGGATCGAACGCTGAAACTGCCGATCATGAAACTTGCCTTCTTAACGACTGCGCCACGGTCTTGAGTTAAAAATAAATATGAAAATAGGCGAATTAAGCTAAGCTTGTTTATTGGCATGCCTGTTATGTTAAGATTTAGCTTCTGCCGACCAAATGTAAGGTTCAACAATGATACGGTTTAGGTCATTTGTAGTTGATGAAATAAATGGATTTGTGCAAGTTTTCTATAATATGCGTGTTAAAGGTGCATGATTTTGAAAATGTAAGTGTATCGGGTCTACGAGTATCTTGGCGCTTATTGAATTAAGTTGGAAGTCGATTCGATCAAGAAATTGTAGTCACCATGTTGAATGATTAAATGTTGCAGGAACTGTGTTCGTTAATTTCATTCGCTTAATTCCAGAATGAATATAAATATAGAAGTCATAGGTAGAAATAGAAATAACGTAATCTGATATTCGCGGAAAATCATTGGAGTGAACGGAAGCGGTCATTAAGTTTGTGCATATTGCTTTATATTATGTAGTAAATTAATACCAGGCAAATAATAAATAAGAACGGAGTCTTTTGTGAAAATTAAACTGTGTTTATTAGTTCCCGGTGTCGATGAGTGGAGTGACAGTACAGAATTGTTAGGGAGAAAAGTTTTTGCTATCACCTATATGGAGTTGGTTTGGCGTAGAGTCGTAGATGGTGGGCCAAATGTAATATATAGTGTTAGCTGGAAAAAAATAAATTTACTAAACACGCTCAAGTGAATAAGCGTAATATAGTGGTGAGTTTAGTAGCCTGTGATGCATGTGGTTATTTTCCTATTCTCCGAGAAGGTACAGGGGAAAAATCGTCTTAACTTTATATATTAGATGTAAAAAGGTTTAAGTTCCTATGTATAAGTTTAGTAGAATACCCGTCCCAGAAATAGCATTAGTTTTAATGTTTAATGTGTTTTTCTTTCTTTAGAGAGTATGGTACTGTTTCAGTGGTAAATGATAAAGTTTACAAAAAAAAAAAAAGGTGTCCACGTTACCCATCCTGTTGCCTAGAATACATATTCCATAATAAGTTCAATAGTTCAGGATTTTACCAAGCACTTATTGATGCTAGAGTGCAGCAATCCTTTTAAAATATATATTACTTAATATAACTCAAAATTTGATATACAGTAATTCTTTTCTCTATTGAATTTTTTGTATCTTATTTTTTTTTTCTAATTTGGTGGGGAGGCGCACTCCATAAATGGTTAAGTTTACAAAACAAAATAATGTGCCCATGTTAATCACTGGGTTGGAGAGAATATATATTCCAAAATTCATAATGATCGGTTCATAAAAAATTATATATATATATATATATATATATATATATATATATACACACACACACCATAAATGTTAACATTTACAAAAAAAATATGCCCATGTTACTTACCGTGTTGCCTAGAATATATATTCTAAAATTCATAATGATCCATTCATTAGTTTAGGAGATTAACCTATATATAAAGAGTTCTAGGAATATTTTAAACACACTCATATCAAACTGAACAGAACGAATGTTTAACTTTGATAAAAACATCTCCAAATACTTTGAGATCTGTTATTTTTATATACACACACAGACATACGCATACACGCACATACATATAAACTGATAAAGAACGGCGATATAGCATTACAATTTAAACAGTCTTAATTTTTAGCTCTATCGAACAATTTATTTATTTTACACTCTTCTTATCTGATAAAATTTTAGAGTCAAGTCCTATAAACAGACCGAGACCCGACATTGAACTTAAAAACCTTTACAGACTTGAGAAATATAAAACATCCATTAGATAATATGCGAGGAGATAAGTTTTATGGATCCACATATGAATTACATTTGCAACTAAATATGATAGGCACAAGCTTTTTATCAAATTCTATGATTCACGCTATTTGAGATACGGTAATTTTTTTAGCCCCATTTTATTTTGTTTTTTTACTGTAAATAGCTAACACAACTATCAAACAAATCGTCTGGAATTTAAAGCATATCATTTTAAAAGTACAAACACTCAAGTTTAAAGAAAATGCTATGGTTTATTAAAAGCACCGAGTCAATGGGTATAAATATATGTTAGAGTGGTTGGATCAAAATACAGCAAGAATGAGTGAAAGAAATGCATAGATAATTAAGCGAGAGACTGGTGACTTGTTCAGGTGATTACACATTACGGCTAATTAAAATAGATTTTTTCTCAAACATAACTCAATCCCAGAACGTAGTGGAATATTTTAGCATTAGATAACCTGTTTCGCCAGTCAATTATTAGTCTGAAATTCAAATCGATTTGGTCGATTACATCAGGACCGGCGGGACAGTTATACAAGTGTGTGTGTGTGTGGGGGGGGGGGGCTCTCCTAAAAAGTGGGGGGGCCGGTTAAACACATGCATATATAACTTCATTATTGATGACCGTAAAGTGGGGGGGCAAGTCAAAAAGTGTGTGCGTGGGGGGCTTGAGCCCCCCCCCCCTGTGTCGCCGTCCATGTACATACTATATTATCTGGCCAGATATTTCCTTTAGTAACAGATATTTCCTGATACACCCTCGACAAACCAGACTTGCAGCAAAATCCTACCCTTTCACTGTAAAGGTCTGTAGATGCCAGAAAACTTACTACCCTAATAGCTTCTTTCCTCGAACCGCTTGCCTTTGAATTCCTTCCCTGTTCCCTGTTTCCTCTACTGTACTAACACACATAAATTTAAATGTAGTGTAAACAAACATGTTGTAGCTCAACTCCAACTTAGGATGCCTCTATAAATCTGGCCCCTAATCACAGTAGCCCCTTACGTTTCAGTGGCAATATTATGCCTTGTTTGGGGGTGAATAAAAGTTTGTTTTTTTTAAATTCAATGAAATCGCTGGATTTGTTATAAATTAGAGATTTTGTACTGTGAGGAATTTATTTTACCGTTTTCGCCTTACTTTTTTTTTCTTATTTACTATTAATTGCTTAAAATCAAACTATTTTCAACGACATTGTATTTCACAAAACTAACCATTTTACAAAATTAACTTATGTGACAACTTCATTGCTTTCTACACACAAAAATACTATCAGAAACTTTATTTTCAAAATAAACGACTACAAAAAACGCAAATGGCGTTCAATATCTGCTCATTGAATAAGTACTTATGAAACCTTATTTTATTTGTGTTAAAACTTCGTTTTGATGGGATTCTATTAGATAATTCCATTCTTTCTGTATTTACAACTTTAAAATCAGTGAATACAAAATTTGCAAATAGCGTCAAAAATATGATACAACCAATATTTATAATTAAAGTTGCTTTGCAGTAAATTCAGATTTAAATAAATTATATTTACGACATCCACAGTATTAGAGGCTTCTGTATTTATTTCCTTTTTATTTTTCAGTGCGATTGCAATTTCTGCCATTACTAACCAGCAGAGCGTCACCACTGTCAACCAAGGGAAGAATCTATCAGGCATGTGTATGCAATGTGATGGAAGTGAAACTTGACCAGTCAGTGTTGCATGGAGAGAAATGATATGAGAATGATACAATAGATGTGTAATGCGAGTCTTAAAGACAGGCTTTGTTTTGATGACCTCCGAGGAAGATGAAATCTGGGCAGTATAAGAAGGTGTGTGCAGAACAGTAGACTGATGGCATGGCCACATTGACAGAATGGATGAGAGTGTTTGTGTTATTAGATGTAGAACAGTTGAGATAGCAGGTTCAGTTTATAGGGGAAGGCCAAGGAAAACATGAGCAGAAGTGATAAAAATGGACTTAAGAGAAAGAGATAAAGGAAAACCTGGTCAGTTAAGTCGTCCAACGCATGCAGGCATGTAAAAATGGACATTAAAAAAAATAACGACATCGACGATTTTGCCTTTAGCCAATCTATGATCGATTTCAAATGATAATTATCTTTTTTCCTCCATTTTTACTGCATCATGGTGAGTTGAATGCACACATTTTTTCTGTTTCAACTGCATTTACTTACACGACTTTCAGGACCAAAAATTCTAAAGATGACTATTTTACAATAGGAGCAAAGTGTAGTATCTCTTCTGATAAAACACTTTATCTTAATCTATCCTCGGTCACTGAAGGAGAAATCCTTTTAGACTGAGGCAATTTTAATTTTTGTCCCAATCAAGAGTACACTTTTTGGGGAAGCTGGATTTTCCCTACATTAAGAACCGACCTTGTATCTAATTCTGCCCTTGTGGGTAGGCAAATAACTAGGGACTATATTTGACATTATTTTTACCTAAGAAGACTTCCACCTGACAATAGATCTTCGCCAACACTGTAACTTCCACAAATAAATGATAAATTTGGCTTATCTCATGACAAACTTATGAGTAAAGTAATATTCTTCTATTAAAAAATAGAGTTTGTTTAGTTTACAAATAACGTAGAATGTAAACAAAAGAAAAATATATCAAGCATTTTAATTTCTTTTTCTATCAGCCGCAGGTATGTTGATACGAAGGTAAGATATCTGACTAAGCTGATCACAGTTGAGGTTTTTAATCTTGGTGTGGATACGTTACGTCTACATAGTTTGTCGATAACATACATTGCGGACTGAAGCCACACTTGAAAACCTGGTCATCACCACATCTCAGAGTCATCATAAAAAACCTTGACACCTTGTGGGCCTGATCTTATACCAGTAATAGTAATAAAGAAATGCTCTGCAAAACTGGTCCCTGTCCTCTCCAACAAATGCCTTGCTGAATCTTGCTTCCCTGATAGCTGGAAAATTGCCTTTGTGGCACCAGTCTTCAAGAATTCTGAGGATAGAACAGATCCTCAAACTATCGGCCAATCAGTCTACTCTCGATCTTTGCTAAAATCTTTGAATTCTTAATCTAGCGATAGTCCGGCATCTAGTTAATGCTAAACTTTTTTCTGACCGTCACTATGGATTTAGACAAGCACAATCTACTGCAGATATCTTAACGGTCATCTCTGAATGCATATATCATACACTGGACAAGGCAGGTGAAGCTAGGGCAGTAGCGCTTGATATATCTAAGGCCTTTAACAAGGTATGGCATGAAGGGCTCCTCCTAAAAATTCACTCATATGGTATTACTAGACAAATATTTAATATAATTAGATCCTTCCTAACCAAAAGAAAGATCCAGGTTGTCCTCGATGGCTGTTCATCTAAGCAACAGGACATAAATGCAGGTGTACCCCAAGGATCCATCCTTGGACCTTTATTGTTCCTGATTTTCATAAACGACCTCCCTGATGACATCGAATCTGAGATAGGTATATTTGCTGACGACACCATGCTCTACTCTCATGTGGACAAAACGGACGCGTACATATCCAAGGCAATGGCTGAATCCTTAGAAAGTGACCTCCAGGCTGTAGTGGATTGGGGGCAGAAATGGTTGGTAACTTTTAATGCCGCAAAGACAAAGCTTCTTTTCTTCAATAACTACAAGAAACCTCTAACACCCCACAGATTGCCATAGCAAATAACACCCTACCGGAGAGGTCAACATTCAAACTACTCGGCCTAACATTCACAGGTAACATGAATTGAAACAAATACATTGAAGACATTGCCAAGACTCCTGCAAAGAAGGTGGGCTACCTCTACCGTGCTAGTAAACTCCTTACACCTGACATTATCCTGTATCTCTACAAAGCCACCATCCACACATGGCATGGAATATAATTGTCACATCTGGGCTGGTGCATCATCTAGTCTCTCCCTCTTAGACAAGGTCCAAAAAAGAGTCGCCAACTTAATAGATCTCACTATCCACCAAGCTCCAGCCCCTGTCCCATCGCCGCAATGTTGCTTCCTTGTATTTGTTTTACAAATACTTCAATGGATTGTGCTCCAATGAACTAGCTGCTCTAGTGCCCCCTCGACACACATACACTAGAACAACCCGACAATCAGCTAGGTCCCATCCATTCACTGTGGAGGTCCCCAGATGTCATAAAGCCTTCTACTCCAGCAGCTTATTTCCTCATGCTGCCGGCCTCTGGAACTCCCTCCCTACTCCCTGTTTTCCATACTGTACCGACTTGCAGAGGTTTAAAACTAATGTAAATGGACTTCTCGCTGCACAGCTCCCAACTTACGATGGCATCCAAAACCTACTCCCTAATTCTCAGTAGCCCCTTACATCTAGTGGCGACCTGCTTTGTTTGGGGTGAAATATCTTATATATATATATATATATATACACACACACACATACATACATACACAGGGTGTTTGGACAATTGATGGCATAACTTCAGGATTATGTTCTATGTGTATATAGGTCTGGAAATGCTTGATTTCAGAGTTATAGACACTTGAAACAAATACTAATCAACATTATTTTAAACATCTAACATGTACAATGCGTGTGATAGTGCATTGTTATTTCTACCTATGGAATAGATAAATACTATCGCTGTGATAGGATCACAGTTAAACTAATCATGGGTCTGGTGTTGCCACATACACCAACAAAACCATGACACCAAATAAATATAAAAGATCTGCGTGTAATGATTGGTATGAGCTTCTTTGGTAGCCAACATGGGTGATCCGATCAGCATCTTGCAAACGTTAGCCCTTCTTATTTAAGGCAGCAGAATACAATAAACCAAATGCATGTAAATAAATATGATCAGCACCAATCGAAGACCATGCAAAGAAATAAATGAATTACAAAAAGGAAATTAGAAGAGTAATGAAGTGCTATTACAAAAGCAACGCCCACACAAAATGGCCCCTTTACACACATAGACCATAACCTCAAAGTTACTGCATTAATTTTCCAAATAATATAAAGATTTTCTGTAAAACCTCGCTAATTGTGAATGAAAACATGACTTTTGTTAATGGTGACATTTGTACTATCAAGTATGCAATTATAATTTGTAAATAAACAAATGGAGCACTCTCTAATAGTTGACAATGTTTATATAAAGCTTTGAGATGTCACTTGCCAACAGCGTCTGCTAATAACCAAGTAGTTAGAGTCACTGACTATCAACTAGATATTCATAGGTTAGATCCCAGCTTGGGGTGGTTGATAGTCTAGCTGTGCTGAAGAGCTGTGATACAAGAAAACAGTCTGTCTGTGGATAACTAATATATATATATATATATTTTCAATTTCTTATCTTTTTGTTTTTGCTGGGGATGAGGCATCCTACCAGATACCAGACAGTTACCCGCTATTTCAGAGACTAACCGAGAGATCTTTTAAAGATTCTAACCGTCCCTCGAATCGCAATTGTTTGTATCTCTCTTGCACTTGGTTCATCGAGTATATTCGCCAGGTAGTTTTTGAAATTCTGTTTTCATAAACCCGGTTGCTCTTATAATTTCCGGAATGATGATATATGTGAAAGTGTAAGGAATTTCTGTAAAAACCTCGCTAATTGTGAATGAAACAGATGACTTTTGTTAATAGTGACATGTGTACTATCAAGTATGCAATTATAATTTCAAATGTCTTTGCAGTTGCGTCAATACGTATAATTAGTGAAGTTAATTGGTTCGTAAAATATGCATTCAATTTTGCTGGCGGACATTCCTACCACGTGTGGTGCTGCAGAGAAACAAAAGTGCGTTAAAGAATAGACATAAAAATGGAGGATAGATATTCTTGAAGTAAATAGAACGAGTAATTAACATGGATATGAAAGAAAAAGAAGCTTTGTGCTGCCTTTTTTTAGTTGCAGACATGCTGTCACATGCAGATGGGGGGATATGCAAACATGTCAAAAAAAGATACTCAGATAAATATTACTTCAATTTGTAAAAGAATAAGACAGGTTGAGCACTGTGGAAAGTGAAATCGCCAGCTCTTATTAGATGGAGGATATGCAAACCGGTCTAGAAAAATAAAAGCTAATCGGATAAATATTACTTAAATTAGTAAAACAAATAACATGTGTACCTACAGAGTGTCCCCCCCCCAAAAAAAAAATGTATTCCTTCTTTGACTTCTCAGTACTCATGCATTTTGTGTTTAAGTAGATGTTTATTGATATACAATCCTAAAAAGTTAAATTAAATTCAAGATAAATAAATTCTTGTGGAAACGATTATGTATTGTCATTTAGAATTATTTCATGTTCTCATTCATTCCTGCGTGTTCGCAAATGTTTAAACTGCCTTCCTTCATTTTTCAAACAAAGCTGATAACATACAACAATGGATTCTACTTGAAAACAAAATGCATGAGTACATCTTTTTGGTACATCCTGAATATATATATATATATATATATATATATATATATCACTGTGGGAAGTGGAATAGCAATCTGTCATTAGGAATAATGTAAAGTTCTTCGTAAAAACGAATCGAGCACTATTCGACTGCTGATATTGTTTAAATAAAAAGTGAGGTTTCTTTTTTTTTTCTTGTGCTAATGGTAAACTAGATAAAAGATAGGATTGTTAAAAAAAAAGAAAAATAGGTTTCAATCTTAGCCCGAGTCACTTGCATGTCTGGCTACACTGATACAGCAAAACAGTGATACAGCAAAACGGTGTCTGTTGATGATTATATTAGTGTACATCCTCTGTTAAAAATTATGCTTTGCAAGTGTTTGCATTAGCTATTTATCTAAAATATTCATATAAAAATCATAGAATTATGTCATTAATTTAGTTTAATTTAATTTACTACATAAGTAATTATAATTTCTAATGACCTAAAGAAACAAACATTGTTCATTTTCTGTTATAGTGGAGGATTTCTTTCTGAATTCATTTCAATCAATGAGATAAGTCTGGGGTGATTGTGTGACTAGCGAGATTCAAAACCGAAATTATATATGTATATAGCGAAATATAATTGGCTCTCTCCAAATATGATCTGAGGTTAAGATCGGATTCTAACTCTGCCTGATGAGATCTCAGTTTATAGTAACTGTTGATCGATAACATCGACATGCCAGTGTCGCAGATTTTGTACATGTCTGTGTAAATAAAATTATCGTATATAAAGCTCTATTTTGATATTGAGCACTTTTTATAAACCCGGTTAAAATTCTCTGGATTACCACCTTGTGGATATTTTTTACCTGGATTATTACCATTATTATTATATAATTAATATAGATATATATATATATATATATTAGAACTTTATGGAAAGCGAAAATGATATATTTTTTTCTTTAAAATAAATTTACTTTAAAGATATGGGTTAGCTTTTACACTTCTAGGTCTTTATCAAGCAACTTTCTTTTTCTTTTAATCTTCATTTTTTTCGTTGAAGATATAAAAATCTCATGAAATTTCTAATAATATTCAAATGCGAAACGATATCTCAAAATAAAGTGCCAATATATTACTCATTTGAAAACTATGTTACATATTTCAGAATCGTACCGTGGTTTCATCCAGATGGGTTGACTTTTTACATTTTAAAAAGTCTATACCCAAGGCACTCGTCAGCGTACTGAAATGAGGTCAAAACTAAATGAGAAATGGTGGCTATCGATAAAAAACGGTGCATTACTGAAATGTCTCTTTGGAAAAATGTTGGGAATTAATTAAGTTTTATTTTATTTATTATTTAGTTTTTTTTTTTTTAGATTTTAATTTTATTCTATGAAGTGTTTTATTTAATTATTTATTTGTAGAAATTTTAACATTTCAAAACTACAAAACTATAAATAATAAACAAACAAAGGATAATAAATATTTTTTTAATGAATCCAACCCAGAGCCTAATCAATACATTATACCACTCAGTTATCCCTACAAAAACACACATTTAAAGCAGTAAAACAAACAACCATCATAAATAATTAAATCAATTTTAATAAAACTTCATTACGATTAAGACCAATATATTATATTTAACCCTGACCAAGTACTTCCTTCAAAAGGGATACGTTAACAATGCACCGTTTTTAAACGATAAATTCAGACGTCATCCACCTTTTTTTGTGACGATCTTTAAAATACAAAACTACAAATAAATCCAATACATAAAATTAACCCCGGTTTACCCTTCAAAACGAGACTTCAGTATTATACCTTTTTTAAATGATGAATTCAAACGCCCCCCCCACCCCGTTTTTTTTCATTTTTCAAGAAAACCTCTTACGATCTATAAACGATCTTCCTAAATACAACCCTTTAAATAAAAATACAACCCTTTAAATAAAAATACAAAACTACAAATAAATAATTAAATAAAACACTTAGTTGAATAAAATAAAAAAACTTAAAACTATAAATAAAATAAAACAATTCCCAACCAATATATATTTTTCCAAAGAGACATTTCGGTAATGCACCGTTTTTTTAATCGATAAACGCCATTTCTCATTGTGTTTTGACTTCATTTTAGTACGCTGACGAGTCCTTTTGGGTATAGACTTTTTAAAACCTAAAAAGTCAACCGATCTGAATGAAATCGCGGTACGATTTTGAAATATGTAACAGTTTTCAAACAAATTATTTGTATTAGCTCTCACTCTTCTGCAATCGAGCACTTTATTGATTTCATTTGAATATAACTTGACACACACTAATATATATAACTGTTTTTGCTTGCCCATAACTAAAATATCGGCATAATTTACAGGTAGAAATACCGAATTGGTAAAAATTATGAAAATTAAATTTAAGCAAACAATTGAAATATTGTAAGAGAATCACAACGCATGAACAGTCGTTTTCTGGGGAGACAGACATAAACAGAGACTGAAGAGAGTTCGATGAAGAGGCCTTTATATGTCCTCTTGATAGGATTTGAAACGAACGGTACCGATGTTGTTCTGATCCTTTGTAATACAAAAATGTTATATATATATATATATATATATATATAATTATAAATAAATATAATTTTCAAAATAACCCCATATACCCATGTGTTTCATGCCAAACTGCAATCGTCAGTATGGAAGAAGACAACCCCTGCCAGTCACACTGTTCAAACCCCGATATGAAAGTCATGTCTGACTCGGTAGCTGAAGCCCGTATTAATGCTCCACCATGCACTTTCTAGATATATATTTATTATATATTTATAAATACACATGGGTTTTATCATAGAGTGAAGGATATTTGTATTAAAGTCTACTTATGGGCAAGTAAACTACACGGAAATGTTTGTTTCATTCCATCAAAGGAGTTCATCAAGTTTTTGGTGTCTACTCAACATTAAGGAATAGTCAACTTTCTTTGCATGTACATATCTTGATTTTCATTTTTTTTTTTTTTTAAATCTCAAATACCTTTAGAGATGAGTACTTCTACTACTGATTTTATATTCCATGAATTGACTTTTCTTTTTTTGGAAACCATGTTCTAAAAGACAAACAAATCATCCTATTTCGATTGAGAGAGAGGAGAAAAAGACGAAGACAAATTCTTCAAGCCTTTCATGGTTTGATGCATTTCAATAATGCTAACTGTGCTATAAATAAACAGAAGAAAGCATTCAACCGTGAAACTATGAGACAGGAATTCCTTTACAGAATTGATTTTCTTTTCTTGGATGCCCCATAAACTACTCCATCTATAGTTAGCGTTATTATCATCATCATCAAATCTTTATTCTTTGAAATTTGGAAGGATTCTTTATTCAAAAACGTAAAAGTATATATAGAGAAAAACAAAATAAACCAATTCTTTTGGTCGTCTATAGATCTCTGAAATGGAGCAAATATTGAATGTTTTTGTTGCAACGGTAATCACCTTGGTCGGATTGGGCTGGTTTCTTCCCTTGCCTGCTCTACACCTCGAATCATAGCGGTCCATGCACGGCGGTCCTGAGAAAGTTATACAAGATTACTAGCCAATGACGATTCCACTGTCAAAAGCCGATTACCTTTGGACCTGAGAGTTTAGCAAAGCCCGGCTTAATTGTTGTTGCGCCACCTAGAGATTGATATTGAATGGGCACCTTCAGTCTGAAATGTCAAAATTCGTTGCTGAAAATAGGGAAACATTTTATTTTATCCTCCTCATACATCAGTTGTCATGGTAACAAGTGATAAAAAAAAAATTTTTTTTTGCGAAAACTAAAATATTTTGAAAACTTTATCAAAATTATCACACGTAAAGATATTTACTAATCTCCCCGATAAGGGAATGTCTAACAAATCTAGTTAAATATGGAGACCTAGCACCTTCAGAAAATCTAAATCTAAATAAATAAATGCAAAAGTTTGGCCTTTTTCCTACATTAATGGTAAAGTCAAAACGCTCTATTTCAAAGTAATTCCGCTTTAAAAAATAGACGTACTATCTTTTTTAAATACTACTTCTGTATATGAAAAAAACAGTCACAATATTGACTAATCTGCATATTGGTTTTGAAAAAGAACATTTTACTAATTAACTATTATTGCTTATTGCTTTTTAATTCAATGATTTTTTTGCTTTTATAAATAATTCTCTTTTGCAATAGTGTTTTATTGCATAAACAAATACTTTAACATTTGTGTTCAAATGTCCCTTTAAAAGAACAGACTTGATTTTCAACAAGTTGCGATCTATTTGTAAATTTCAAGTGAAAAGACAAATTGATTTTGTCTGTCTTTTCTGTAGGTCACATTCGAAAAATAAATAAATTTGTATCGGAATTACCGAAAGTGTTAATGTTTATCTATCTATATAAATGAACGAGAAAGATGTTGTTTTGTCTTTACAAACTTATGAATGAAATATTTATTTTAAATTAATGTTTCAAGTATTTCAAGTAGCTAATTTTGCGACGTGATGACGAGCTGACATAACCCGTTAGTTTATATAATAATTCTGCTTGTCCATTGTTTACTTAACATAACGACAACACTACAAATATGCAGATGATATAAAGGGATGTAATTAATCGAAACTCGATGCAGTTGTAGTAGTATTAGTAGTGCTTTATTTGTATATGTAAGCAAGCAGATGACAACTGATTTTTACAAATTAATTTAATTACAAAACGTTTTAGATAAAGTTATTCAACAAAATTTGTAGAAGAAAAATGTAAAACTAAAAATGTACTTTTACTATAAAAATGAAACTATCATAAAAAATTCTTACATTTCATCTAATTTAGACCTTTAAAAAATCTAATTAAATGAATAAAGCAACCGTGGAATTTCCATAGGGTCCACTAATAAATGATAATTCTACATTCAAAGAATTATAAAGAAACTAGAGGAATACCGTCCCAGGTTGGGTAAAATAAATTCTCTAACAGTTTTGCACCATTTTCATGTCTCCTTATGAAGATTAAAATCAACATATAATACTAAGTCTTATGTCTAGAATCCTTATTCCAATTTTCATCAAAATCTCTTACATGATTTTGATTCTAAAATATGTCTATAATATAAGGCTTAAGAAGAAAATTAAATTTAGGTAATTTTGCTTATTTGGTGTCTAATGACTATGGATAATATTTAATTTAAATTTGAAACCTTTGATTTTCAAATGAGGTTGTGCCCATATTATGACCCTTAAAAACCCTTTAAAATACTCCAAAGAACCTAAAATCTTGGGAATATCTATTAATGTCTAACATCTAGTGTTAAAATGTTACAAAAATCAGAGGTATGTGAATTCTCACGAAGGGCTTCCAACCCCTATTTCCCGCTTTACATAAAACTAAATTAAACTAAATATAGCCCGCATTTGGCCCCCTTCCACCTAGCAGTTGTGTTCCAAAATTCATAATGATCGGTTAATTAGTTTAGGAGTGGATCCCGTACATAAAAATATATAAACATCTACTATACCTAACTTTAGATAGAGAAATATCATGTTTCTTGAACTTAAAGAATTACCAATAAGATAACATTTTTAAAGAATTCTAAACAAATCAATCGGTATTCATAGCAGTCATTGCTAAAAATCGTATTGGAAATTCGTTTTATTGTACACAAAATCAATGTAGAAGAAAGTAAGGAAAATGGTAATAGATCACCAGTGTTGGTAAGCCATCAAGACACATTTTTTACACTTCTCTTTTCAGCTACTTCATATATAGAAAAACACCAGATGAATAAACTGAAACAAGGCTATAAATAAGCTTGTCTTAATTTCTTATGTCTAAAGTGAAATAAATCTCACTTCTTGACACAGACAAGCAAGCAATCAGATCTTAATGCAGACACATCAAGCAACAATGACAACTATGTGTCAGAGAAAGGTTGCAATTCAGAGACTGAAATTCTAGAAGAGCCATGGGGCTGAAAACATGAAGGCTGACAAAACAGCAGTTGCAAGTAGGATGACAACATGGAGATCAAAAGACACAGGCCGATGGCATGCCGGACCAACGGACAGAGGCCGATGGCATGCCGGACCAACGGACAGAGGCCGATGGCATGCCGGACCAACGGACAGAGGCCAATGGCATGCCGGACCAACGGACAGAGGCCGATGGCATGCCGGACCAAAGGACAGAGGCCGATGGCATGCAGGACCAAAGGACAGAGGCCGATGGCATGCAGGACCAAAGGACAGAGGCCAATGGCATGCAGGACCAAAGGACAGAGGCCAATGGCATGCAGGACCAAAGGACAGAGGCCAATGGCATGCAGGACCAAAGGACAGAGGCCAATGGCATGCAGGACCAAAGGACAGAGGCCAATGGCATGAAAGACCAAAGGACAGAGGCAAATGGCATGCAAGACCAAAGGACAGAGGCAAATGGCATGCAAGATCAAAGGACAGAGGAAGAGGTCAATTGCATGCAAGATCGGAGGCTAACGCCACATAGGTGTAAATAATGACATTCAAATAATATGTAAAATTTAATTCAAAGGATAACAAGGGATCGCGTGAAAAAATCTGGAATCAAAATTTAAAAGTTTCAATCAATGTATACGAGCTCCACTTCCCTGAATTTATGGCTAATTTCTTTTTTTTAAATGCCAAAACGCTGATTTTCAAAGCAGGTAAACATCATTTTATGATCGATGCACAAACTATGCCAATGCTTCAACTCTGTTTTTTGAGTAATGCACACCTTGGTGAACTTGGTAAATACGAATAACGATATCAAGTGACTTTTCAATGCTTAAGTTGTCAGATGCTAACAACATGTGTCATGCTTGGTTTAAATTCTTCAAAAGGAATGGAATTCCTCAACAATTCCATCAGAATTTCTGATGAGCTAATTTCGTAGCTTCCATTACTTAACGGATGAAACAGGTTATTTCTGAACACAATACACAAGTATCATACACCATATGATATTTTGTTCTTTATGTTGTTTTTTTTTTCTTTTCAAAGTAATAACAATGGTAGCATTGTATTATGCCAGCATTTTTCAAATTCAATGGTCAAGAAAATTTCACTTACAAATACTATAGTTAGGAAGAGTATGCAGCATGCTGTTATCTAAGGCAAGATGGGTATAGTTTGGGTTATCTTTTCTATGGCATATCAACCCTTTTTAGGTTATTTAATACCAAAGTACAATACTTATTCAAACTGGTTCATTGTATAGGATTATTTAAAAAGTTGCTATTTTATCCATAGCTTGAGTGGGAGGTATATTCCCAACAGTATTAGTGTACAAAATGATGTGGTATCTGCGTCAACTCGAGATGTCCATAGAATGAAAATATTTTTAAGCATGGCAGCAATATACAACAGATGAAAGATACAACTGTGGAATTTCTACAGGTCACGATAGATAGCAATATTGAAGCAATATTTAAATGCAAATGTAAGAAAATAATGTTAAAGTCGGCACTTTCCATTAAGGATAGATTAAGTAAGAAAGTGAAAAATTCCATTAGAAGTTTAATGTTTTAGAAAAAGGACTACGTGGCAGGATATGACGTCATGGAAGGAAGTATGTGGCAGGATATGACGTCATGGAAGGAAGTATGTGGCAGAAAAGCTAGGGAGTTCCTTCCTGTGAGAAATAGATAAAGTAATCGGACACAAGTTTTGAGTCACCTATCAACTCTACGAGGGTGGAAAGGGGAGAGATGCAGTTCATCTGGATGTACTTGCTGCAAATTACTCCAAGAAGTAAATCAAATCTCAGAGCAATTAATAGAGTTATTAGCTGTTCTACCAAGCGAATAAAGAAGAAAGGAACAACATTTCTAAGACTGCTACATCACCACTATCCAACGAACAGCTGTTTTCTGTCCACTATAAAACGCCGTCCAGTTTATAATGGAGATCAAAGAATACCCCACGCAATGTTACAAGTCGCTTATTACTACAGCTACGCAACAAGAATATCTTAGAACACCATATTAACACAATCCTTAGAGTTTAATACTAGCTATCGATCTATCAAATTTAAATAGTTAATACCTGTCTTTCAGGCTTAGATTAAAGTGTGTAAATGTCGTTTATTCTAAATGCCCTCTAACTGCATGAAATTACAAACTATGTCAAGTGAAATATCTTTATCTCATATATAAAGTAAAGCCAGTCTCTTTATCATTAATTTGTCATCGATAGCTTTCTTCCCACAAAGTGAATATTTGATTCTGGTTCTTCAGTTTCTCTTGTGGATCGTGGCAGCATATTAAGAATAAAATTGAATTCGATTTAATTCCTTCTAGAAATTACTTTGACCAGGTCGAAACATTATCATATCGACGCCATCTTAAAAAAAAAGGGGAGGTAAGTATAATCGTTAATATAGAGTTAAGTCCCTTTGTTTGGAACAAACAAAACACTACATAGTTTAAAAAATAAACAAATTGCAAGTAAAAACACTACCTGGCAATGCGAGGAACAATTGCCATCATCATGATCGGTGTAACATCCGTTTTACATGCTGGCATCTGTCGTACAGATATTAAAGAGGGATAAAGTGGTAACGTTCCACTGGTTAGCATCTAGTGCTAAATAAAACTTGGATTTGTTGCAGTTAATTAAAAAAGTGTTTATGAAAATCCTGTCAAGTGTGGGGATGGAGTAGATCTTGAAACCGGAACCTTAGGAATCATTCATGACAGAAATAGATTTGCCCCAAATTTCATCAAAGGATTTTGTTTCCACCATCATCACTCACAAGTTCGTTCGCAGTTATCTCTGATGAAACGCTGGCCTTCATCAATCCTACATAACTTGAAATCTGTCCATAACATTAAGGAATGTGTTCATTGTCACATGATGAAGACTCAAGTGTGGGCTGATTTCACAGCTGGGGAAGGATTCTGCCAAAGTAGTTTAATGCTCGAGTGAGATCTCTTGTTTAATACGAAGACAGTTGTATGATGATACTATTGTTCTAGTTGGAAGCAGGCTTCTCTATTATATACAAAAAGAAACAATGCAATATATATTTTTTTTTAACTACTACAAAACTTCTGCTTAGGTGCAGGGTTGTGTAGTCAGAGTCCAAGCACATTTAATATGTGAACATAAGGTATAGGAATGTGTGTAGTGCTAGTACCTAACAAGACCTACCAGTTGTATCCGGAGAGTATCAGGAAAAGTGGTCATGCCTGATCTTCACGCATACTCTAAATCTTTTAGGTGTGACCCCAAGCGCCATACTCTGGTAAACCATCTCAGCTGATAGGCTAAACCTCAGAAAAGTACATTCTACTTTGTAGGTTTTGTCTGTGAAATGGCAAAGGTGTGGTCCACCACTTACAATTGGTTGGTGATAGGAAGGGCATGCAACCATAAAAGCATGGTCCATATCAAAATGATAGACAGCAAGCAATCAAGCAATCAGCCGCAGGACCATCATTGGAGTCATTAACGGTAGGATCAGATGTGGGCTGACCATATTGTCATCCAGCGAAATCCCATACTTCTGGACCCCTGAACAAAGGAAAAGTGACGTTAAATAAATAGAAAAGGCTGAGATCGGAACTAGAGAAACATCACATAGGATACATCTATAGATCAGTTCAGACCTTACATGGACATTAGTTTAATTCTCTTGTGTCTTCCTTTTCAATTTCATAAAATCAGTCTGCCAGAGTTTAGGCCATTATTGAGGTGACTTGTTCTGTTGGGCTGAGGTATGGTCCTCTGCAATTCTAGGAGGTCCATCCTCCTAGGCTTGCACATTTAATGTTTCAGATTGTGGAAGGAATGGTGAATCAGACAAATGGTAGGAATAGATGACTAGGGAGAGTGGTGGAAGGAGGGGAATGACGTAAATGATTCAATGACAAATAAAATGAAGAACATTTTAGAAAGGCTTTTAATTGGATGTGTCAAAAAGTGAGTGTTTCAGAACTTCATCTGATGGAGACTGTCTATTGATTCAGTTACAGTTGCTTAAAACATTGGTTGAGCCTTTCTTTTCATTTTATTTAATGTGCAATGTACCAACGTTGAGCCAATGAGTCACAAGTCATCTAGTATCTATTAACATTCTGTTATTGGCGTACTATATCTACACTTAATTTCAAAAGCATATTACTGTGATAAGTAACAAAGAGTGTTTAAGACAAATTTGAAACTTTTTGAAAAGGGAAAAAAAATCTCATATCTTGGTAAATAATGGATATATTCTCAAAATTGAGCATTAAAAGAAAGTGCAATAGTACAATTAATAGTATAGTTCGGCATCAGAGAGAGATACCAAATCTCAATTAGTAATAGATATAGCCTTTAATAATACAATACAATTACAATATATCAACGTTGACCAAATAGGTTACAAGACGTTTAACAGATACTTAAACATACATAAAAAGTGCTTATATATACTACTTTTATCTTTATATACAATAAAGGAAGTCAAGTTATCAATGAGAAATACATGTGTGATGGTTTTTGGCAATGCTTGCAATGTTCAAGCATATTTGCAAAAGAAACTCGTTTCTTTTTTTATACAAGATTGAACGATGCAGTTCACATAACAGCATCAAAATGGATAACTTGCTCTTTAATAGCAATCTAAAAATGTAGCAATAATTGATTCTGCATGCCATAGTTAAACAAGCGTTTATTAGCTTTCATCATCATCTAGTCGTGGTAGCATTATGGATCCTTCCGACACTCACACAAGCTCGCTCTATCCTCCATCACACCAGGTAGGGCTTCCGCTAGTTTCTTCGTGTAGGTTCTGTGCGGTCTCCCCATGGAGCCATATCCCTGTTTTGGCATCTACATAGCTGATGATGTCATCCTTAACCCTCCAGCAGTGTCTAGCAAATCTGGTTCTCTCTCTGATCAAGGCTAAGATACGAGGAAGGTTTCTATAGAGTTGTTGTCTTCAGAAGATGGCAAGCTCTTTGTTAGCATTCTGGTGTAGACACCATTAATTTTCTTCAATAATAGATTCTGTCTTTGTAATTGCCATTATTAACTGGATGTGTGGCAGCAAACTAAAGGAAAGGATTTTCAACTGCGCTTCATGAGAAATTTGGTATAGGTGGAATTTTTTTATGCCTTACTTGCTCGACATCTCAGGTGGTTTGGCCATGTGCAGCATGCCATCTCTTGCATCAACTCCATAACATGCCTGGATACCGTAGGTACTAGGAATCATGGTACACCAAAGAAAGACCTAGCTTAAGTGTAAGAAATGATTTGATTGCATGCACTGCATGGAGAGCAGGCATCAGACGTTGCCTCGTGTTGCCTACCCTGGAGTCCGGAACACTCGCAATACCTTAAATACCAAAACTTGATGTCTTTTGCTAAAGTTATTCAGGGGATCATCTATATATTAATACGATAGCGTGTGTGTTCGTGTGTCACGCTTACATCAAAAGCTCTGCGCATGCGTGCCACACCTAGATTTGGAAAAGTATTCAAGTGACCTAATTTTCGTCATATTTTCAAGTATTTCCCTTTGGCGCAACGGTTAGCGACATAGGATTTTGATGTCAGACTGTGACGTCGGCTCAACTCGTTTATAGTTTGATCTAAACCAACCTCTCAGATTTTTTTTTCTACATCGAAGGGGGGGGGGGGGGGGTAGGGAGTAATGAAATTCTTCAGCAATGTACCTATGTGAAATTCTTATAAATAACGTCCTTCGAGGTTCCATTACTGGTCAGATCAACTTTATACAGCATTATAGCAGGATACTACTTTGTGTTTGGGCTGAAAATGACTCGTCTTAATACCACAACGAAGAAAAACTTTCCTTGCTTTCACCGTCAGGTGGAATTTCCAGGAACAGAGCTTCTTCACAAGAGTTCCCATCTGTAGAACACATTGCTACACGACTGCTTCCCTGCAGATTACAACTTGGTCGTCTTTAAGGCCAATGTAAACATATCTATTAAGAACCGTCTTCACAAGTATTCGAACCTGACAATCATTTCAATAAACCTTGAGTGGCATCTGACCTTGATAAGTGTGATGACCAGTAAAAAAAAAAAAAAAAAAAAAAAAGAAAAAAAATTGTAAATACGCAAGATCAACGTGTAGAGGATTACCAACAACACCGCCCCCACACTTTTACCTAATTTGTTAAAATGTATTTTAATATTTTTGCTAATAAATAAGTAGTATTTGTTCTGATACCGCGTTTCATCTTTTCTGTCCTCAATGAAGGAGATATCCTTCTAGACTGAGGCTATTTTTGTCCCAATTCAGAGAACTGAATTGTCCCCTTATTACATACTGGCCTTGTGTCTAACTCGTGGGGAGGCAAGTAAACAGGGTCTACCGACTTATGGATCTGTTTCTAAATGTGTCCCTGAAATTTAAACATTAAAAAAAATAGACTATAAAGAAAGCCAATGTGTCGATTTTGTATATTTACTTAAAATGTGTTCCACGTTGGTCTAAAGTAGTAAAATTAGAAGCAGAGAAACGGGGTGGGGTGGAGTGGGGTGGGGTGGGGTGGGGGCACCCTAACTTGTAAAACATAAATACTGATAAGTGCTACATTGCATCTTATCTTTAATGAAAAGCCTTAGGTTAAGGATATGTAGTGCCATAAGCCGTGGATAAGCGTTCTATCTACCAGTATAAGAGGGTAAATATGTAGATGAATGAATTCGTGTGTAAACAGCTTCATTTATAGCAATTATGGGAGAGAACACCAAGGAAATGCTAGTAAAGCCAATTAACAGAGATAATTAAACCGAATTGGGTAATGATGGCAGCAAATGAAAAATGAGCTTAGGAAGAACCCGGTCAACATCTGTATAAAGATAAGGATAACTTTTGATGATAATGGTAGTAGCAGTGGTGGCAGAAGAGATGCAGTCAGTCCACCCCTCCTCTCAGACCCCCACCCCCACCCCCCGTCCTACGGCCTGCCGCCAAAGCATGTCAAGTGGTACATTAGAATGGTTGGCTTGTAGTGTCAGTAATTCATAAGAAATGTCTAGATTTGAGTGAGTTGTGTGTCAGGGTAAGGGAGTTTGATGAAGAGGTGAATGGATGGAGGCCGAAAGTGCCCCCAAAAAGTAAAAAATAAGAAAGAATAAGAGGAAACATGAAAATGAGAGAAAAGTAAATATGAGGTAAGGGTGGGGTGGTCTGAAGTTTCTATTTTGTAATAAAATAAACAAACAAACAGGAAGCAAATATAGAGCAAAATATATTAGCAATTAATAGAATGAATACATAAGGACAGATAGAGAGCTATAAGAGATAGAGACAATGAAAGCCCAGCACAAATAGATAGATAGAGACAATGAAAGCCCAGCACAAATAGATAGAGAGAGACAATGAAAGCCCAGCACAAATAGATAGAGAGAGACAATGAAAGCCCAGCACAAATAGATAGAGAGAGACAATGAAAGCCCAGCACAAATAGATAGAGAGAGACAATGAAAGCCCAGCACAAATAGATAGAGAGAGACAATGAAAGCCCAGCACAAATAGATAGAGAGAGACAATGAAAGCCCAGCACAAATAGATAGAGAGAGACAATGAAAGCCCAGCACAAATAGATAGAGAGAGACAATGAAAGCCCAGCACAAATAGATAGAGAGAGACAATGAAAGCCCAGCACAAATAGATAGAGAGAGACAATGAAAGCCCAGCACAAATAGATAGAGAGAGACAATGAAAGCCCAGCACAAATAGATAGAGAGAGACAATGAAAGCCCAGCACAAATAGATAGAGAGAGACAATGAAAGCCCAGCACAAATAGATAGAGAGAGACAATGAAAGCCCAGCACAAATAGATAGAGAGAGACAATGAAAGCCCAGCACAAATAGATAGAGAGAGACAATGAAAGCCCAGCACAAATAGATAGAGAGAGACAATGAAAGCCCAGCACAAATAGATAGAGAGAGACAATGAAAGCCCAGCACAAATAGATAGAGAGAGACAATGAAAGCCCAGCACAAATAGATAGAGAGAGACAATGAAAGCCCAGCACAAATAGAGAGAGAGAGACAATGAAAGCCCAGCACAAATAGAGAGAGAGAGACAATGAAAGCCCAGCACAAATAGAGAGAGAGAGAGCAAGAGAGAGACAATGAAAGCCCAGCACAAATCGAGAGAGAGAGCAAGAGAGAGACAATGAAAGCCCAGCACAAATCGGGCGAGAGAGGCAAAGAGAGCCCGGCACAGGGCGAGAGAGGCAAAGAGAGCCCGGCACAGGGCGAGAGAGGCAAAGAGAGCCCGGCAGAGGGCGAGAGAGGCAAAGAGGCCGGCACAGGGCAAAGTGAGGCAAAGAGAGGCCGGCACAGGGCAAAGAGAGGCAAAGAGAGGCCGGCACAGGGCAAAGAGAGGCAAAGAGAGGCCGGCACAGGGCAAAGAGAGGCAAAGAGAGGCCGGCACAGGGCAAAGAGAGGCAAAGAGAGGCCGGCACAGGGCAAAGAGAGGCAAAGAGAGGCCGGCACAGGGCAAAGAGAGGCAAAGAGAGGCCGGCACAGGGCAAAGAGAGGCAAAGAGAGGCCGGCACAGGGCAAAGAGAGGCAAAGAGAGGCCGGCACATGGCAAGAAAGGCAAAAAGAGGCCAGCTGTGGCTATCATTAGAAGACGGCCTGTCAACTGAGTCGAAATTTTCTGGTTATGTCATTGATAGTGGTAGTAAGAACCACTCTAAATGCTGACTGGATGTCCTCAGAACGCTTAACACACATGCGTCCATCGGTAATCAGAACAAGTAATCAGACCAGCAGACTCACGTCCATAGGATTATTTATTCACTTGGAAATCATTGCTAACTTGTTCCTTCTATCATGTCTTTATTTCCCTGGCAAGAATACGGCTACCCTACTAAAGATTATTCATTCACTTGGAAACTATTTTTAACTTGTTCCTTTTTTTTTCAAACATATTTCCTAAATATTATCACATTTTCAGAGTCCTAAATGTATGGAAAAAGTAAATGGCGATTTCGTCTTTTACGGTTGATTTTGAACGGCTGATAAAGATGGATGTCTTAAAGTCTTAAACAAATAAATTAGAATTTTATTTTGTGATGAAAAATACTATTTTAGACTAATTAATAAGTTTCGTCTAAAATGTGTGAAAATCCAATGAAAAATTTTTTTTTTTTTTTTTTTTTTTTTTAATTTATTTCAATAAATGTTCTATTAATTATTTTGAATTATAGATTTCGTGTTACTTTAATGAATTCGTAATCTTTCATGTTTGATTCACTTTTCATGTTTGATTCACTTTTCATGTTTGATTCACTTTTCATGCTTAAAAAAAAATCAAGAAACATTTATTTTTTTCAGAAATGAGAGCAACTTTTATCAAATTATTCAGCTAAAATGAAATGTTCATATGAAGAATAAAACTGCCTAAGAATAGGGATTTGTCTTCTTGTTTTTTCAAACCAAGAGATATTTCCATTCAGTATAACGTATACTAGTCTTTTCATTCGATGTAGACCGCAAAAAATTAACTTATTTAAAGAATGAATATTAAATCAGACGAAAAATCTTTTAAAAATAATTTTTGTTTTAAAAATTAAAAAATTTATGACACCATTTTTTATTTAATGCTTACACGAAATAATACATTTGCACTAAGATTTCTAATAAAGCAATAAGTTAGTTATATTTCGGTGATCGTTGATAAATACTAAAAATTTCATTAAAATTGGTTGATTTTCTTGAATTTTGATTAATTTTTAAGTGAAGTGAGGGATCAAAATGTCCATAGTCCGACTGTTCGACAAATCTCGTTTTTTACTTTAGAGCATGACGTCATTTTCCAGCGCTCAGACCTTTTATTACGATAGCCGTGGGCCGGTACAGGGCAAGAGAGGCAAAGAGACAGAACGATGGAGAGATTGAGAGAGGCAGAACGATGGAGAGAGGCAAAGAGGCAGAACGATGGAGAGAGGCAAAGAGGCAAAACGATGGAGAGAGGCAAAGAGGCAAAACGATGGAGAGAGGCAAAGAGGCAAAACGATGGAGAGAGGCAAAGAGGCAAAACGATGGAGAGAGGCAAAGAGGCAAAACGATGGAGAGAGGCAAAGAGGCAAAACGATGGAGAGAGGCAAAGAGGCAAAACGATGGAGAGAGGCAAAGAGGCAAAACGATGGAGAGAGGCAAAGAGGCAAAACGATGGAGAGAGGCAAAGAGGCAAAACGATGGAGAGAGGCAAAGAGGCAAAACGATGGAGAGAGGCAAAGAGGCAAAACGATGGAGAGAGGCAAAGAGGCAAAACGATGGAGAGAGGCAAAGAGGCAAAACGATGGAGAGAGGCAAAGAGGCAAAACGATGGAGAGAGGCAAAGAGGCAAAACGATGGAGAGAGGCAAAGAGGCAAAACGATGGAGAGAGGCAAAGAGGCAAAACGATGGAGAGAGGCAAAGAGGCAAAACGATGGAGAGAGGCAAAGAGGCAAAACGATGGAGAGAGGCAAAGAGGCAAAACGATGGAGAGAGGCAAAGAGGCAAAGAGGCAAAACGACGGAGAGAGGCAAAACGACGGAGAGAGGCAAAGAGGCAGAACGATGGAGAGAGGCAAAGAGGCAGAACGACGGAGAGAGGCAAAGAGGCAGAACGACGGAGAGAGGCAAAGAGGCAGAACGACGGAGAGAGGCAAAGAGGCAGAACGATGGAGAGAGGCAAAGAGGCAGAACGATGGAGAGAGGCAAAGAGGCAAAACGATGGAGAGAGGCAAAGAGGCAAAACGATGGAGAGAGGCAAAGAGGCAAAACGATGGAGAGAGGCAAAGAGGCAAAACGATGGAGAGAGGCAAAGAGGCAAAACGATGGAGAGAGGCAAAGAGGCAGAACGTTTCGGCCGATATACCCTACAACCTTTTTTAGGTGTATCTCGTTTAACTCGAGAATCTGTACAGAGTTTGAATGGAACCCTTTATTTAATTTGTGATAGTAACATCTAAGATGAGAATAGTAATCGGAATAATCCAAATAATCCTCATCTAAAAAATTCAGAAACAATCCTTTTTAGTGTGTTATCTTTTAAAACATAAAATATATTGAAAAATACAACTATTTTCTGTGATTCTTTAAACTGTATATAGATTCATGTTAATCTTATATGCAAGTATTATTAATTACGAGTGTATACTCACTATGAAAAATGACCCCCCCAAAATAGTATAATTCACTAGTGTTTGCTGTAATATTCATATAAAATAACGTCTCAAGCGGTGGGGTTAAATAGAAAGAAAACGTCTCAAACTGGAAAGTTTAAAAAGATAAAAACGAAAAACCGTATAAATCGCTATAGAAAGAAAGGAAGGAAACATACATAGAAACAGAGTGAAAGATTTCTTTTCGAATTCATTGTAGACCCCCCCCCCCCCCCATCAAACTTGTTATTTGATTTTTTTCCTTCTCCTAAACATTTGAAATAGTTTCGTCTGGTAATGTTTTTGTTTTTTTTTGTTTGCTTCTTTTTTAGTCGCTAACGTTTGTGTGATGGAACAGATATTTTTTCTGATGATTTCTTCGAGTATTTAATTTTGTCTTTTTCATACATATATATTCTTATCTAGCCATATAAAAAAATGAAGAAAAGCATAAATTAAGGTAATACTTTTTTCTGAATAAACTCTCATTTATGTACTTGTGGTTATATAACAGCTCCACTGTTTAACTGGACCTGTCGCAGATGGGTGACGAGTTCACCTTCTGTTTCTGTGTGCTGACAAAGAGGCTTTTTTTAATAAAGGTTTCAGAAACGTTTTCACAGAATATTTTGTTTATGTTGAATATATGAAACATGTTTACAATAATGATAATAAATTTTATATTCCTCCACGTTATAATATAGGAGCTCTGGATGACATAAAGTCCTATCAATTGAGCTAACTCTACACACGCAGTATTCACTAGTATCTGGCAAACTTGAATTGTTTCATTTTGCGTCTTTGTAGTAAGGTCTTTTTTGTTTCAACTAAAGTCTGAATATTAGACTTTACTTAAAATATATTTTTTTAAGTGTTATAAAATAATTATTTTATATTGGATCCTAGAGAATTTATTACATCATATTTAAAATAACTGCCAAGGAAGACATATCGAGGCATATATATTAATCTTCTAATACATTTGATTTTTGACTATTCTTGAATTTTATTGGAACCCAATATCCTTTACTATACAATACACCACTTCAATTGGATTTATATATATATATATATATATATATATATATATATATATATAAACACTGGTCTTTATTAAATTGGAGAATTAATTTGAGTGAGTAATATGACATTACCATCGCCCTCATAATCTTTATTAGTTCTTAAATAAATCATCAATCTGCTTGGAAACATAAAATAACTGAAAATGACCCGTTTTCCTGAATCTTAAAAAAAAACTTTTAAAAAATGAATTACTTAATTCAAATCTAATTACATTTTTCTTTTCTTAAAATGCAATTTTTAAGATTTGGTCATAACATTATTAATTTTTATAAAATGTTTACAATAATATTCAAAGCGGATGATGTGATTTCGTCATAACATTATTATTAATTTTTATCAAATGTTTACATTCAAAGCGGATGATGTGATTTCGTCATAACATTAGTCATTTTTATAAAATGTTTACAATAATATTCAAAGCGGATGATGTGATTTCGTCATAACATTATTAGTAATTTTTATAAAATGTTTACAATATTCAAAGCGGATGATGTGATTTCGCCATAACATTATTAGTCATTTTTATAAAATGTTTACAATATTCAAAGCGGATGATGTAATTTCGTCATAACATTATTAGTCATTTTTATAAAATGTTTACAATATTCAAAGCGGATGATGTGATTTCGTCATAACATTATTAATCATTTTTATAAAATGTTTACAATAATATTCAAAGCAGATGTGATTTCGTCATAACATTATTAGTAATTTTTATAAAATGTTTACAATATTCAAAGCGAATGATGTGATTTCGCCATAACATTATTAGTAATTTTTATAAAATGTTTACAATATTCAAAGCGGATGATGTGATTTCGTCATAACATTATTAGTCATTTTTATAAAATGTTTACAATAATATTCAAAGGGGATGATGTGATTTCGTCATAACATTATTAGTCATTTTTATAAAATGTTTACAATAATATTCAAAGCGGATGATGCGATTTCGTCATAACATTATTAGTCATTTTTATAAAATGTTTACAATAATATTCAAAGCGGATGATGTGATTTCGTCATAACATTAGTAGTCATTTTTATAAAATGTTTACAATAATATTCAAAGCAGATGATGTGATTTTGTCATAACATTATTAGTCATTATTATAAAATGTTTACAATAATATTCAAAGCGGATGATGTGATTTCTGTCATAACATTATTAGTCATTTTTATAAAATGTTTACAATAATATTCAAAGCGGATGATGTGATTTCGTCATAACATTATTAGTCATTATTATAAAATGTTTACAATAATATTCAAAGCGGATGATGTGATTTCTGTCATAACATTATTAGTCATTTTTATAAAATGTTTACAATAATATTCAAAGCGGATAATGTGATTTAAAGAAAATCGATTTGGGATTTTGGCAGAAAAGAAATCAGAATTGGTTGTTCCGGATTATCGGCTTGAAACAAAACATGGAACCATTATGGTATATTAATCAATAGTTCAACTTCTTCTGCAGAAGGAATAAAGAAATAAGTACACATCCATATCAAGGTATGTGTGGATCAGAATAATGATACTTTCAAAGGAATAAAGTGTCTCAATATTTTTCCACTCTGGTAAAGTAATCAAATGAAAAATATTCAGGCAAAGAAAAAAGTGGGTGGGGTGAGGGGGCGTATCCCATATCCCAGTAATAATAAAAAATTAAAAAAACACACGACTCCTTCCTTTCCCATAAAGTTACAAATACCAAATATTTTTCAATACTAACAAATTAAATGAATCAATGGGGGGGGGGGGGGGGGGTAGAATTCACCAAATGAATTGAATACTGTTATTACGTATCGACTCCCGATTTGACACTCTCCAATCAGCAGTTTCTTTCAGCCAATCAGAGAAATGAAATATTCAATGCCCCAAACGGCATACTATAAAACCTCAAACACAAGATTGCTTTCTCTTTTTTCTTTCAGACAGACAACACACTACTGTATGACCAAACGCTGCTTAATGAACGCACATGTACACAAGTTCATAGACGCACACACTCTCACTAACAGGGGCACACTAATATACACATATCTCCATGTCTTCCCATTTACACATATGGCACCAGCCGAAACAAACATGTGTACTAAATTTCTTCTTAAAACAACTCCTTTCACCAGAAAGTTCTCAGACTCTGAAATCATTCTTACGAACACTTTATTTACATTGTCTTAGCAACGTTGTCAATAAAAATTATTTTGTATGGATCGACTCATTCTTTCTGATATTGACTTTCCCCTCTACATACTCACATTATTCATGAAAGACTGACACTTATTCTCATTAGATTTATTTTATTTTCAGTTTTAAACACTCATCCACCTACCACGAGTCTAAGGAATTATTTTATTATTTTCAACCATTTTTTTCTCTGAAAGAAAAAGTCAGCAAAAACAAGAGAAATGCTTCCAATTGTCGACTATTTTTTTAATATTCTACTTGGCTCAGTCAACAAAATCCACTTTAATCCTTTTTTTTTTCACTCTTTAGATTAAACATAATAAAATTTTTCGATTGACATCTTTTTTTTTCTGTTTTTTACAAGAAATAAATAAGAAAATATCGTCAACATTTCTTTTAAATTAGGTTTTATTAACTTGTTTTGGCCGGGAGCATCATCATCATCATATTCGGTTTAACGTTTGTTTTACATGCTGACATGTGTGGACGGCTTCAAAAGTCACCTATCACTGGCCAGGTCATTATTGCAAACTAACTTTTCCTTATTAAAACAATATACCCCAAGCTCAACGGGTGACCCAACAGGTCACATTTTTGTGTGAGTTTTACATAGATGACAAATTTTCAGGATTCAGATACGAAAACTAAATCTTGCAGGATGAATCAACAGAAAAGCACGCAAGGGCGTTTGATTTTGATGACAACCCAACTGTTATAGTTCACGAAGTAAACAAACTCCAATGATTTTTTTGGGGTTTATGGAAGTTGCTCCAGACAAGGCATGAAGCCACTTGATGTAAGGAGCTAAGATGAATGAAAGATGATTAATGCAAAGACAGGAGATGCCTATTGAACTTAGTTTTGAAAAGACCAAAGCTATAGCTAGCAAGAAAACAGTCGTCAGGAAGAGAGTTCCACGAGCCTGCAGTTCTTAGGACAAGTCAAATTTTTTGCATACCACCATTCACCATGAATTGAAATGGATTGGTAAAAAATAAAAGGTTGGAAAATTGGTTCCACATGATCTCTCCGTAGACAATAGCAAACAATGTGTTGACTTATGCGGCACACCTTTGCTTTCTCGTGGGCTGCAAATGCCTTTTCTGAATAGTCATTACTGGAGATGAGAAATGGTTGCCTTACCACAATGTTAAATGATATCAGCTGCAGTGAAAAAACAGCTCAGCAAAGCAGATGTAAGATTCTTCTGGACGTATAATGAAATATCTGAAATAGCTTACAACGAGCCGCTAGTCAATGAACACTAACAGACGTTTGATTGAAAGCAGCTTTGCTTAAACAGTAAAGAAGCTATCCTTCATCATAACTCTAGACCTCAGATTGCACAAAAAAAAGCAAAGATCTAAGAAAATATGCTTGAAAAATCATGCATCACTCACCATATTCTTTGGATCTTGCATCAACAGATTGTCATCTCTTCATTAGTTTTCAAAAATCATTTGAATGGATTATAACTTACTTAAAAGAGAAGACATCTAAAATCAGTTATTTTCAGTTCAAAACCTAATTTTATGAATGTGTCATTAAAAAGCTTATTCATATATGGAAAGAGGTCTAGTTTAATGATTAAATATATCTGATACAGTCGAATCTCGGTTCATGAACATTTCAGAACTGGAACAATTTGAATTTCATACAAAAGTTCAAGTCTGAAAATGCCTTAGTTTTCTAACTAAATTTTTATTCCCGAACCATGCCGACGGCAACCTAAGCATACCGACTGATGAACCGTTAATAGTTCTGTGCAAGGTTGCCACTTCTCGGTTTTTAAATCCAGATCTGGGTTCTTATATTTTTTTTTAATGTTTTTTTTTCTTAGGAACTATATTTTTAAATACCTGCTAAAATTTAAAAAAAAAACTATTACAAAATGTGTAGTAAAATGGTCAAAATATACACTAAAATATTCTTAATTTATAAAAAGTTCAGAGAATATATATTTTTACGAAATAAGGTTTTATATTATATCATTGTTTTTAATACTAACTATAATTTATAACTGATGCTTAATAATTTTATGTATTAACCCATTAAATACCTAAAAAATAGTCTATATATAAGAATTAACAAATTAATCTTTTACATTATTTTTAATGAGAAAATATGATTCGGTTTTCGAACAACTTTCCAGAATGCATTATGTTCGAAAATCGAGGTTCCACTGTAGTTCTTTCTACCGTCTTGATTCAGCTGTTTTAATTGTGATAAGTTGATTGCTCATATTAGTGCGTGTGTGAGAGAGAGTTTCTAATAAAGAGCCTGTTTATTTTGCATATATTATCATTTATCATCGATAGCTTATTGACTACAAACTCAATATTTTATTCCAATTCTTCAGTTTCCTTTATAAAAAAACTTTAACAAAAAAAATGCATTTCTATTCAATTTCTATCAAATAAAATGTTATCCCACTCGGAATTATTTTACAATGTTGACATTTTTAAATAATGACCAACAATAGAAGCAGTCACAGATTACAATTATTAAAGCTGAGCTTTTTTCAAATAACAAACTGCTGCATATAGTAGAAGATCAGACTGGACATCTTAAGGTCCCGTTTTCGATCTCTCCTTTCGGCATCCGTTTTCTTTCTCTCTTTTTTGAAACCCCATTACTTAATATTAATACATTGTTTACTTAAACCATAAATACAATAGTGTAAATTACTAAAACCCATGAATTTTCATTTCTTCCGAAACAATCATTTTTAATATTTTGGAATTAGTTGATGAAAATAAATAATGAAAAAATATACTGACTTCTTTGGTTACCTTCAACAAATGAAATTAATAATTTAATAACCAAACGATAATGTAATTAAATTAAACTTCCACAAGTAAACTTTAAAAATAATCAAATTCTACAAAAAAATAAATCTGCTTAATTTGTATTTCCATATACGAGTACCGATGCAACAATGGCTTCAAAGAAATCATGTTTCATCTTGGTAGAAAGACTTGACTTCCAAAGCACTTTCATCTTGTCCACTCCTGCACAGGACTTGCTGATTCGCACCTTCAGTTCACACTTTGTAGAATTATTCTTTTTTTACTACCAAGATTGGTAAACTCGACATTTTTTGAGACAAGTCCCACTTAAGGAAGAGATATTTCAATGTGGGTTCAGGAGAATGTGCTCTTTTTTCGCTTGTGTTGACAAAAAGCCCAATGCAATTTGCCGTTTCTTCAAGACAGTGTAATAGGGTTTCTGCCTTTCTAGTTGTGTCAGTAAGAATTGCAATGTCATCAGCATAGCCTGCATCTTATTTTCGCTGCTGAATACCTTCTGTTTCTTGCAGGTACCAATGTCAAGCAGCAATGGAAGTAGTACTTGGACTTTCACCAAAAGATTAAAGAAAATTGATGGTGTATACACCAGAATGCTAAGAGCTGCTCTTAACATCTCCTGAAGACAGAACACCACGAGAGAACAACTCTCTGGACATCTCCCTCAGGTTTTAGTTGAGAGAGAGAGAGAGAGAGAGAAAGAGGTTGAGAGAGAGAGAGAGAGAGAGGTTGAGAGAGAGAGAGAGAGAGAGAGAGGTTGAGAGAGAGAGAGAGAGGTTGAGAGAGAGAGAGAGGTTGAGAGAGAGGTTGAGAGAGAGGTTGAGAGAGAGAGAGGTTGAGAGAGAGAGAGGTTGAGAGAGAGAGGTTGAGAGAGAGAGGTTGAGAGAGAGAGGTTGAGAGAGAGAGGTTGAGAGAGAGAGGTTGAGAGAGTGAGAGAGGTTGAGAGAGAGAGAGAGGTTGAGAGAGAGAGAGGTTGAGAGAGAGAGAGGTTGAGAGAGAGAGAGGTTGAGAGAGAGAGGTAGAGAGAAGAGAGAGAGAGAAGAGAGAGAAGAGAGAGAGAGAAGAGAGAGAGAGAGAAGAGAGAAGAGAAAGAGAGAGAAGAGAGAGAGAGAAGAACCAAACTTGCTGGACACTGCTGGCGGGTTAAGGATGAAATCATCAGCGATGTTCTTCTGTGGATGCAGAAAAAAGGATGTGGCTCAGTGGGCAGAGCGCACAGAACTTACATCACACAACTAACAGAACACTTACAATGCACTTATGAAGACCTATCAGGTGTAATGGAGGATAGAGTGAGATGGTGTGAGAGAGTCAGGAGGATCCGTGACACCACTATTAGATGATGAATTTGTATTATTTTGATTATTTCGACTACTGTTCACATTTTAGATGTTATTTTACCAACGTTTCATCCGATGTAACATCCGGCTGTCTTCCGGTGTATCTATCGAACTCTGAAATCTGTACAGAATTTTGAACTGAATCCGTTATTTAATCCACGGGGATAGATTGCCCTTGTTCCATCTTAAGCCGTTCTTAATATTCTTAGTATCGCCCGTACTGAAAATTAAACCTTCAACCTCCAGAAGACTGTCACTTAGAACTGATTATTACTTAGCACTTTTATCTGTTGCGCCACCGGTCCATGTGGTGCAGTTTTCAGTACAGGTGATACTAAGAATATAATTAAAAGTTACTTAATATTTCTACCCAGTTATGGCTGCCGGAACGAGAGCAATCTACTTCCTGTGAATAAAATAAGGGGTTCAGTTTGAAATTTCATCCAGATTTCAGAGTTTGACAAGATGCAGCTGAACAAGGTTGGAATTTACATCAGCCAAAATGTGAAATTAACATCCAAGATGAAAACAGTAGTTCGAATAATCAAAATACAAATTATCAGTCATCTCAAAATTCCGAAACAAAATCAGCTTACTGTAAAGAAATGAAACGAAATATACTATGTAAACATTTATGCAGGCCAGTTTTCTTTTTTACTTAGGCTAATATTGCAATTACTACTTTATCACTTCAGGCTTTCATTGCATTGTTCGTTGTTCATCTCTATAATAAAATACAGTTAGTCTGTCGGTTTGGGTCATCGATAGCTTTCGTCCTACAAAATCAATGTTTGATTCTGGTTTGTCAGTTTTGTCTTTTTTTTTTTTTTTTTTTTTAAGTAACTCAGTACTGACAAATATAGAGTTACTTTTCTTAATTTGGTCGACTTTTCACTTTTTTTCAAGATAACACAATTACATTTCAGTTATGAAAATGATTAATGAAAGCAAAAATAATCCCGAGCAACGTTGAGTAGGGGCAGCTAGTACACGTGTATTTAATGTAGTCTGACTGGATGAACTCATAAAAATAAAAGAAAACATTTTTTCAGCAAAAACTTTAAAAAACAAACAATTTTTCTACAAGGGTTATCCATAGTTTTACCTATGTTAACAACAAATAAAAGAACTGCTGTTTATAAAGAATAAGACACCTGCCAAAACCCTTTTCACTAATAACAAAACATCAAAGAGCCGAGGGTAAAAGAAAAAAAGAGGAACCCTAATTGAAAATGCCAGAAAAACAAATAATTTCATGGGTTAATTAGAAATTCCAAAGAAAAGGAATCAGAGACCAATAACTCAGTGTAAAAAGGTCACAGATAATGAAATAAAAGTATTTCGGTAAATTCTTTATTCATACCATACTAGAATAAAGCAATACATCTAACAAGCATGAAACACTTTTAGACCCTTTAAAACAATCATAATAGTCATTTTCTCAGGGTTAAACACTGTCTATTTAAATACCACACTTATCTCCCCTTAAATTAAGTGAGTATTTTTCTTGTTCTTATAGTTACAGAGGAAAGAGTCAACTGGAGGCTCCAATGTGAACTTAAGTTGGGATAAAAACATAATACAAGCAGTTAACACATTCTTATAGGTAGTATAGTTGTAGTTCTTATCTGTTTTGTTTGTTCACAAACACTTCCTGGAGTTTTGGAGATAGACCCCCATATATATTCTTAAACTACATTAACTAGTAGAGAATGTCCTCTTCTCTTCCCTACTTCCTTCCCCCCCCCCCATAGAAGAAACGTTGCCAGTCTCTCTCTACTCTATCGTTATTTTCTTGGTAGGTGCTCGATTAAGCTCCATCCAATCTATAATCCCCCCACCCCACCGCCTTCCTGTAAAATATTCACAGCAAAAACTCGTCGATCTACAACCACTGTAAATAATTTTCCTTTCTCTCTTTGTGAACCTTAAACTAAACGAAACTTCAGTGAGCAAGGTTTATTTCCAAGAACTACCCGTCTGTGGAACACAATACTATGGGGATGCTTCCCAGCTGACTACAACATGGTCGTTTTCAAGTCCAATGTTAAATTCTTGTTGAGCCAAGTGTCTACTATCGTTACAAATCCTCATGGTGCTGTCTAGCCGTCCACCTCATTAACCCTTATCCTAGAGTGGCCTTTGGGCCTTGATAAGCGGTGACTCGTTAGTACATAAAAAAGACAGGATACTCAGATAAATATATTTCAATTTGATTAAAAGACGTACAACACTAACGTGGGGTCTGCATTTGACATAAAATAAAACGTGGGTTCTTATTTATAACTTAAAAATAATAGAAATAAAAAAATAATAGAAATGTTAAAGGGTTGGAAGGTCGCCGTGGTGAAGTGGATACAAACATGGATTGACTACCTGGGTGCGCCAAGTTCGAAGTCTGTCGGTTCCATAACACCATTTTTACTATGGATGTTGGCAACCTTCACGTGGCCCCCTCCTGTAAGTAACCGATTCTAAAAAGAAGCCCATACCAACAACAGTATCAGGTCTGTCAAAAGTCGTACCATGCCAATTCATACAAATTAACGTTTTTGGTAAGGGGTTTAGGACTTGAAGCAGAAGTGCACAGGGGTCCTTGTGGATTTCAGGAAAAGATCGGGTGTGTCTTGAGTGAAAGTTAAACACTATAAATTTACGGAAATTTATTTCAATAAATGGCAATGTACTTATACCCTTCCTACCCAATCAATGTTTAGTATATCATTGGGCCCCACCCTAAAAATTGAATTGCATAAGAAAATTTTAAAAAGATAATATGTTGTGGGCTGGTCACAGAATGGGAGTTCCTCATTCAATAATGGGCAATGCTGGGTTTTCATGCTAGTATTTATATGTAGTGTTGGGTTTTATTGCATATACTGGAACAAACTATTATTTTATAGATATTATAATTTATTAAAGAGACCTGCAATCTGCATTCTTTAGAAAGTCTACAATATTGTTTTTTAGGGTTTCAAGAAGTTTCATTCAGTTTCTTGAGTTAAGGTATATTTTTCTGAGATGGGAAAAGTTTATGAATTCTAGGACATGTTTTATTGTGAATCGGAGAGAGAAAGAAAGGTTTTTCAAAACCGTAGTTATTATTCCTGGTCAACGCCGGGTTTTCCTGCTAGTCCACTATATAGTAGTATTCTTAGAGTTTTCAGTTTTAAAATGGATCAGTTTTTCAAGGCACTATGAATTTTTTTTAAAAAGTCAATTTCATGTCCAAATCTATCAGCAATAATACGCCCTGGAAAACACCAGTCACCATAGAAACTTAACTGTGACTACGTTAATTAAAGTCATATAATCTCAATCCTAGATATTATGGACTCACATAAATAAACCATATATATATATATATATATATATATATATAATGCATATGAATGCAAGTCATCAGTAAAAGAACAGAAAAAATAATGTAGCTTTCTACGTGTCTAAAATATTCTTTTTTTTTCTTTCTTTTATGCCCTTGGTTTCACTCTCCCCACACACCCCCGGCGCTGTTGCTGCTCCTTCAGGAAATGAAAGCAAGTTCTCAACGGTCCTCACCAAAAAGGTTAAGCATTGTTGCGGCTTTTTCAAGTCAGACATTTGGTAAGCATTAGTTCACTCTTCAAGTACCAAAGATTGTGTTTTCGTTATTAATGGCAGCTGGCTTTCAAAGCTGAAGTGGATGAAAGAGCGAGCATGGCTTAATTGTATTATGCAGTTGTGGTTAGTACATTCATTTTATTATGAAAAAAAGTCAGACATTATGAATAGAGAATCGACGAATGGAGAGAAAGGAAATAAAACATCTTGATATTAATCATTTTAGATGCATTACTACATTTGTAGGTTTCGATCAGTAATTAAAGCAGTATCAAAGAATCAGAGGCTCAGTGATTGCAAGGTTGCTCGAAGCATGGAGAGTAGAAAGAGAACATTGGGTTTACTTTCGGCAGCTTCGTAACTTTCGCTCCTCAATCTGCCACCTTAAACTAAAAAAAAAAGGGTTATTATTGCGTGTATTTTGACATCAAAAAAACAAAAAGGGAGCTAAAAACGAAATTATTTACATCGTCCTTTTACTCTCCTTGTTTTAGGCTCTTGCTACTACTACTACTACTACTACTACCACCACCACCACCACAACCCACCCCAAAAAACAAATAAATCCACAATACAAAACTGAACCTAATGTGTTCCTTTTGTTTTTTTAACTACTGAGTCATTATTTGAGGATAAATGTTAATTAGACGCAATGATTATCAGCCGAAAGATGAGGAACACTATGGGAGCACTAATATTGTTCAATGATAGGAACTGTGTTTCATTACTTATGGGGCAGTTTAGGACAAGTATTTGTCGACATTGGATTTAAAGATCACCAAGTCGTAATTAGCAGGTAAGCAGTCCCACGGTCATATATTCCACAGGCGGAAAGCCCTTGCAAAGAAGCTCTCTCCATGGAAATTCTGCCTGACACTAGGCACCTGCAGGAAGAAAGGAAAATCTTTTTCCGTTGTGATAGCAAATACAAGTTATTAATGTGAAGGTTTTACAAGGAGGAACCAAAGATTGGAGCTCAGTCGAATAACGAATTAACGATCGTGTAAAGAGAGACTAGTTACTTGGAAAGAAAAAACAACCCCACTCAAAACCCCAAAACTCATATCACCGGATAACCTTGCTGCCTGCACGTTATTTAATTACTTGGTTAATGCGACATTAGCTAGAGAAGAGCAATACAATAAAACTAACACTGGAGGTAAAGTAATAAACCTTTGGCAGATTTCTGCAGCTGGCAATCATATTTTAAAATGGCAATAAAAAGCAAAATGCCCCCAGCGTTATGTATGAGTAAAAACGAATGATATTGCAGAGCACAAGTGCAAAATAATTGGTTAACTATTTTCCAGAAGAAAAAAAAAATGACAATTCTAGGAGAGTTGTTCTCGTCTCGTAATCTTTAATGATACAAAAATCTGTAAAGCAGGTGTTATTGTATTAAGTAATGTTAGTAGTTAGTTATTCACAACGAAAATCATATGAAATTAGTTTATAGGTTGGTTTTATTGCTGTAGTTCGCCACTCATCCTAAATAAAGATGCAATTTATTCTTATAGATTTATTAACACACACTATCCTCCTACATTAAGGTAGGGGATAGGGTCGAGTACTCTAGTAAAGGAGATCACCGGCTAACATTAATTATAATGTATAGCTCTTCTTATAGAATAGAGCACTCAAGACAGCTGATAATGAGTATGTAAGCATAAAGATTTTCCTAACTTTGTACCTTGTGCAAATGATGCAGTGGATAAGTTAGACTGTTGACAAAATGGTCAGGTTTCGATATCAGCTTGGAGCACTTGCTCATCTAGCGATACTGGAATGACTTCAGATGACTGTGTGTGTGTGTGTGTTTTATACTAATGAGTCACCATGTATCAAGGCCAAAATCCACTCAATGATAAGAGTCAATGAGATTGTTAGCTGGATGAATAATAATACTATGAGAGGATTTGAAACGATGGGTGGAATCGGCAGAATTTGATTACTTAAGGATAGCTCAACAAGTATTTGTTGACATGGGACAGACACGTGTGTGTGTGTGTGTGTGTGTGTATATGATTGGTTAGAGCGTTCGGAATTGAGTTAAAGCTGACTCTTGTTCTGGGATTCAAACCGCGCGATCACTTTGCGGAATCATCAGTGTAGAGATAACATTTCAATGATGAAACGTATACATATGTAGATAATTAAATATTTATTATTAAATATATATATATATATATATATATACACACACACACACGAAAATGACTTGTGAATCACACTGTATATTGTAATTAGTTTCTATTTATATTATTTTTTTTATAATTTTATAAAATGCCTTTAACGCCAGTTTCAACCCATAAGCACCACTTATACACATATCTAATGTATACACATATCTAATGTGTATATATATATATATATATATATATATATATATATATATATATAACGTCAGGCATACACATATCTAATATATATATATATATATATATATATATAACGTCAGGCATACACATATCTAATATATATATATATATATATATATATATAATAATCCCCTAAACTAACGAACGGATCATTATGAGTTTTGGAATATATATTCTAGGCGACACGGTAAGTGACATGGACAAATTATTTTTTGTAAATCTTAACATTTAGGTGTAAACATGTACAGTTTATTAATAAACCAACTATAAAACAGGAATATGTGTATGTAATCCAAGTTAAATTTGTATTCACAGGGTAAAAACCCAGAAAATTTCTACTGTGTTTATATAATAGTGTTCAATAGTAAATAGAGCTATTTATTTATTTTAATAGTTTTATTCATACAAACATGTACAAAAGTGACGCATCCATCATGGGCGGCGGCACCGGGGGGGGGGGGGGGGCAGAGGGGCTCAAGCCCCCCCCCCCCACTTTAAGGTCATCAATAATGAAGTTATATAGGCATGTGTTTAACCGCCCCCCCACACTTTTTAGGAGAGCCTCCCCCCCCCACACTTTTATAACCGTCCTGCCGGCCCTGTCCAGAGATGTTTCGATCGTTAACTATGAAAAAAAAAACTACGATCTCATCGGGCTAGCAAAACATGTCTGTATTTTATGAAAGAATATAAACTAAAAAACAGACATGTTTTGTTAGCCCAATGAGATCGTAGTTTTTTTTTTAGCTAACGATCGAAACGTCTCCATGGATGTTTGTATAAATAAAAATATTGATATATGGAACTGCTGCTTGTGTAAAGAATATTTGTAATAACTCTAAAATTAGCAAGCTGAGCATGTACAGTTCCCTTGCCAATGATTGTGTTTGTCTGTTAAGTTATTTAAGCTGAAACGTATTCCTATTCAAAACGAAATTCATTGTATATAATTCGTTGAACATAAGTTGCTATTTTCGACCTAAATTGTGGGTTCATACATTTTCCAAGGATACTAATGTATAATCTAACAATACATCTGATAGGAACTTGAGAAAGGTATAAATCCACCTCTCTCTTCCCTCTGACTCTAGTTAAAAATAGTACAATAGACTGGATTTTCTTCTTTCTTTAAATGGGGAATTACACATCACCCACCATATTCTCCAGAGATCGCACCGACAGATTACCATCTCTTGAAGTTTGCAAAATCATTTGAGTAGATAAAAACGTACGTAAGGAGATTTTGCAAACTAGTTAGGTTTGGAATTTTAAAAAGGAAACTGGAAGTTTATGAATGTGACATTAAAAAGAATTTTGACAGATGGAAAGAGGCTATAGAGAAGAATGTTGATTACATTACAGATTAAATAAAAAGAAAAAAGAAAAAGAAATGTTAGTACAACCATATATATATATATATATATATGGTTGTACTAAATATCTTGTTTGTTTTTAAAGGTTCAATTAAAAAGTTTTAAATTTATTTAAACCATATGTAATCAGATGAGGATTTTCACTTAGCATTAATGCAATTTTCTTCCGTAAAATGAATCGAGTATTTCCGATTATCAGTATCGTAATGAATATAAACAAATGAATAGATTTGTTTATACACAGTATAATGTCTCCCATTGCTACAAGCACTTTTGCTTAGCTCCATTGGTCCCGGTTACAAATCTCGCTAGTTCTAGCCACACTGAGTTGCAGCAATGACAAAACACTTTTCTGGAGATATATATACATATATATATATATATGTATATATATGTATGGAAGGATTAAATAGTAAGGTAAACTAGACTAAAACCTTGTACTTGTATTGGCTATCCCCCTGGCCGGGTTGAGTCGGCTTCCTTCCAAGCAAGTTCAGCATTTCTGACCATCGCAGCCTACTTTCGCCGATCCTGAGCAAGATCACACAATATGGTTTGGTTTGATTGTGTAACTAGTCTAAGACAAGGAAAACTCTGAAATAACACCGATCTTTCTATACTTATCCCGGCATTGTTTCCAGATGTCCTGAACTTCTTGCCACTGTACTTATGCAATGCCTGTTCAGGAAAGGTGCAGTTGAGGATTGTGCAACTATTACTATACGATAGCCTTCTTATACAGACACCATTACATGTGATATCTTGAGAATGAAAGATCAACACACGTTTTCTTTGTGTGTATATAAACTAAACATAGGCAGCATGTTTTCATTCATGCAAATGTTATTTAATAACAGTTTTTTTTTGTTTGATGAGGCTCTTCCACCCTTCCCCTGCCCTGCAAAATCCATTTAGCATTCCAGTCAAATTGGTCTATATAAAGTTACATGGGTTTCTTTCCTATTTTGATTCAATAGTTGTAAACACACCAAGATGAATCAAATCGAAAGTACTCGCAAAAGAAACAAAAAAGATGGAACAAGAAACCTACAGACTATATACAAAATTTGACCGAAATACTAAATGAACTATTCAGAAAATTGAAAAAATAAAAAGCCCCCCAAAAATAAAACAAAAAACCTCAGTGTTATTCCATAACATTTGTCCGAATTATATATATATATATATATATATATATACATACATATATACACACACATGTGTGCGTGTGAAAGCGAGCAAAGACTGGGTATACCAGGTGTGAACCTCACCAGTAGCTTGTGACCCACTTACCATCATTAGGTCAATCCTCATAGGTAGTAGAAAATTCCTACCAAATTCCACATTCCTGTCTAAAAGGAGTTAGCAGACATGTCCTCCCATATGTATGTATGTATGTGTGTGTGTGAATATATGAAAGAGAGAGGACAGAGTTTTATTTAATGGAAACAATCTAAAGTCGCTTGCATTTATCTCCAACCACTTGAAACTGTTCATTTCAGGTGCTTCAAAGTAGATTAGTCTCATTGCAAGTTTGAATTTTGTTATATTTTTACACTTTCATCAAATAGGAACCAGAAAAAAAATCCTTTCATGAAGAGTAGAAAAACTTTGAAAGCTGTGCCAAATTCTTTGAAAAATGCCAATTTATATATTTAAGGATCCACTTTATCAAAATAATATTTGCAGAACCGGCAAAATGATAGACATGGCGAGACAGGTGGAAGTTGAATGTATTAATCAAAATATATTTTTTAAAGATAAGCTTAACACCACAAAGTGACCTATTTAATAACGAGTGCCCACATAAATGAAAAAGTAGGTATAAGGGGAATTTTTTAATCTCTTCTAGACTGAGGACAGAACAGATACTACCACGTTGACTTATTTGCAGAAACATAAAAAAATAACATTTACAACAAATTAGGCACAAAGCCATTCAAAAGTGTTGGGAAAATGGGTATCGTTGCTCATCCTTGGTCACAAATAAAAAATGTCTATCCCACGCATAACTAGAATCATCTCAGTCACCACAATACCACATTTACACCAGAGGCCGTCCTACTTAAGATATCGCCAAAATGATTAGAAATGTTATTGTTCATAAATATACGTATATACAAAAATTTCATTGGAATGAAACGGGGAGAAAGAACAAATAAGACAGATACTACACTTTGATCCCTTCCTGAAAATGAGTCTTCTGTGATTTCATCCTGGTGTCATTAAGTCTTCAGAGTTCTCCAACCTTTTGCCAAATTACCCAGCGTCAATTGATCGGACACAAGCTTCCTTGGATTTTTGGCTAGGAGAAGCAAAGTGTAGTATCTGTTCTGATACTAAACCTTTTTTTTTTGTCCTCGATCAGTGAATGAGAACTCCTAGACAGAGACAATTCCTTTTTAAAGTCCTCCTGTGACCGAGGAGAGAACAGATACTACACTTTGAATTATTTATTGGCGAATAAAAAAAATTAAAAAACAGTAAAATTTTACAAATTAGGCACTAGGCCATCAAAAGTCTTGTTGCAACGGTGTTCACCTTAGTCGGGTTGAGCCAGCTTCTTCCCTGGCATGTATCACATCCTGAACCATGGCGACCCATGCATGGTGGTCCTAGGCAAGGTCACATGAGATAGCTAACCAATTGTCATTCTACTGTTGAAGGCCAACCACCTGTGGACCCCGAGAGCTCAGTCAAGTCCTATTTGATTGTTGTCGCCCAGGTCCTCAGTTTCCAACCGATACGCTTATGCCATCAGACAGAGAGATAAGGATTATGTCACAAATTAATTTCCTTCTAGGTGACGAAGCTGCATACCTGAACCATCGAAGACGTTGCTGCAACAAAACAAACGGCAGAAACTTCAGGTTGAGGTATCAGTAGAGGACAGCTGTTGAGACACTGTTGACTGCTTGCAACACATCAAAAGTGTAGGGAGTGAAGTGATCTATGGTCACCCTGTATCTACCCATTCGTCCAATCAGTGTCCTTTCTTTCATCATTTGTCCATCACTTTCATTCCAGCAGTCAGCACAATACAACATTTACTTAATGGACAACCCTACTTAAAATATTTCTAATAGTTTAAAATCAATTTTATTTACAAAAAAATGTTTACAATTCGGAAAAAGATGGGGTATGGGACAACAGGAAAGTGAAAAAAAATGAGACACGTACAGTATTTAATTTTGTCATATTATTTGCTTATTTCCAGCCCCGCAGACTAAATCACTTATTTAGTAATATTATCCACACAAACAATAGCATCAGTAACAATAAAAAAGCAGCTTAATATGTAATATGCTGTTTACTATCAGAAATAAATGTCCAATTTTAAAATAAATAAGTATATAAGCAAACGGAATGTAAAACAAATACATCCAAAACTGTGCATACTTTATACCTTCTATAAATAAAAACATTAACACCAAAAGAGCTGGATTTATTTAACATTTTCCATTAACTGAAATCGTTGGTTTCATGACGTTTTTTTTTTTTTTTTTTAAAAAGAAGAAAAAAAAAAAAGAAAAAAGCAAACAACAACAACGACGGTGGGGAGACATGTTCAAAATTTTCGTCCAAGTTTGAAAACAAGAAAGTAAATATGTATCGGGAGACTTCTCCACTTTGGCTTCAGGCTAGCGACCTGTCCCTGTGAAATATTCTTGCTGCCAAAACAGTCAAGAGTATGTCAAATTCAAATGTTGATGAATGTGATGAATCACTTTGACTGCCTCATCATATGTCTCCGGACATGAGAGTATCTAAGTAATTAACTCAAATCAGCCATGTTGCACATTTAAAATTGCAACCAGTCTTTGTAGAGATGAAGTTAAAAGTAAAGAAATTAACTTTTTTTTTAAATACTAATGGTTCACCACTTACCAAGGCCAAAGCCACTTGAGGATAAAGGTTACTGAGATCTTCAGTTGAATCATGGAACAGTACTATGAAAAGATTGAGAACTATGATTAATTCACAAGACGGCTCGACAGATATTTGTTGACATTGGACTTGAAAACGCCCATGTTGTAGTCTATTGAGAAACATTACTGCGGTAATGTGGAAAAGAAACTGTTCATGGAAATTCCGTTTGATTTTGGGTACACAGAGGAATAAAAGGAGAGTTCTTTGCAGTGTTGGTAGAGGGACAAGTTCTTGCTGAGAAGGTTTTACAGGCAGAGCTTGAAGCTAATTTCCTTCTTTAGAAATGGTTTATCTTCCATTCTGTTTCAACACGTTTCCTAATAAACCATTCGTCTATCTCTTCGGCCTAACTAATTCTGTTTAGTGAGCCATGTTTTTTTTTTTTTTTAATTTCCTTATCTACTCAAATTATTTCATGGGCTATCCACTATTCCAACTATTTTCAGCCTACAATTATTCAGTCTCTATTTACTTGCAAGGGCAGAGTTAGAAACAAGGTGTGTTTTTAGTGTGGCGAAAATCCAGCTCCCCAAAATGGAGCACTCTGGATTGGAACAAACCTTAAAATTGCATCAGTCTAGAAAGATTTCTCGTTCACTGATCGAGGGCAGAAAAGATGTAGTGTAGTATCAGAGCAGATACTACACTTCTATATAAACACCTCTAATCAAGTATCTACCAATTATATACTTAAAATATAGAAGAGAAAGTTTGTTCACTATAGAAATAAATGTTACCCTCCACACACCCACCCACCCACCTAATTACACAAAATCTCCATAATAAGACATGTAGCATAGATGTCAGATTACCAACTTCTGATCAGTTGCAAGTGATCTGGCGATTGGAATTTCAATCTTAGTAGCATAATGGTTAGAGTGTTTGCTAATAGATCGGAAAAATCGAGGTTCAATTCTCAGTCGAGTCATACCAAAGATTCAAAAGAAATGGTACTTGATGTCATCTTGCAAAAACACTCAGTATTATAAGGTGAGGATCAAGTGTAAGTGGAGTAATCCTGGGAAAGGAGTGGCGCCCTCCCCCACATTTCAATGTTGTAGCTAATGAAAAGGGAGCCTTCAGGTCACCATTGACTATGGTCAACCACTTTACTTTCTTTTATGTATGAAAACACTTGCCACGTCTAATCACACTGAAGAGTCGTGATACAGCGAAACAGCTGTCTGGGTGGCACCGACACACACACACATTTCCGGCATTCTGTATCTATATGTCTCCATTTCTTAGTTTCTGTACTTGTACTAAGAAAAGTAAAAAAATTTTTTTTTCATATTTCCATGAATGATTCCTTTTCCAGTGCTATCAAACAGCCCCACCAGTGCATGACAGTTGTATCACCACCCACCCCTCCTCAATCATCTTATCAAACCATCATCCACCAGATTCCCTCCATTCTCTTCATCTTTCTGCCTTTCCTCTACCTAACCCAGTACCTTTCACCTTAATCCCAAACGTTCCTTCATTCCATTTTATTTACACAACCTTCCCTCACTTCATCTCTTTATCACACTCCCCCCCCCCCATCCCTCCCCAGGCTGTTCTTCATTTAATTTGGTTTCTTCCTTCCTTCCTCTTTTGATCTTGAATAATTCTATTGATTTGATTTCCTTGTTAACAATCAACAAGGTGGATTACTTAAGAAAACAGGGGGGGGGAGCAAATACCAAACAACATTAGTAAGTTAACATTTTCTGATGGACAACCATTTGAGTGACAAGACTTAATTAAATAAAGCATAACAGAAAAGTGTAATTTACTTTTCCTGATCTCCAAGAAAATTTTAAAATAAAATAAAATAATAAAAAACACTAACAAAAACATACCAAAAAGATAACTACAAACAAAATCCTAACGTGCTATCTATATAATATTACGCTAAGGCATTCCATGGTCGTACGTACGTTATAACATTTCGGTTCTTTTTTTAAAAGATGGGATCGACCGATCGCCGAAAATGCAATGCAAATTTTTTTTTTTTTTTTTTTTTTTTTTTTTTTTTTCATCTGAAGACACCGTTGTGTTGAACATGAAACTATAATGAAAGTTGTCAAACTCCTACAATGTTTTTTTAAGAAACCTCCATAACCAGATATATTCTGAAACTACATTAACCAGAGTACTTAGACAAGTATGTTTCAGTTTGAACAAAAGTGGTACAATAATATCGTGGGGTCTGTGTTCACGCCGGACATGATGGAAATATTTTTAAGCACAGCAGCAATATATAACAGATAAAAGATACAATTGTGAAATTTCTCGAGTTCCTCTAGTATGTCAATAATGTTGTTCATATAACTTACTAAATCAAAGTCTTGTTATTTAGTAAGAGATGCCCAAAGAAGCATCTAACATGTAAAGTTATCTTGTTGAATTAAACAATTTAGACCTCAATAGCATCGCATCTGACACATTAATATTTTTCGGTGCTTTTCCAATATGTGATTTACCTAATAGTGTTATCTATCCACTAACCTAACCCATTGTTAGGTTTTATTGATAGATCACACATCGAATTAAAAATTCGGTAGATCACACATTGGAAAAGCACCCAATTTTGTATTTTCAGTATGTTTTTTTACAGTCATTTTTGACTTTGGGTTCAGTTTGTGTGATCAAGCAATTCCAGTTAGGAAGATTGTTACAATGGCAACAATCTTAAATAATGAATCAAATAATATAAGGGAGATAAATCGTTGCAGATTAAAATGACTTATAACCTTTACATTATTTGATTTATTGATCATGTTTCTACATGTCTTTTCTATATATTAATAACATTTTGTGACCAATTTGCATATTTTTATCGCCTATACATGACTTAAATATTATCATTTATTTATTTATTTTTTTTTTTTTTTACTTTGTTTCTTGCCTATTTTTACTATTAATTTAAATTTTAAAATGTGCAATCAATGAATCCTGGGCAACGCCGGGTAAGTACAACTAGCTCTAAATAAAATAAATTTCATGCATTTTATCTTTGTTTTTGAAAAAAAGGTCCTAATAAGCAATAATCTGGTATATTTCTCTCGAACAAGGTTTCTCAAAAAGTGCCATTAAATATTTTCAGGGGACACAAGGCCAAATTTGGAAAATGGGTAGGGTGTACGAGGTAGGCCACATAGAGTTAAGGACACAAAATACAGATATGGAGTGTTTTCTTATTATTTAAAATAAAAAATTTACTAGCAGGACTTCATGGAAATTCCACGGTGCTTTCTACATCAATCTGCATAATTTACTGTTAATAATAATATTCCTTTTTAAATAATAAATGTCTGTCAAAGCCAATACTAGTAAGAAAAATAAATATTTACTGTCAGATAAATATTGTCTTCTAACCGTAAAAAATGATTGTCAGTTATTAGTCAACGAGGCCACATCATTTGATGTTGGAACAATTCATTTTAAAATGAGTAAAGTCGTAATTTTTTAATGTGTGTGAAAGGTGATAACGTATGTACAAACACAAAATACTTCAGCATATTATATGCATGATTAAAATGTATCTATTTTTGTCTAGTTCTAAATGGTACATCATTTAATGGACGAACTAATGCACAGAAAATTTTTTTAATATTTTTCTTTTAAAAATAGACATTTAAAAATAGAAATGAGACTTTAGCACTATTACTTTTATATTTAAAAATAAATAAAAGTATTATTCAAAGTTCTAATTTGCAACTAGGTTCAGATAGCAAGGGCGAAATGTTCATGAGAAAATATATAACGATTACGAAGACTTTTGAAAGATCCATTTGGCATTATGGTAACAGTGTTTGCTAATGAGCCGGGAGACCTGGGTTCAATCCTTTGTAGAAGTATACCAAAGGCTTAAAAAATAGTACTTGATACCCCCCTTACTAAACACAAAGCATTATAAAGCGAGGAAAGGAGTGGTTCCCTCCTCTACACCTAGAGTAGCTAATGAATAGGGAATCATCGGGTTGTCTTCGACTACGGTCGACTACTTTACTTTTCTTTTTTTTTTTTTTTACAAAGACTTTTAATACCACAAAAGAAAAAATTGAGTATTAAAATTATGAATATCAGAAGAACTGAATAAAATATATGAACTAAAAGTAATTAGCGAGTAAACTGTGGGCAATCTCGATAAATACAAATGTGAACAAGCGTATTATTATGTTATATAACGAAAGCCGTTAGTTGAATCGAGGAATGAGTGACGGATGGGAAGTCAGAATTTAATATTTAGTTAATGGAAGTTGGCAAAAACACACGACTTCCGGAAGAAGGGAGATCTTCCTTTTTTTGACTAACAACTCAATCAAGCAAACACAAAACGTGGCCATCCCCCCGAAGAGCCCCAGTGAGGGTGAAACAGTCACACAATGTAGCTAGGTGTAATAAGACAAGTTATCTGTCTATCCACCTGTCTCTCTTTTCTCCAAAGGGCAGTCCACACTTATTAAAGGCCTTCACCATGATTGTTAATTTTCCAAGTTGTCTATATTAATAAAATTCTTATAAAAAGTAAACACCGGCGTCCAAGAGATTGTATCCACAAAAAATAAAAGAACCTTGGTTCCCAATGACAACAGGTGTATAATGGTGTATATACGCCACAGACAACCGTACCTTCTACACTTATGTCATCTTTTAAACACATCGTTTTTTTTTTTTGTTTTTAATGAAATCGTCTGGTCACCAAAGATGAAATATACAAGTAATTGAAAATTAACTGGTGTAGTTAATGTCAAAAAAAAAAAAATTTTTTTTTAAATCTAGCATTACCCATTTTAAAATGAATTGTTCCAAAAATCGAATCCTATCATCCCGTCAACTTGGTCAGTTTTAAAATCCACTCTTTAAATTCTTTTTTATTTTAATGTAATTTTAATACATGATTGTTACAATTCAATAAATGACATTGGTTTTTATTTAAAGAATGACAACTATTTTTTACAGAAGAGAGACACCTTTTTTCTTAAATTTTATTAAACCTTAAATACATTAATTATTTCAAGAGAAATGTTATGGTTCCCCCCTGTAAAACCGTCACAGCAAGTACCTGTCTAGCTACCAACACTGCAAAGAACTTTTCGTTTTCATTGTCTGTACCTAAACCAAATGGAACTTCCATTAATGGAGCTTCTTTCCAAGAACTTCTCATCTGTGGAACACAATACCATGGCGTGTTTCCCTGTTGACTACAACAGTCATCTTTAAGTCCAATGTCAACAAATGTCTGTCACACCGTCTGCTTAAGTAATCAAATTCTGCCATTTTCATCCATTGTTTCTAATCTTCTCAGAGTATTGTTCTACATCCAACTGACAATCTCATTAAACCTTATCCTCGAGTTGCCTTTGGGCCTTGATAAGTGGTTATTCATTAGTACATAAAAACATTCTTGCCAAATATCTCTTCTCAGTCTTGAGAAAAAAATGGATATCCCCTGTAAGGATGCCTTCACAGGGAGTCTATGGTGAAACAAGGGTTGTACAATCCTCAACCACACTTCTATTTAACCGGTATTGCTTAAGCCCAGTGGCAAGCAAAAGTCCAGGACAACTGGAAACAATGGTGGGATGAACAGAGAAAGACTGGTATTAGTTTTCCTAGACTCTATATCAAGTTAAGATTGACAAGTATTTGAGTCTCGTCTGCCCTACTATTTAATCCACAGCTGGAGGGAGGATATATGGATCCATACCTTTCCTAAGGATATTAGTGAATGCAATAGCACTAACAGTACTCGAACCTGGCACGCCAGACCCACTGTGTCTGAACTAATGTATATTTTAGCATGTATTTTGTGTTATTAAAGTATATAGGAAAAAGCCTTAAAGAAACAAACGTTGATTTAGTATAATAATATGGCCTCCTTTCAGTCGAGAGACAATGGATACTCCTTGTAAGGGTGCCTGTGTGAGGATTCTACAGTGAAGCAAGGATTGCGCAATCTCCAACCGCACCCCCCATAGCCAGCATTGTTAGAGTCAAAGAGCAAAAAGAGACTTGAGACGACTGGAACAATGCTATGACAAACAGAAAAACTCTTACTATTTCAAAGTTTTTCTTTGAGACAAATTGCACAACTAAGACTTTAGAAACTAGTCTACCTTATTTAATTACTATTTAACCCATAGCTGGAGGGAGGATATATGGATTCATACCTTTCCCAAGTATTATTGAAAGTGATGCAGTAACCATGACAGAACTCGAACCTGGCATACTGATCATAGAGTTCGCACATGTAACCACTACACCAGGCCACTTTCATCTGAATATCTTCGGATTCAAATAAAAGAATCGTTCAGTTATTAATGTAAGACTTAAATTATGGATTAAGAAACATTTCAAAGTAAAAGTAATACCAGAGTGTCATTCATCCTCCAATCAGGTAGAAAGACAGAAAAGATCAGTAAAGATTAAGGATTTCTGGCTCAATTTCAGGTAGAAAGAAATCCTTTTATCAAAACAACTTAGGATTGACAAGTATTTGAAAGAGATTAAGGTAATCAAAAAAAGATGATGTTAATCTATGAAGCAAAGGAATTTTAATCTGAAATGTCACAAAGACAAATCATGGAGATCTATTTAAAAAGAAAATAAATTGAAAAAAAAGAAAAAAGATGATTAACAACTTCAGTTCGAATTGAATATAGTTCTTATAAGGAGGAGGGGGTAGATGATCAATATTAAAGAAAGGTCAAAAAGGTCAAGGATATATGTAACTTATTTACATGCATCAAGAAAATCCCTATTTACAGGAGAATCCACACCACCAAAATAAATAAATTTTAACCGACTTGGGACGGGTATTTTTCTAGTTACATTATTAGTCTTAAGATCTGTTTAATTGTAAGTTTTTTTTGTGTGGGTAAGGGAGGGGGTAGATGTGTTACTTAACCCAATCATAATCCAAAATCAAGTGTTAAAGACATCTGGATACGTTCTACAAAAAGAAAATAGCACTAAAAAAAAAAAAAAAGAAAAAGAAAAAAAAAAGAAAAAAAAAAAGTCAAAAAGTAAGAGGCCAAACATGCCATGCATTTCATCCCTCCCCCCATTTGACTCACTTCCTCTATTTAATGTGGATCACAGTAGTAACAATCGTATCAGATAACAGTAGTTTTGCCAGTGCTCTCTTTAAGAGGAACCTGTCTCCAGGCTGTGTTTCCATGACACTTTTTACAAAGTATCCGGAAAGTCTAGATTTTTTTTTTTTTTTTTTTTTTGTTGCCTGGGTCAGTCTGTATCTACCTAGTAGGAGGACCAATTAAGTATTGTCTTTCTTCCTTCCTTGAACCACCAGGAAGTCAACATAAACGGATGAGTCAACAAACGCCGGGTCAGTTGTCTCATTTAAATACAGAACCACTAATGGGAATAGAGAATGTAGAATTGAGGGGGTACCAATAGGGGCCGACCTTTCCAGTTCTCTTTCAAAACACCACAAGTAAAAGCTTAATCAATAAAGAAAAGAAAATGGACAATGGGCAAACATTTTAAATTGGTTACAGTTCAGCACAGTTTGTTTTCTTTTCACATGGAAAACTTCCTGTCAACGTTTTGCGGTCCTATTTGGAAGATGTTTATGGGGATCTGGTAAACCGACTTCACATATCATGGTGAAAACACTGATATATGAATCAGATATTTTTAAAATCTATTTCTATAAAGTTAGGTATGTGTATATGTTTATATATTTGTATCTACAGGATTTACTCCTAAAGTAATTAACGGATCATTATGAATTTTGGAACACAGCTGCAAAAAGAGCTGTTACTCCTTCATAAAAAAAATTAAGATACCTTCGATTTTTGTGATTAATAAATATTCTTTTAATTTTAGTTTCTGTAGTATTTTAAAGGGTTTTACTAGGAAGAATAATATGGGTACAACCACCCATTTGAAAATCACAATTTGCATTAAATTTGATCCATAGTACACCAATTAAGCAAGATTCCTTGAATTTCAATTTCTTAAATTTTAAACATTTTCTAGAATCAAAATCATGTGAAGTATTTTTATCAAAATTAGAATAAGGATTCTAGACAAAGTTTGATTTTAATCTTTGTAATGAGACATAAAATTAGTGCAAAACTGTTCTGTTCAGGTGAATTAATGTTACTTGGGATGGGTATTCTTTTAGTTCTGTATACTTTTAAGATAACATCTGTTAATTCCTGCACTCTAAAACCAGTGTAAAGTTGTTATTTTACAGTCCTTAAAGAGTTTTGTTTTCAATGATTTTCATGACTGCCTCCCAAAAAAAGCTTTATTACAACATCAAAGAACCTTATGCTACTGATCCATAAAGTCAAAGTTTAGAACAATGGAAAGATTCCTAGTATTAATATATGCATTAACACTTTAACAGAACAATGAAAAATTAAGCCAGAAAATATGAAGAAAAAAATTAAACTTTAAAAAAAAAAAAAAAAAAATACATGGTAAGGGTTGCATGAAAATATGGTCTATATTTGAATAAAACAACTAATAAGTTTGAGTTCTTACTATGCTTAGCTTGGCACTGACAACAGTGGCACGCCCATTTAACCAGGCCACAACAGTGGCACGCCCATTTAACCAGGCCACAACAGTGGCACGCCCATTTAACCAGGCCACAACAGTGGCACGCCCATTTAACCAGGCCACAACAGTGGCACGCCCATTTAACCAGGCCACAACAGTGGCACGCCCATTTAACCAGGCCACAACAGTGGCACGCCCATTTAACCAGGCCACAACAGTGGCACGCCCATTTAACCAGGCCACAACAGTGGCACGCCCATTTAACCAGGCCACAACAGTGGCACGCCCATTTAACCAGGCCACAACAGTGGCACGCCCATTTAACCAGGCCACAACAGTGGCACGCCCATTTAACCAGGCCACAACAGTGGGCTATCCATTTAACCAGGCCACAACAGTGGGCTATCCATTTAACCAGGCCACAACAGTGGGCTATCCATTTAACCAGGCCACAACAGTGGGCTATCGATTTAACCAGGCCACAACAGTGGGCTATCGATTTAACCAGGCCACAACAGTGGGCTATCCATTTAACCAGGCCACAACAGTGGGCTATCCATTTAACCAGGCCACAACAGTGGGCTATCCATTTAACCAGGCCACAACAGTGGGCTATCCATTTAACCAGGCCACAACAGTGGGCTATCCATTTAACCAGGCCACAACAGTGGGCTATCCATTTAACCAGGCCACAACAGTGGGCTATCCATTTAACCAGGCCACAACAGTGGGCTATCCATTTAACCAGGCCACAACAGTGGGCTATCCATTTAACCAGGCCACAACAGTGGGCTATCCATTTATCTAGGCCACAACAGTGGGGTATCCATTTATCTAGGCCACAACAGTGGGAATATCCATTTACCTAGGCCACAACAGTGGGGTATTCATTTATATAGGCCACAACTGGGATATCCATTCACCTACACTTTCGCAGGGAACTGGATTTTTTTCTCACATTAAAATTTGACCCCGTGTCTAACTTTTCCATTGTTGGAAAACAAATAAAATAGGGAAAAACATTTTAACATTAAGATTTGAAGAAACCGTTTCCAGTTTATATCCTACCAAACCAGCCTTAATCATCAAGTCCTGTAACTCAAAGAGGAACTAAATGTGAAGTGTAACAAAAACCTCAAGAGCTTCATGTTAATTTCCTACTTCCATATATGGAATGGTAGCAGAAGAGATTCCATTTCTAAGCTTTCACTTTCCTGTGATAGACAAGATCTCGGACCCTTATGCTGGTTGTCAGAAATGATCAGTTCTACCTATCCTAGTCTTTTTTTTTATATATATACTTTTTCCATGGTTGCTCTTGCTTCACCGACTATCTGGTCTCTTTACACCATCCCTACCTGACTTTATTATCAGTTCAATCCTACCAGAAGATCTTTATCAGATAACTCACACCGATCTATGCAAGGTAAATATGGCACTAGAACCCTTCCAAATGGAATAAGTTTCACTCTCCCATCCCTTCTGTTATTACTAAACCCTAACAATTCTTATTTCATAGACACTTTTTTTTTTTCATGCAAATGAAAAACCTGATACTATTACTAAAAGAAAGGTTGGGTGAGGTGATGCTTCTTACAAATATGTGAGCTATGCTTTTATCACCCCCCCCCACCTCTTAGGGAAAGGAAAACATTCAGAAATATTAGTGTGCATGGGTGTGAACACCTATTATTGATCTAAGTATCTGAAGTAATAATTTGTCATAACCACTCGTCCACAGGCCCTCCCTCGTCCACAGACCCTTCCTATATACTTTAACATAAAATTCATGCGTAAATATACCTTAGTTCTGGGATTGAGTTATGTTTTTTTTTTTAAATTGTTTTAATTGTTCTAATTAACCGTAATTTATAATTAACTGGACAAGTCATCCATCTCTCTCTTAGCTATCTATATAAAATCAAAGTAGAATCAATAGCGGGCCATGGCTATGTCTAGTACATGTGTAATATATACATATATATATATATATAAAAATAAATTCAAAATAGCATTTAAATCAGCTTTCAAAAGTGAAGAATTACAAAAAAAAAACAATTTTCTTTATGTATTGGGTCAATCTTGCACGTCTATAATACAAAAAGGAAGAAGCAGGAAATGATGTCTTTTACTGCAATGTCATTATGCCCGATCTACAAGTGATCACATCCCAACAGGAGATTTGGCAAATTTAAGATTAAGAAATCAGAAAAAGACAAACAAAAACAAAAAACACATTGCAACTTTATCAAGAGATAGAGGATAAGTCATAGGCAAGAAATGTGTAAAACATCATCGTCGTCGTCACATGCAACGCATATGGCTGGTATGCAAATCAGCATGTAGAATCATTCACCAGCAAGCAGACAAGATTCGACAAGAAGTAAGATCAGCAGGCAATCAACAAAGCAGGGAATCAAATTCTTTAGATTTCTCGCGTACGGCCATAACCAGCGTTCCAGAAATGCAGTTCTACATGTTCACAAAGAAGATATAATCTTTATCAGAATCAATGTTGGCAAAGTGTGTTGGGAGCTGCAAACTAATGCACATTATCTTTTATCTTTACATTTAAGCGGAAGATTTTGCATGGGTTATCTTAATTTATAATCCACAACATGAGTGATTCTGGCAAACTCAAACAGACGCATCTCGTTTACTGCGAATAAAAATTATGAGAAGATACTTGAAATTACTGGGACAAATATAATTTATATAGAAAGCAGTGGCAATATAAATAGGCATATGTTATATTTAACTATTAAATGTCAATGATAAGTAAAGACAAATACTTGTTGAGATAAGAGAAAAAAAATCAACGTGCAAATTATATATACACTAAAATAATACCCATCCCAGGATGGGTCAAATACCCCCCCCCCTGAATAGAACAGTTTTGCACCACTTTCATGCCCCCCTTACGAAAATTAAAATCAATATATAATGGTACTAAACCTTATGTCAGGAATCCTTATTCTAATTTTTATCAAAATCCATTACATCATTTTGATTCTAGAAAATGTCTAAAATTTAAGGCTGAAGTGTGAAGCAGTCTTAGGAAATTGAAATTCTGGGAATCTTGCTTAATTGATATCTCACGACTATGGATCAAAATCAATGCAATTCTGATATATTTGACTTTTCAAATGGGAGGTAGTGCCCATATTATTTCCACTAAAAACCTCTTTAAAATACTACAAATAAACTAAAATTTGGAGAATATTAATTGATGTTAATACCTTATTGTTAAAATTTCACAAATATCAGAACCATCTGAATTTTCATGAAGGACTTCCACCTCCTTTTTATCCCTTTTGCATAAAACTAAGTAAAACTAAATATAGTCTACATTTGAACCCTTTACACCTAGCAACTGTGTTCCAAAAGTCATAATGATCAGTTAATTAGTTTGGGATTTATTAAGTGAAATAAACTTTAAATTAAAAAAAAACTTACAATTTAAACAGAAAATTAATTTTTTTTAATAATTTTTGAGGAAAAAATGTTGAGCTATTACTATTTGCTCTTTTATCTCAAATAAAAACATGTGCTTCAACAATCACTCCCTCGGGTGGCATATTTTTGTTAGCCTGAGAGGATGGTATTATAGTGAACGAACATATACTACACTGACCTCCTGACTGAGAGGATTGTATCATGACGAACAAACACTACCCTTCCATCCCCCACAAAAAGGAGAAGGTAATTTCTAGGCGGATGATCTTATGACAACAGAACCGATACTACAATACACACCCCCATTAACAGATATACCGATGTAAGTTTGTTTTCATTCATTTCGTCACAAAAACACTATTTTTATGGTTTCTTGGCCAAGATCGAAGTGTTATATCTGTTCTCCACAACTCAGCATTTGACGTTTTTCTAATGCCCGAAGTTTTTATATAAATTATCTCCCTTGAAATGGACATTCTAAAAAGCTTTTAAAACACTATCCTTTTTTATAAATCACTTTAATTTTATTAATAATTATAATAGTACTATCGACAAAACGATTGCGTATATAGAAAGAAAATTTTGCAATACAAATTAGAAATGTACATTACAGAATATTAATTAGAAACTTTAAAAAAAAATATGCAAATGAAGAATATCGAGATCTGTTAGAGTTTGGAGATTACTAAATATAGGGTTTTGGCTAAGATCAAAGTGTAGTATCTGTTCCGATGGATACTGCACGCCTGTCCTGTGCAGTTCTAGGAGGTCCACCCTCCCAGGCTTCGCCTCCCCTCTTTGGGGAGGAGTAAGTTTATTGCTTACTGTCTGAGGCGCCCCTACCGGGGAATGCCGACGGGGCTGCCCAGGCAATTTTTAAATGGCCAGAGTGCTCACCTCTCGAGCGCTGGCTTTTAACCCCACTTGCTCGACCCGATCTTGGGTCACATCTTACTTGTGGGAGTAAGATAAAACTGGCCTTGTGCCTAACTCCGCGAGGAGTAAATAAACATCATGAAAATTAAATAAGTATAACCGGTTTTGATATTAATACAGTTAGGATAGAGAAAAAAAAAACTATCGTGTTTTTTCATATATATATATATATATATATATTATATCTCCAAAACATACAATGGAAAAGTTTGGTTTGTCATTTTATTTTAACGGCATATCAACCATTTTAGGTTATTCAATGCAGAAACACAAACGACTCATTGTATATCAATAATCAAACATAAGTTGCTATTTTACCTATAGCCGGGGGGGGGGATACTTTTTCCAACAGCATTAATTTGTCACTGACCACAATAGATTTGCTAAGACATTGGGTCATTCCTGTATCTTCATAATGTAAAAAAGAAACGGTGTGAAATAATGGATAAAAAGAAAAACAAATTCTGAATAAAAGAGCAATAGAAAGTGAATGAGGCAAAGTTTACATGGTCATGGGGAAGTGGTAGAAAGAAAAGAGAGACAATCCTTTTCATTTGAACTTGATTGATTATCTCGTCAAGGAGAAAAAGATTAGCAGATCTTTGTTATGAAGGGCGATGGCTTTGATACCTGCTGCTGTTCATCCATTTAGCGATTTCGTTTTGAATGTTTGGTATAGGTCTTCATTTTTTTTTTTTTTTGCTTCTTCATGCCAGACACGCATAAAGTGGGTGGGATTAGAGTAACCAATCAAGCAGCAGTTATTTTTTGAGCCACCAAGTAATTCAGTTAAGTCTGCCTTAACCCTTTTTTACTTTTTCTTTGCAAGTATGTGTGCGCATATATATATATACATATATGATAGATAGAAAGAGATTATATATGTTAATACAGTTTTGAAAGCGTCAGTAGAAGAAATATTTGAACATTTTTTGAGAAACCAGTTAACAGACCTGTGACTTTAAATTAAATTTTCATTTATTGATATAATCATTTTAAAAAAAATATTTTATAAATCCGACATCGGAGGAGATCATAAATCTTCGGCTACGCCGTTAGATTTTCACCATGAAAAAGAAAAAAAAGAAAAAAATACAATGTCTGTTTACCATGATTATGTTGTTTTTTTAAACCGAAAATTCGGATTTATAAAATAATAAAAAAATGATTTAATTAAATTTTCATTTATTGATATAAATTCACGCATCTGTTAACTGGTTTCTCAAAAAATGTTCAAATATATATAGATAGATAACTTGTTTATGCTTACATATTTGTATGTACAGTATTCACTTTTAAACTGATCATTATTAATTCTGAAACACAGCTGCTAGGTGGAGAGGTCGTAATGTGGGCTATATTTAGTTTATTATAGTGTTTTGCAAAGGGGATGGAATCCCTTTGTGAAAATTCAGATACCTTCGATTTTTGTGACATTTTAACAATAGGTGTTAGACATCAATTAATAAATATTCCTCAAATTTCAGTTTCCTTAGAGTATTTCAAAAGGTTTTGAATAATATGGGCACAAACTCCCATTTGAAAATTCAAATATTTCAGATTTTTATTAAATTTCATCCATAGTCATCAGACACCAATTAAACAAGATTCCCTGAATTTTAATTTCTTCTGAAGACCCCTTAAGCTTAAACCTTAAATTTTAGAGATTTTCTAGAATCAAAATAATGTAATGGATTTTGTTCAAAATTATGAGGATTCCACACAAAGGTTTAGTATCATTAGATTTTGATCTTCGTACATGGACATAAAAGTGGTGCAAATCTGTTCTGTTCAGGTATTCTTCTTGAAGCAGACAATAACAGAAAGATCATCAACTAATATTAAGCAGGAAAAATAAGAATTTATTTCTAGAACTTTCCTTTTATTTCCTGAAAGTCAAATGCAAAAATAGAATCTTTGATGATTAACTCTAGATACAAGACTGGACTTTCAGTAGAATCAGAGAAAATTTTAAATAGGAAAAGTCGATCTTTAGTTTAAAAAAAAAAAAAAAAAAAAAAAAAAAAAAAAAAGAGAGAGAGAAGATATTCTATTGAATAATCTGAATTTCTTTTGTCATGAAAAAACTAAATAAATAAAATTAAAATACCCCCCCCCCCCCCGAAACATTTGTGCTGGAACACCTTTCAATCAGAAGTTATGTATATATAAAACATATGCTTGCTTAGATCAGCCAGCCGTATCCTAGTCAATGTTATTATCCTGAGTGGGTAGAGCTGACTTTTATCAATCTGATGTCACTTCATATCAGCCCTGACGATTCTGGGTCTCTTGACAATTCTGCCCGGAAATCAAGATATTGAGTGCAACATTTTTAGCTGACTGCCTTGTCCTTTTTGCTAAGCGGTTAGAGTTAGTTGTGTAGCACCACACAACGGTTTATTACTATTGTGTGCTAATACGAATATACCTTAATTAACTTTATTGCATTCAAAAAGTCCCTCTGCACGTAAATACATTCATATTCAAATTAACTCATAACATTCAGCTGCTTGTTCCTCATCAAATGCGACTTTTAAACACAAAAATTGTAAAGACGCGACTTCTTAACATATAATGTGTGTAGTGATACGAAAAAAAGTAAAGTATTTTTAAAATAAGACATTAATTTATATCGTGTATTTCAAAAAAAAAAAAAAAAAAAAAAAAAATTTAGTTTCATTTTTCGTCCTCTGGTCTCATGCAGAGGTTAGACTTTTCGTGAACGACTTCCAACTTTTGTCTTGTCATTTCAATTGTACCACCCGTCAGGACCAGGTCGTCATTAACTGTTACATTAACTGTTCCATTTTATGTCTTAACTGGCCTACAGCGTGGCTTTGGGCCATCGATATCAATGTGGGAGTCTATATAAATGTAATGACAACCAATAGATGACAGTAATTATTATAGAGATTTGGTCATGTAGTACAGAATTCTAGACATTCAAAGAAGGCTGAATGATTTACAATAACTAAAAGAATAACCGTCTCATCACGAGTAAAATTAATTTCCTGAACAGAACAATTTTGCATCATGTTTTTGTCCCCTTACAACGATTAAAATCAAGATATAATGATCGTAAGATATAATAAACCTTATGTCTAAAATCCTTATTCCAATTTTGAATCAAATCCATTACATGATTTTTATTCTAGAAAATGTCTAAAATTTATAGCTTAAGCTTAAGAAATTGAAATTCAGGGAATCTTGTTTAATTGGTGTCTAATGACTATGGATCAAGAATACAAAATAGTAAGTCAAAGAAATGTATCTCTTTCCAAGAACAGTAAAAAAAGTTTTTAAACATTGAATAACTATGACAATTTATTCAGTCATAATTTACAATTATGACAGAATAAATTGTCGTAGCTATTCAATATTTCATGTATAGTATTGAAATCAAACATTCTTTCAGATAAAAAATAATACTACATCCCATTTCAACAGGTACTTTTCACGTGTTGTCACGTTAGATATAACACATATACATATATATATATATATATATATATATATATATATGTATCAATTTTCACATACATGAAAGGAATCCATGGACACGTGTTTCTGGCTATCAGCAGTCATCAGCATGGCTATGTAAAAATTGTCAAGGAACCAAAAATTCTAAAACAGAAGATGACTATAGGCAATGGAAAGGGGGGCAGAATTTATTTATGATTAGAGTGGGCATTTCAAGGCTTCTCAGTTCGCAATAAATCCTATTAAGATTATGAAGAAAAGTCAAATAGTGTTGATTAGGTGAGGTCATGGCTCTTAAGCCAGATTGATGTTGGAGAAGAGAAAATAAACTGGGAATAGTGGCACTTTTGTACCGGTGATTATCTGAATTTTACAGACTCTGTGCCAACCGGAGAGGGGGGGGGGGCAGAAGAAAGAAAAAAATATCCATATGATTTATATAGAGGGATCATAGAAGGCAAGAAGTGAAAATATGCCGGTGTTGAGAAAGTGGATAAAAACGAAGTGATTTTATTTTTAGTAAATTTTACTGTGTAAAAGTTGAGACTATGTTTGACTGTGATCCATAATATATTTCGAAGTAAGACCTATTTATCAAATGATAGGCGTTTCAAATCTTCTGAAAAACCTTCAAGTAAACTATATCACCTCATTATATCCGTATTACATTTAACAGATGCTGATTCTGATGTAGTTAGTTCTTATTTGAATTGTAATTCAAATACAAACCGACTATAGGAGAATTAATTCACAATACAATCCTCCTAACTCTTAGTCTGGGTGGCGCAAACAGATTGGTGGACAGCTAAGGACCTGGACAACAACCATTCAAGGAGGACTTGGCCGAGTTACAGGTCGTTGGTTTTCGACGGTCGAACCATGATTGGTTGGCCATCTAGTGCGACCATGCTTATGACTGCTGTACATGGGCCGCCATGATTCGGGATGTAGTGCAGGCAAGAGAAGAAGCCAATTTAACAATTGCAACATAGAAGTACCATCAGATGATTGCCTGCTGTAGACATGAAACCCGGTATAAGGTAAGATCTGTAGGGGGAATTGAACTTTAGAAACTGTATCAGCTCAGTTATATATATAGTTTGTTTTTAACTTGTATAATTGAGCACTGTATGAAATAGCATTTAAATAATTACTACTTCATTAGTTTTTTTTAATGTAATTTTTCTATTTTCATTGTGAACATTTTCTTAAGATGTGTGCGTGTGTGCACAAATAATTTGAATTTATACTCAACTTATCAGAGATGAAAGTGGGCAAAAAATCTGAAATCAAGATGAATTTCTCAACAATTTCCCAATCAAGATGACCAGAGTGTTCACTAATAATTGCCTAAAAAGTAAAATCTCCTTTTTGAGGGAAGGGGAGTAGTGAAGGGTGTTAATTTACAATACTTTTTTTTTTCATATTGAAAGTATTTTATTTACCACCTTTCCAGGAGGTTAGACACAAGGTCAGGTGTGGGTTTTTGATGAAAGTGTTTCTGTGGAACGAACTGGATAAATAAAGTTAAAGAGAGGGAGGAAGAAAGAGAAAGAGAAAGAAATAAAATCGAGCCAAATGGGGGGAAAATAAGGACGTTAAGCTGTAGCGATTTGGCATTTTCTTATATATAAAAAAAATGGAAATTCACTTTTTTCTGAATTACCAAAAAAGCTGAATTCTGCTAAAATGCAAAGAACTCTTCTCACTAACTTATTGAACCCATTAATTAATTTTCTCCGATTTTTGTGATCATCTGTTGTTGGAAGTCATAGTCCAAATTAAACCCAATATAACCCAAGAAGACATCTCCCTTGCAACTTTTCAGTGTAGTAAAAAAAAAAAAAAAGTTAGTCTGAAATGCTGAGAGAAAAGTTGAAGCTTTTTGTCTTCACCCACACATGAAAGTTTAACCCTCACTCCAAAGGGGGTAGACAAAGTCTTAACAACTACAGTTTATCAGCTGATTTGACAAATAAACGACAATGCTAAGTTTCTATCAAAAGTCATGAAAAGGAAACCTGTATTTCAACAAAATAACTTGCAACATGGGGGAAGAGATGTCTGCAAATTAGAAATCACAATCTAGTGAAGCCATGAAACATTAACTGCAATATAGGCAGTGTTCGGGTGTCTGTTATTTGACCCAAGCTTTAGGTAGGCTTTACTAACCCCCCCCCCCCCCAAGTGCAAGTTCATAGTCAACTCTTCTTGGCCTTTTGGCTAAGATCAAAGTGTAGTATCTGTTCCGATGGATACTGCACCCCATACTGGTGTTGTCTTGGCCTTCGGGTCTTGATTTACGCCGGTCAATGGGTCTGTCCTTTGTAGTTCTGGGAGGTCCACCTTCCCAGGCTTTGCCTTCCCTCTTTGGGGAGGAGTAAGTTTATTGCTTACTGCCTGAGGCGCCTCTACCGGGGAATGCCGACGGGGCTGCCCAGGCAATTTTTAAACCCCACTTTCCCGACCCGACCTTGGGTCACATCTTACTTGTGGGAGTAAGATAAAAACTGGCCTTGTGCCTAACTCCTGGAGAGGAGTAAATCAATACTCTGAATTAACTACACCATTAAGAGAACTCCCACACAATGAAGTGCAGTGGTCATTCGACAAACCGCAGATAGAAACAATAGAGAAATTGAAAAAAATTATAAGTACACCAATTCTTCAATCTTATGATCCAAATAGACAAATAAAAATCACCACTGATGCAATTAAAAAACGCCTTGGTGTAGTTCTACAATACAAACATGTAGACACCTGTATGAAATGTGTCACGTTCGACAATTCCTGCGGAACAAAACTATTGCCCGATTGAATTGGAAACGCTCAGCATAGTATTTGCTTGTAATAAATTCCACCAATTCATTTTCTTATTGAAAATGATCATAAACCCTTCTGACAGATTTAAAAAAAAAGAAAAAAAAAAAAAAAAAAAAAAAAAAAATCAATTATGATATTCTTATTAGCACTCCAGAATTTGAGGTTGAAGCGACATATATCCCAGGTCATTAGTCAGTAATTGCAGATACACTGTCACATGCTTGTGATACACAAGAGATATCAGATACAGAAATGGACAAATATATCCATATAATTTTGAGGCAGTATCCGATGAGTGACCACAAACTTGGAATATACAGGGAAGAAAAAAGACAAGACCCAACATTACAGATCCTAATGGAGTATGCAACATCAAGTTGGACAGAAAACAATAAAGACGTACCACTCTCAATTGGGCCATACATGTCTGTTCGTGATGAGATCTCCAGCATGAAAGGATTAGTACTAAAAAAGGCACACGAATAGTGGTCCCAAACTCTAAGAAAAGAGGCTCTACAAAAAATCCACACCGGACAGAGAGAGAGACAGAAAGAGAGAGACAGAAAGAGAGAGACAGAGACAGAGAGACAGAAAGAGAGACAGAGACAGAGAGAGAGACAGAGACAGAGAGACAGAAAGAGAGAGACAGAAAGAGAGAGACAGAAAGAGAGAGACAGAAAGAGAGAGACAGAAAGACAGAGACAGAAAGACAGAGACAGAAAGACAGAGACAGAAAGACAGAGACAGAGACAGAGACACAGAGACACAGAGAGACACAGAGAGAGAGACAGAAAGAGAGAGAGAGAGACAGAGACAGAGAGAGTTTATGTTTCCCAAAGGTATCGAATTTCAATTACAAAATACCATGCTAAATATTTATGTTGTGAAAAACCAAACTTATTACATCAAATTGGTATTATTGTATCCTGCTTGATTTTTTTGCCTTTTGGTGTTTTCACAACCATTGTTCCTATTTACTTGCCTCCCCACGAGGGCAAAGTTAGAAAAAGCCGGTTTTTAATGTGAGGGAAATCCAGCTTCCCGAAAAGGGGCACTGTGGATTGGAACAAAAATTAAAATTGCCTCAGTCTAGAATAACTTCTCGTTCATTGACCGAGGACAAAATAGATTAAGTGTAGCATCAGGACAGATACTACACTTTGTTCCTAGCCTTTTCACAACAATTGTTAAATCTTTTTTGGAGTGATGGGTAAATAAACTTTTGAATTTGATTATTTCTCCATTTGACGATTTTAGGTTTATATTTTGAATTTGTACTTATGATAAACTACCTTGTTTGCTATGCAGATTTTAAAGAATCGTAAACCAGATGACTTGTTTTGTGTATAAATTATTATAAAATGATATAAATTTTGAAAATAAAAATATGTATATCCCTACAAACCAAGTTACCATGACCTCAGAATGAAATACAGTCTCGTTGATTGATCACATTTCAATCAGTCATACCATTCATAAAAAAAAATTTTGCAAATAAAATATCAGTTTGCCCTGAAAGATTGCATTCAAAAAGCAGCAGTGAGAGTCTGACTCACTCCTTCAACAAGCGTTCATTTGCAAATAAACACTCAATGTTTCATTGAAAGGTTAGAAAAAACTAAAACAAAGCAATAAACTAATTAATGAATATCATTGATGACAATAATAAAAAAAACACAACCGTCTCAAATATCAAAACATTATCAATAAGGAATTTTGCAGATGGAATATATAACATTATATACGAAACTAGTAACAATTTTTTTTTTAATGTTTAACGTAAATACAGTTTGTTTTGGGATGCTAATTCTGTCACTCTTGGAACAAATCGTAAAGCTCTTTTTTGGAACTAACACCGATTTAATGTTGACGTTTAACGACATCTGGAAATCACTTTACTTTTGGAGGAAAAAAAAAAAAAAGAAAAAAAAAGATGCTTTTTAAATAATTTCTGGAATATTATTTTACTTATTATATATCCTGGAACTTCGATAAAATGTTATGCTGATGAGAAGAATTCTTTATCCATTGGAATTTTTACAAAACTATAATTTGATAATGAATAAAGTTTAAATCTAAGAAATGCGTGTACATATAGAGAACGTGTTAGAATATTTATTTCAGTAACTTTATTTGAATATTTGTAATTCTATTGAATATGTCGAATTTTACCCTACTCTGCTTGACATAACGTGTTAACCATTTACCTTAATTTTATCTGCAATATTTAATATATCCTGGAGATTCATAAGATCTGATTGATTAATAAATAAATTTTGTATTGCGATCTGAAAATGTAGCAATTGTTTTGGTTCTGAAACTTTTTCTTAAATATATATGTATGTATGTCCTCCACTAACAGTTATTTCAACATATCATGGCTCTTCAGTGTGACTAGACACCGGAAGTGTTTCAAGCAGAGATCCGAAACCCGATAGTTTGATCAGCAGTCAAGGACTTTTTACACTTAAGCTACCGTGTAATTTCGTTTTTTTTTATAACAGCTTTAGTCTTAATACTTTCTGTGAAAGAGACACACAAGAAAAAAAAAAAACGTGATTCTTACTTAGAATATGTCTTTTAGTGCTTCAAATCTTACCCTCCTGAAGGCAAGACAAACAAGCAAAAAGATAGAAAATAAAAAGAAAAAAAATCCTCTGCAGGTGCATGTAAAAAAGAAAGAAAAAAGCTAATCTCACGCAAAGATATTCATGGAATTCTGATTATGAAAAACAAATTGAATTTTTATGTAATGTATCGAAGCCAGAATAAACCCCAGTTGTTTATGCTCTAAGTTAGATAAATAGAACGCTCTTACACCCAGCCGCTCTTCTTCCTTACCCTAGAACAACAGCAATGAAGTTAAGCAACTCCGGAGGGAGTGACAGGCACATGTAAACAAAATGCCATTTATATTAATCCAAATCGGGTTCCTCCGGGTTGCCAAGCAGTCTAACTTGTCTCTGTCGTCCGTCCGATGAAGTGGATCACTAAAAGCAAAAAGCCTAGGCTTATGGATAGATCCAGTAATAATAAAGGTGTTGTATGAAGGTGTGTGTGCGGGGGGGGGGGGGGAAATAAGTCGTTCGATGTAATGTATTAGGAAAATAAAAATGAACTGATCAGGGGGGCAAAGGAGTTTATTAATAGGTATGCTGAACCAAAATTGTATTTTTATCGTAGATAGATAGAGAGTCAATGTCTGTGCGCGTGTTCCCTATGGAAAGAAAGGTTAGAGAATCTACATAAACTAAAAGTGAATTTATCTGTAAAATTTTCCGGGGAAGACAATGGAAGTGGCCCCTAATCTCTATGTGCCCCTCAATGTGTCAAATCCCTTTAAAACTTCAAATAGGTATATCCGATTTTAATGAAATTTAAACCATATGTATAAAACACTAATTCAGAGAGTTTTCCAACATTTCAGTTTCTTCAAACTATATAAGAAGGTGAAACGGGAGGGGCAGTACATATATAAAAGGAAAAGTAATATCGTGTTATGAAATACATAATGAAAAAGGACAGTGTTCCTCATTAAACCCCAAGCAAACGTCGAATCTTCCTGCTATATCTAAAAGTTTTCAATGTAGGCACACAGATCTTTAATGTTACCAAATTTATTTTTGTAGCTCAATTAGACACCAAATTATTGCTGTGCAAAATTTATTTGAATTAAAGAAATTTGCCGTCTCGTGAACTATTGGTCAAGAAGTCAATTTTCACAGTGTAAAGTAAAAATGTAGGCTTGGAACAAGTGAAAAATCCCTACAAATGTCATCTAGTAAATGAAAATTAATCATTATGGAATGAATGATGATTAGATCAAACTAGTCTAAAACATTAGACAAATTTCATTACCTCCCCAAAAATGACATAACATAACTGTTCACATAAATTCCATTTCAACAGCTAACACATTGAATCTTTAATGATGCATAGCACATTAAACATAACGTTAGATTTCTTTTAATAGTAAATCCATAAAAAAATCTTACATTTGAACCATGTAAAAACGGAAACACATTTTGATAATTGAGCAAAAATGTTAGTATTTCATTCATTAAAGTTTTCAACTTGAAGTAGCCTGAAAAAACTATCAACGACACAAGAAAATGAATTTTACATTTATAAAGAGAAAAGTCTAACTTTTGTTGACATCCTAATTTCATTAAAATAACCAAAAACATAAGATATTGCAAGTTGAAATAGAATAAAATTTTAATATATTTACTCGTTTTTGCACTCTAAACTAGGCTTGTTCGTGATACCTAACATTAACTTTTTGAACAGCAAATACATTTATTTGCTTTTTTTATTAATTCATTGACACTTCTGAAATCTCATGGAAAAATTAAATAATTTAATATAGCTGATTTTCAAAAATATTTTTTTATACCACTGAAAGCACTACACTTGTCCAGGACGGAGATTATCCTAAGGATAAATCGATTATGCTGGTTGAATGTTTATCTTCCAAGATAAACCATTGCAAAAGCATGGATGTCCTAAATGTGCACCCACTCACTAAATGGTAAAGTTTACAAAAAGAAAATCGTTAATTAATAGGATGTTATTTCACAAAGCAATATGCAAATTAGTTAATCTTATAACGTCAGTCAATCGCATACACATACTATTGGTCTTATATCATGAATAGTAATATGCCGTTTTAACCTCATGGTTAGTGCAATTAATGGCCCAATTTTAACTGAGAATAGCAAAACTATGATAAAAGAATTGGCTTGATCTTAAATTGTATGATATCAAACGATCTCATTTTTTTAATGTGTATGAAAAATGCTAACGTACATACGAACACGAAATGCCTTAGCATATTATTATATAGATTTATCATTTAATTTGCTTTCATCTTTGAGGACTACATTTTTTTTTGGGGGGGGGTGACAAATTTGTCTGAGAATAGCAGTAGTGTAGGACATTTTAAGATTAAATTGGATCTAGAAATAGTAAAAAATAAGATAAAATAGACAAATAAAATCTTTGGAACTATCGGATGAAACATCAAAATTTAACCTGTACTGTAATATTGTATTAATATTGTATATGTTCAGTGTAATGTTTTCTTTAAGGGCTGAGTTAGGATGGTTAAAAAGGCATAATGAACCGATCTATGTATTTATATAACTATGAAATTTCGTGTGTTTGTGTATGTTTCTCACCTATACATAATTTTGGTAAAAATATATTGAATTACTTTCTTCTTTTTTAAAAAAATTTTTTTTTACTATAAAGTGAATATCTATTGGAATAAAAAATAAAATACGACAAAAATAAAACGATTTTATTTATTTTTTAATACTATTTAAGAAAAGATTGGTAAACATGACTATTTTGAATTATTATTTATTCTACAAATAGTACATTTTTTAAATTAAATTTTTTTTTTAAATTAGGAAAGAAAAGGAATAGAAATGACAAGAGAGCGAACGTGACCTACTTAGTATTTTCCAAACATTGAAAAACATTTTTTTCAGTTTTTCAGTCATTGCTTAGAAAAAAGAAAAAGTATTTGCTTAAAAGAAATTCACAATCATTTTTTCTTGACATTCTGTTTAGAAATAGCTGTCTATAAAATTGAAATGGATAAGAAGAGCAGAGATTTAAAATTAAAAAAAAGTAAACCAACAAGAAATTTGGTTTGTTTGTTTTACTTAAAAAAGAAACCTTGTCAGAATGCCAACATCACTATACAAACAACGTGCCTCCTCTTTTAACTTGCACAATGAATGAGAAAAGAAAAAAACTGGTGAAAGCCTTATTGTTCTAGTAATAATATAAAAGTCATTAACTTTGAGTAGAAGAAACCACAGTGCATCAAATGTAGTCATCTGGCTTCTCAACAAATTAAAAACATCTTTGGTGCCAACCTGTTGTGCCAAACAGATAGGTAACAGGGGGAGAGGGTATACAATAAATATCAAAAGTATAAAAAAAATTAGACATTTTGTTCATTAAAAGCGCGTCCATTCATAGAGCTACGACTCCGCTATTTCTGTTCCAATTCAAATCCAACTTATAAATTATTTACAAGAAGCTTTTAAACTCTTTGGTCTGAATGGTTTGATTTTTGCATGCAGTATGACGATGTATGGAAGTGAAACCTGGCCAGTCAGAGTTGTGAAGATGCATTGCATGGGGAGAAATGATATGAGAATTATATGCTGGATGTGTAATGTGAGTCTTAGACACTGGCTTAGATTTGATGAGCTCAGAGGAAAATTAAATATAGACAGTATAAAGAGATGTGTATAGAACAGGAGACTTCGTTGGTTTGGTCACATTTATAGAATCAAATTGACACTTACCGGCATAAATGGCTCCAATATTCCATATGTAAATATTGCTTGAATGAAGCAATATTTATGCAGAAGATTATCCACTAATGGACTAGCAGCCAATCAAAGATCAGATAATGAACTTGACCATCTGAACAACATTAATCATTCCAGCTTTCATATAAATCGGATTTAAGTGTGCTTCTCAATTTTAATTATTCTGTTACTCAACTAGTCATACAGTTGAGTACTAATTACCAGATTCTATAACATTAAAAAAGTAGATGAGGGTTCAGGCATCTAATGAAGATCACCATGAAGGCTGCATGCTCCAGGTTAAGGTCCCACCTTGAAACTGTGCTGGAGGCTCCGTTCAGCGGATTCTAGCGAGCTGTATTCAGCAAAAGATCCTCTAAAAGAACTACTTGGAATTTTGAGAATATAACTCAATTATTGGCCAAGATATAACATTTTTTTCTGTCCTTTTCATAAAGTGTTTAATTTGTCTCACACATCCTGTAGATTTCTAATTTACACCAATTTTGGGGCAATTACATAAGATACACACAATAATAGCAAACGGGTGAGGGGGGGGGGACATAACCGGTATGTACCCCAGAAAATATATGCATGGAAGTCGTCGAAATCCATAAAGCAATGCTAGAAAGAGTGGAGACCAACTTTCAAGAATGCCTTCAGAAATACATCAATAGAGTATGGACACCACATCAAAAGGGATGTTATATCATTTGCATTATTCGGACTACTGTTCTAATCTTACATTTCAGCCGATGTAACGTTCGACCTTCTTTAGACACATCTTGTCTAACTCTGAAATCTTCACGTAATTTTGAATGGAACCCTTTATTTAATCAACAGAAGTAGCTTGCTCTCATTCCATCAGATATGATCAGGTAGAAATCTTCAGTAATTCGTAATTGTATTCTTAGTATCGCCCGTACTGTTTAACATCCGTTTTACATGCTGGCATACATTGGACGGCTCTTATAAAATTGACTTTCAAACAAACCTATCACTGACCAGATCTTTATTCATCCCTCTTTCTCAAGTTCATTCTTATCACTTCCTCCCATGTTTTCTTTGGCCTTTCCTTGTCAACTGAACCTTCTACCTCAACTGTTCTGCATCTACTAACCCAAGAACTTGTCCATTCTTTCAATGCGACCATACCATCAAAGTCTCCTGTTCTGCACACATATACTGTCCAGACGATGTGGATTGAGTACCTGGGTGTTCCGGGTTCAAATCCAGTTCGCGCCACAGAAACACTTTCATCAAAACCCACACCTAACCTTGTGTCTAACCTCCTAGAGAGGAGGTAAATAAAATACTGTCCAGATTTAATCTTTCTCTGAGGTCATCAGATCTAAGCCTGTCTTTAAGACTCCCTATACTAAAATATTGAAATTTAATTTTCTTTTAGCCATGCCTAGATTACCATTGACACTTTCAACAATTTTATTTAAGACTTAAAACAAAAAAAATCAAATGAGTAACATTTTTAAACAAAATATATTATTCTGATCAGAATCTTTTATTCACGCACACACTTGAAAAAAAAAAAAATTGGCGAACTTTTGTTCATATGAATTGGATACCCAATCTTGTGAATCCCTCATATAATAGTGCTCAATAACAAGTAGAGCAGTATATTTATTTAAGATTTTATTTGTACAAACATGCCGGCTACATATGTGCATACATGTTTCAGCTAGTCTTATTAGGCTAACTTTCCTGAGGCCAAGTTGTTCAGTTTTTAACAACTTGGCCTAATAAGGCTGTAGCTGAAACATACATGCACATATGTAGCCAAAATATTCGCATCAGTAAAAATGTATACTAAATAAAAAAAATAGATACATAAATATATAAAGATAAATTCAGAATTATTATTCAATAATAAATTTTACATATATTCGGTCCAATAATGCTTAATACTAAAAATTTGATGAGTAGAGCAAGTATATTTATAAGCAGCTCGGTTTACATCAAAGGGCACGGTTTCGACCTCATTGCCTCCTCAGAGTCAAATATATATATATATATATATATATATATATATATACATGGAATTAGCGGATAAGCATGAACGGACTAGTTAAAATAATAACAGGCATCTCAAAAGCCAACCGATTAAGCTCGGTTTCACGACCTAAATATCGGTTGGCTTTAGAGATGTGTTTGTTATTATTTTAACTAGTCTATTACGTGCTTATTCACTAATTCCATATTAACTATTTTATTTTGTCTGAAATTTCATTTCATGTTTTAAACTTCGCTATAATTAATATATATATATATATATATATATATATATATATATATATTATATAAATCATTGTTATTGCTTTTTTTCTTATATTGAAAATGAACGTATTCAAATACCGTTTTTATGGAGAAGCATTTACCTAAATGCTAAGAGGGAAAAGGTGTTCTCTTTTCACCAGTGTGATGCCCCCATATGGAGAGCATCTATATTTGTAAAATATAATTATCCACGGACACAATATATATATATATATATATATATATATATATATAGTCTAAAGAAGCTTTGAGTTATTTTAAACAAAAATACAAAAAAAAGGGAGGAAAATGCAGTTTAAATTCCCAGAGAAACTAACTAAATCCAAAATATTGCAGATTTGACATTCGTTGGAAAATTCACAAATAAATAATATATAATAGTAAGTAAATAATATAAAAAGGGGGATTAAGTATCTAACAGTGAAACAAAAACAGGAGACCTTAACGTAAGCATCTAATATTAACACGGGGATCCTCAGCTGTTTACCATGTAACTGTTTTGGAGATTTAAAAACAGGACAGTTATAATATGCATGGCTCTCCAATGGTACTGATCAAACTACCATTTCCCCAATAATCAAGTGTCGAAATAATTCAGCTTAAAATTTCACTTATATATACATAAATAAATAATAATAATAAAAATAATATACTACCCTTAAGACTACCGTGTGATATGGTAATTTGCATATCAAATAAAATTCATTATAACAATAGTAATCATAGTAATAATAATAATACTATCTAAATACTACACCCAAGAACCATTCTGCGATATGGTAGCTAGAAATAAAAGTATAGGAATTAAAGTTGCATTTAAAAAAAAAAAAAAAAAAAAAAAAAAAAGAAAGCTTAAGTACCTTAGGTACCAGAAAGCAAATAAATAAGAGGAAGGAAACCTAGCCATACAGATCTAAATACCCAATATATAGTCTAAAGAAGTTTTGAGTTATTTTAAACAAAAATACAAAAAAAAAAGGGAGATATATATATATAATATATGTATAGTGTGTCAGGTTGTATATGAAAAATCAAAGAAAGTGCTCGATCATATAAGAGAGCTAATATAATTTATTTAATATACAGTACTTAAATAAATTATAATTATATATAATATATATATATATATATATATAATATATATACATATTACTATTTCATGTATCCACATAAAATTTTATAAGATACAATTTTTTATGTATCAATTTTCAGTATTTACTTCAACAGTGCTCGATATGTAAGTAGAGCTAGGTAATAAACTATGAAAATATATTTATAGCAATTAAGCTACACAGAGGCTCCCGCGTTTCATCCCTGGGGAGGGGAATATATATAATATATATATATATATATAGTGAGGAGGAGGATGACTTGCTCTAAACCAACCTGGTGTTAAACTTGCTCTTGTGGGGAGGTAAGTGGACCTCACTGATACTTTCTCTTACCACAGCCTATAAATAAACAAATGCATAGAACTCAGGAACCATAAAACAAATAATCCTCAAGAAAATGTTCTGTGTACCAAAGGGACTCAACATGTTTTTAGTAGATTAGATGCTATAGGGTGGGGGGGGGGTGTAATGTCCTTATTCACATTCACTGATAATAATGATCTAATTTCCATCTCCACTTCTCTATCCCTCTCTCTCTGATAGGCAAGTGGATCTAATGCATGAAACAGAATCGTTATTCCAAGAATCCATTTGGTTTCTTCATCAAATCTGTCCTGATTTTAAGATGCGACAAAAATGGTTCCCCTCCCACCTTCCCCGTCTACTTCACAACTTGATAGTTCTTACTCATAGCACCGAATCTCATAATACACAAATTAATCAAATGTTTATCTGTTTGTATTAATTAGATCATCCAATACAAAAGTTAGGAAGGAGATGAATCTGTTAAATCATAATGACAATTTCAAAATGAAAATTATTTTCATACTGTGAAAACAAAATTTACTGTCAAGGCTTCATTGATTACAATTCATTATTTTTCCAATAACTTGGGTGAAATCAAAGGTTCATACCTTTCCCCATAGTTTTAGTACATCAGAATTTTAACTCGCCATAGACTCGCTCATGCAGATCATGTACAAGTGCAGCATTACTGGGATGATTCCAATATTTTTCTCCGATTTTAATACAATTACTGATTCCGTTTTAAATTCCTGATTCCGGTTTTAAAATCCCCCTAAAAAAAGTAGGATTTCATTGTTTTTGGAGAGATTGATTTAGTAGATAGTACTTGTTTTTTAAAATGTAGATATAATTTTTTTCTTTAATTTGAAAAACTTAATGTTTTCCATTTATCTATTGTATCCAAGACTTTGATAAACTCATTTTGAGATTTTCATCTATGTGTTTCCTTTGTGCCATTTTTTTCCTATTTATCCACACATGCCATTTTTACCGGGCCATATTTTCCGGTGCCAATTTTAGTTAAATTCGTTATTATGATCTATAAATTTGTTTTTCCCGTGCATTTAAAATCAATAAATATTTATCATTAGTACCAGCACTGGAAAAATAAAGTTTTAAACAAACCCCAAAAAATTAAAAGAATCATTTTTGGAATCGGAAATTAGGCTCAATTTTTTCCGATTCTCGATTCCGATTAAGCATCCCAACACTAGTAAATATATCAGAGAGCCGAGGAGAGATTTCTAAAGAGGTTCTCTCCAAGAAGAGAAACATTTATTGAAGAAAAATTAATCGAACGTGTCCTGGTCTTTATGATTTTGTTGCCACAGAAAGAGTTAAAAATTGACTCGACATCAATAAGAGGAGAAAACAAAAAAACAAAATTAACCGGAACGAAATTGCTCCAGTCAAGAAAGTTCATAACATCTATCTACCTTCGTCTATTCATATCTCTATTGCTATTTATTTGCATCTAATTAGCTAGTCTTTTTTTATACTAATAAGTCACAAATTACCAAGCGCAAAAGCCCGTCAAGGATAAGGGTTAATGAGATTGTCAGTTGGATGATGAACAAAACTATGAGAGGATTGGAAACAATGGGTGGAATGGGCAGAATTTAAGTACTTAAAAGGACGGCTCGACAAGTATTTGTTGGCATTAGACTTCAAGACAACCATGTTGTAGTCAGTAGGGTCTTTTCATATTTATCTAGTCATTTTGTATCTATATATTTACCTCCTATCTAAAATAATGACATTGTCTCAATGTTACAAAGATGTACAATGTGTAGTACATGCAAAGTGCTTTTAATAAAAGGTTTGTTTTTTTGCTAACACTTTGCTTTATTCAAGCTTAAAAATAAAAAATGTAATAAACAAGAAAAATGTACACACATTCCAATTTGTGGTTCATTTTACCACATCAGAATGCAGACATTCATCTACAAAAATAGTTTCCAAGACCGAGATCATAGAAACACAAAGAAAAAGAAAGATGTTATCAACAAGTAAACACTCTAGATGATATGCCATGTGTACGTTTTGTAGCATGAGTCGAACACAAACAATCATTAATCCTTGTGGAACTCCTATACACTAGAGAACGCATATGCAATGCTGCAGGTGGTATAACACTAACAGCTGTGCTCGTCGTGTGCTAACCCAACCCCAAAAGACCTGGCATTCTTGGGGTCTCGTTAGAAAGCGGCTGGTAATAGAAATACCATTATTTCACTTCTCATTTGCATTCTTGGAGTCAAATTCTGAACAGATGTTTTTTTTCTCTTTCATCTTTTCAAATACGTGAAATTTTCTTAGATAAAATGCATTTTATGCGATAGATTGTAAGAAAAGTGTTACGAGTAAGAAAAAGTTAAGTGACATTTTGAAAAATGGTTGCTGAAGAAATTACTTTTACCATGAGGCTATAAACTTTTAGACATCTATAGCTACAGAGATATTTTGTTGAGTGCAAAAAATTATAATTTTTATTTTGTTTATTCTATTTTAAAAGGTTTCAAAGAGTTATTTGCAAAAGTTGACATTACTCTTCTATTCTGGGCAAAGGTTTGTACCTTTAACAATGAAAATATTGGTCTTATTAACTCTAAAGTTTGATAGGTATAAAGTAACTTTTCTTTCTTCAGTTTATCTACTTTATAAGCATTTATTTATTTGAATCACTTTTCTAATTATATTATAATATTGTATGTTTCTCCAGAACACTATCCCAGTCTAATAATACTACACCAGCAGCAACAATAGCATATATACATACTCTCAATGTTATCTCCTAATATTTTTTCACTTCTTCAAAACACTTAACCCCCTTCACCTCTTTATCTAACACATTTCAAGACACGTGCCTTCGTGTCAGTTATTTAAATTTAGATTCTATGCATGTGTCTCAATTGTCACAACTATTGTATGGTTTGAGGAAAGCTTCATTTTCAATTCTTTAACTGATACTGCAGGGTTTTTCTGTAAGTGATGCCACAAGAAGCTTGTAATCAAACTCAACTGGATGTCCTGATCGGTCTTCATCTTCAGGGGTGAAATTTCCATTTCTGTAAACCATCTTCTGCACGTTCTTTTATTCAGGCATTCTTCTCTGTAAGCTGAGTGAATATTTCGAGTCGCTTCGGTTGCAGAGTTAGGTTTAAACATAAGGTGCTTCAAATGTCAATTTTTAATTACTTTTTCCTGTAAAATATTTTTAATTAACACACACACACTAGAAGAATAAGTCCTTGGACATATAAAATTAATTCCACGAACAGAACAGTTTTGCACCACTTCCATGTGCCCTTACGAAGATTAAAATCAATATATCATTATACTAAACTTCATGTTTAAAATCTTTTTTCCAATTTTGATCAAAATCTATTACATGATTTTTTTATTCTAAAAAATGTCTAAAACTTTAGGCTTAATGGATCTTCAGAAGAAAGGGAATCTTGCTAAATTGGTGTTTAAATGAATATGGATCCAAAATTCATGATGACCCAGTCATTAATTAGGAAATTATCGTGTACGAAAAAATATATATACTTATAAAGTTGCACCATTTCCTGCTCTAATAGTGAGATTAAAACGCCGATTTCATCTTCATGAAATAGAACAATTGGTACTTCTACAGAATTTGAACCAAATTGGGTTTTTATTTTTCAACCCTAACCAAAGTTTTAGGTTAGTTCAGCAAAAGTCGGTTTGGTTCGGTTCAAATTCTGTAGAAACACTGAACAATTGTTTTTAATATACTGACCATGTGTATGTGATCGAAGTCATAAGGTGAACTAATTTGCATATTGCTTTGCAGAAGGACATCTGATAAATTAACTATTTGTTTCTATTGTTTTCAATTTAAATGATGGCTTTTTTATATCGTGGATGAAGCCTGGACATTTTTGGTGAAAACGAGCTTTCAGGTTCTTTACAGTCAATTTACTTTTGGGTGGACTACCTTGATTTTCAACAAGTTTCAATCCAGTTATAAGTTGTTAATTTAAAACAATATAGCCAAGCAAACAAGTCAGTGAGTATCCCCTCCTCCCCCAAATAAACAAATAACTGGGAGCAGGAGTTTCTTGGTTCCCTCAATTTTCCTCAGTCAATACCAGGACACAGCTCTTGCTAGTATGATATATCAACATTTAGTTCCATTAGAAATCTACACTTACTATTAAATTTCAAAGGATTAAAATCCGGACAGAACTTATAGGACTTAATGGCATAAATCCTTGTTGCATTCATGTACACCTGAGGCTTCTAATACGACTAAAGCAGCACAAATGTTTAATCTTTTAAATTATTTCAATCCTATCGATGTACAAACAAAAAGATTAGTAGTTCGACAACAAAGTAAATATTTTTGTTTTTCATACAAACTTATAATTCACCGTACAAGTGAACAGAATAGAACATTATCTAATGAAAGAATGACAAAGACTAGCCATACAAAATAATTTTTTTTATTAAAATAATTAAAAATCAGAAGCCTTTTCAATTGAAGACTTTAATTTTTATTTTAATCTTAAATCTATTTTCAATTATTTTAATACTTCAAACGTATCAATGATTGTTAATGAACATATTTCTTCATATCCTAGCATGCCACGCGTTCACAAACAATATTTAAATTACTAACTGCCAGAACATCACATGGACTTAACATCAATAAATCATAATTCTGGTCATCTCTGAAGAAGAAATTTTATTCTGAAAAAATTAAGATTAATTTAAAAAGAAAATTTTAATCTGGCATTGAAAAGGCTTAAATATTTCAAACTTATCGATGCTTCTAAGTGAAGGACATATTTATTCCATTACTTTTTTTTTTATTGATAACTCAAGACAATGCAAAATAAAGTGTTCAAAAGAGTCCTAGAACGTTCTGATAAAAGAAAGGTGTTTGTAAAGAGAACGTGAGTAGACATGTTCGTTTCGACCATCACCTCTTGCACGTGTTTTTTTTTGTTTGTTTTTATTTACTAAAGAGTCACCATTTATCAAGGCCCAAAGGCCACTCAAAGATAGGGGTTAATTAGTATCAGGTGGAGGGTGAGACAACACCGTGATGATTGGTAATGGTGGAAATTGGGTAGAATTTGATTATTTAAGAGAACGGCTCAACAAGAATTTGTTTACATTGGACTTAAAAACGATCATGTAGTCAGCTGAGAAGCAGCCCCGCAGTTTGTATTCCACAGACGGGTAGTTCCAGGAAAGAAACTTTGCCTCATGGAAGTTTCGCTTAGTTCTAGGCACACAAAGAAAAGGAAATTATTGACTAGTTGTAGCCAGACGAGTTCTTGCTGTGAATGTTCTACAGGGGGAACCATAGATTGAAGCTTAGTCGAGCACCTGCCATGATCGAATAGGCATGTAATGGATCACTTAAGATTCTCAAGTTACTCAGAAATCTGTTTGCATTTGTGTAAATATAACATTCAGAGCAGGCTCATGTTCGGCTTTGATTCAACAAAAACATTTTTTAAACAACTTTGTAGGTAAAATTTGTATTTTTTTAATGTACTAAACCACGGTTGGGTCTATTGTGTTTAATAAAAGCTGAACATCAAAGACACCCCAAATTTGACACAATTGAACAAAAAAAAGTGTTTAATAGTGTAATAATATATACAAGTCTTTTTTTCACACACCCACGATTTTTTTTCTACTTTTATAGAATACAAGAAAAATATTGGATCTGTTGGGTCACCCATTAAGATCGGCTTAGATTGTTTGAATAGGAAAAAAGTGAGTTTGCAAAGCCAATTAAATTCTTTTTTTATATATCTTTATATCTCTTTATATCCCTCTCCAGCTATGGGTTAAATAATTACTACCACTGATGATACTTCCTTTTGTTTATAATGGACTATTCAAATGTTTGTATTCTGTCCTTTTTTTATTATCTTCAACTGTTAAAAGAGAGTGTGATAGGAGAGTGAGAGATACCGTCTAAAATGAGAATACGGGGAGCAAACATGCAGTTTGACAGAAGATGAGTAATAGTTGGTCACTTAGTGAGTTAATTGAAAATCATGGCTAATTAGAACAATTAAAATGGAACCTTCTTTTTAAACAAAACGTCATTAAAAATTTGTAACATTTTAGCATGCATTTTCTGTGATTAAAATCATTATCATATTCAGCTTAACATCCGTTTTACATGCTGGCATGTGTTGGACGGCTTTAAGAAATTGACTTCCAAACTAACCTATCTCTGGCCAGGTCTTTACTTATCCCTCTGATCCATTTTTATCACTGCCTCCCTGTGAATTGAACCTGCTATCTCTACTAACCCAAAATAGATAGGAAAAAGTCCTTAGGGAAACAGACGTTGATTAACTCGGTTTTAGTATAATAATAATAATAGATGCACACTAAACAATCTGTCACCCTTGGTGTTCACAATCATTTTGAATATTATGAATCAGCGTTTTGTAGATTATAACTGGAAATACAGAGTTTATAAAGAAAACGCATTTCAGAAATTCTAATGTTTGTTACTCATATCAAATTCACTTTTTTTTTTTTTTTTTTTTTTTTTTTTTATTACAAATACCGAAACATTTTCATTTTCTTTAGGCTTTATTTTAAATTAAACAAAATAAATTTACAGAAAACATTCTCCAATTCGTATACACCAGATTGGAAAGTTGATAATCTTGAATAGTGTTAATCAAAATAGATGCAGTTTTGGCTCAGAAAGTCACCCAAATTGGCTCGGAGATTTGCCAAGTAAAGAATGTGTTTAGTTGAATGAGTGAGTGTGCGAGAATGTATGTTCGAGTGAGTGAGTGTGCAAATGAGATCCAGAACTAAGCCTGTCCTTAAAACTCACATTACACATCCATCGTATCGTTCTCATATCATTTCTCTCCATGCAACGCATGTCTTCAACACTAATTAGCCAAGTTTCACTTTCATACATCACACTGCATGCACATGCCCAATAAACTCTTTCGTTTGTCGACAGTGGTAACGCTCTGCTGGTTAATAATGGCAGAAGTTCTCTGAACTTATTACATCCACTCCTTATTCTTGCGATCACACTAGCACCTGCTCCACCCTGCGTTCCAATCGTATCAAGAAGGTAACCAAACTTCAACAACCTCAATAGCTTCACCATCTAAATATATTTTGTCTACATCTGAGTTTTCAGAGTATACAGGAAAAATATGAAACCCTTAATGACAGACAACTTTTGTATTTTATTTATATACTCCAGGTAAATAAACTATTAGTTTAGTAAACAGGTAGTTGCACTTACTCGATATTACCTTGGCATATTTACTTTCCTTTTTGTTTAGTTTTTTTTAACACTGTCATTCGTTTTTATTACAAAATTATATTTTTGATATGATACTGAAAGCGCATTTAGCTACAACACCACTGTCAATAATTTTCTTTTCTTCCTCTGTATTTAAAACTAAACGAACTTCCATGAGCAAAGTTTCTTTCCAAGAACTACCCGTCTTTAAAACACAATACCTCGAGGCTGCTTCCCAGCTGACTACAACATGGTCGTTTGCAAGTCCAATGTTAACCAATACTTGTTAAGCCATCCTCTAAATCAAATTCTGCTCAGTTTCAACCATTGTTACCAATCTTCATGGTCTTTTCTCACCATCCACCGACACTCATTAACCCTTATCCTCGAGTGGCCTTTGGGCCTTGATAAGTGGTGACTCTTTAAAACATAAATTTAACCAATTATTTTATAAAACCTATAACTAATTGTTAATGTCGTAATCTCTATTTATAAAAGTATTGAATGTAAATAGCTTCCAAAACGTTCAATTTTTTAATACGTGAGGATTTGCTAACAATTTTAAAGCCAGTTTAAATGCTTCCAAATTCCATTCAAATTTTGAAGGGTACATTCTTTCGTTTTTCAACTATTAACAAAAGATTAAATGGCCGACTTCTTATGAATAACTCGAAATGCATTCTGGTACATTTATTATTAATTATTATTATTATATACATATATATATATTTTTTTAATTCGTTTTATTTTATGCTATTTCATTTTCTATTTCAAGAAATATTCGATTAATAGTAAGTAAAAATGCACATGTCATGTAGAGGCGGGAAACACACGAGAAGTTTTCATAATTTTATTAATCTTGAGATGAATTACATGACAAAATGTACAAATAACTTTTTAAATATTTTATAGATTAAATTTAAAATAATATCAGATTGTAATATGGTAATTTAGAATTTCTGCCCAGATATACAAAATGGCTATCGCTATATATTTGAGAAACTAAGCAACCATCAGTTTGTCAGCAATTAATCTTATATTAGAAATAATTAGTGGCAATTAAAGAACATAAATCTACTTGAAGCTAACCAGAAATAAGTAGTAAGAGACGATTAGAAAATAAATACATTAAGCATCACATAATCCTCACAGTCTTAACTGATTAGCATAAAGTGTATTACAATAAATAAAAAGTCATCATTATCATATTCGGTTTAACGTCCATTGGAAATATTATATTTATATCATTTTACGAAGAGTTAAAGCGTACCTCTTGAGTAAATGAGATTATCCATTCTTAATTGTTTATTTCACTAAACGGATAATACTAGATTATGGTTTAGTCTAGTAGTGTCCTTCAAAGTATGAAAAATGATTTAGACATGCATAACTGAACATTTATTTCCTTACTGAAACAGTCACTAATGTATGAATATTTGTTATTCTTTAAAAGTGAACTAATTTGTTTTTGTGTATCTTATGCAATCTTTGTAAAGACGACATCATTATTTAAAGCAATACAAACACACACAGAGTTATCTGTTGGGAAAACAAAGGGATAAGTAAGTTAAATGATGAGAAGATTTTTAATTAATGTTCTGTTCTTTTGTTTTTGGCTTAATTTGATAGAAAATATTCACTGAAGAAGCCTTTTGTTGTCAAAAGAATGTATGTTTAAAATGGGTAGAAACAATTGTATAAATTAAAATGTTTTTTTCAAACAAATTCAGAACATTTATTAATATATATATATATATATGAGAGAGAGAGGATTAGTTTAGACTATTTACAGAGTAATAAGTAAGCATATATCCATTCCACAAGTGATTGATACTAAGTTGATTTTTAGTAAAGTTGGTATATGCATAAGTCGATATAATATATATATATATATATATATATATATATATATATATATATATATGCATAAGCGGTGGTAGTCAAGTATGAGCAGCCTTTTCATCCTAATTTCTTTTATGGGCAACATACCACCTGTCAGTTGGCTCTGGTCAGGTGACTCCTGAAAACCCTGCAGTACACAAAACCTATTTATGTAAGAAATCAAAACAATTCCTTTTGCAAACTGATCAAAGTCATTGGATATTTTATTCAACAGGTTTCCTGTAAATTTTCCCACCTATACAAATAGAAAAATTGAAACTATCCTGAGTATTTTCCCAGACATGGGAACATTTTCCAAAAGAATGCGTGTGTGTGTAATAATACACACACATGGCTATATATATATATATATATATATATATATATATATAGCCATCTGGTTCGGAAACTAAAGATAAAAATGTACCCTCAAATTAAAACAAGTTATATTTACCAACAATTCCGAGTTTGTTTGAGTTGAGCAAAGCAGAGGCTCATAACGAGGTAAAAACATTAAATATAAAATCTAATAAAAAATTAAAAAAAAGGAATATTATTATCTATATAAGCAAACATATGTGTCCTCTGGGTGCAAAAATCTAATATCCTAGGAACGTATATATAAAAAAAAGTATCTCGGCTGTTTTATTACCTTATTCAGAAAATGCACACACATTTGTTGCTATGTATGAAAATAAAACACTGAAATTAGAAACCATAATAACCTCAGTAATATTCATAGAAACTTGTTTTTGTTTTAATCATTATGTAAACAAAACAGCGCACGTCTATTATTGCATAGAATTTAGAAAGAAAAATATTAAATACTGTGCGTGCTAAAGTAGACAAAGAAAAAATGTAATATGCCATATATTAAATGTTATTTAATTTCTTCTTTTTTTTTTCCTTAGAATAAGTTTTGGAAATAAAATTTATTAAATGTTCAAAATACTTACATTTTAATCCTGTGTGTAGTGCGATCTCCATTGGATTATACAAGGAAAATTCCACTAGACAGAATTATATTGCTAATTGGCTTTTAGATGAAGATTTAAATTTTATTTTAAGCACATTTGTTGCAAGGAAAAAAGGGAAATAACATTTAATATGGCTTATTTATTAGTTAAATGCTTGAGGATAATCTCTCCTGGCACGCATTCCAGTTCGAGAAAGTGAGAAAAACTGTAAAGTAGTAATTAAAATTGAGCTTTAGGGGATAATTTTGAGCAAAAATAACCAGGGCAAATTTATAGGCCAGTTATGAACGATTTAATACAGTTCAATACACAAAGGTTCAAGGTGTTGCCTTGAACAAAAATCGAAGAATTAAATGTCCCTATTTACTTCTCAACGAAAACAGAGTTAGACACAAGGTCAACTTTTAATGTAGGGTAAAAGCTTTACAACATTTTTTTTTTAAACGGGTAGTTTAAATTGGGACAAAAATAAAAATTGTCAAAGTCTAGAAGGATTTGTAGTTCACTGACCGGAAGTGTAGTACCAGAAAAGATGCTACACTTTGCTCCTAGCCAAAAGGGTCAAGAAATCGGCTCCTTTGGTGTAATGGTTAGAGGTTTCGCTAATAGACTGGGAAACCAGGGTTCAATCTTCAGTACTGTCAAACCAAAGACTAAATTTAAAAAAAAACAGTTACTAGATGTCTCCTTGTTAGACACTCAGCATAAGGTGAAGATCAAGAATAAATGGAGCAATCCAGGGAAAAAAGTGGAGCCATCACCTACATCTCCGAGTAGACAATGAAAAGGGAGCCTTCAGATCACTCGACTACAGTCGATCCATTTTTATTATGAACATGAATAACAATACGACAAAGAAATTAGAAATCCATAATACAGGGAAATTATTGATCAAAACCTGTTTTAAAACAATTCATTATGTAAAGTAGACACTACATTTTATTTACATTGGTAAGAACTATTATAATAAGTTAGTATAGCATAAGTTTATACACACACGCACTGTTTACATAAAAGAAAAGTTTTATATATTGAATTAATGTTGAATTAGAAGCAGTCAAACTAGTGGTGCTGATATGTTTCTGAATGTAGTGAGCACAGGTGATCATTTAAGTGCCCCTCCCTCCAAGAAATGCCAAGGTGTTTCAAGTTTAATAAATTGTAAAGTTAAACTGTAGAACTTCCAGACTACGTTTTTTTTATCATCGTCTTAGAAAACAATTTTAGTTATCGAATTAGAAATTGTTTTCGTTTTGAGTTCGACATTGGCCAAAATGTGAGAATAACATCCAAGATGAGAACAGTAGTTTGAATAATCTAAATTATCAATCATCATCATCTCAAAAGTTCCTAAACAAAAAAACAAAAAACAAAACAAGAAACGGTTCAACGTTTGTGTAGAGATTGCTAGATTCTAATGTGTTATTATTATTGCATATTATAATTAACGTTTTGAAATCTTTGAAGTAAATTAGCATCTGTTGACAGTGAAGAGGAAGCTTGTATGGTATAGGCACATAAACACAACATCGAATGCACAATCAAAGATAATCTCCCAGGAAACACTGCATGGGGAAAAAAGGAGATACAGATCAAAGAAAAAGGTGGACCGATGACACCACTAAGTGGACTGCAAAGAACTTATGCACAATTCAGGTGATCACACCCAAAACCACCAAAAGGGTTGACAGCTGGTACTACGCTCATCTTTACCTTACTTCTGGCAGATTTCCTAACTAGTGATAGTCATTAGAAAGATGCAAGTCGGCTACGCATGTTCATTGTGAACATTAAAAAAGTTTCTTTCATCCATTTAAAAAATTAGTAGTAGTCGCAGTCACGCCACACGTCCACTAAAAGTCAGTCACACTGACCAAAATAAATTGTTTTGCAAAGATGAGAACCAAATTCCTGCCTTGACCAAATTATTTGCCTTTTTCTCTTGTTGTACAGGAAATAAAACAGTTTTTATTAAAGTGGGTGTTAGACATTGTCTTACATTGCATCCATTTCATTGTTTTTGTCTTATGTACACAAAAAACTGAGACAAAGTTAACTGCTACAAATTCCAAACGACAATTTCATTTCCTTTTTTTGTTTTACATACTTTAATAAAATAAAAACTTCTGCATATCAGAACATTACAAGCATCATTTATATTCCGTATGAAATTTTATGTACACAATGATATTCAGACACTCAACTACATTACTAGAATGAAGGAAAAAAAAAAAAACTAGTTAATGTCAACAACAAATTAAATGTGATCAATAAAAGTGTTCACTGACCTGAACTCAAATATTTATTTGTAGCTTAAACCTGCAAAGTTAGATTTCACAACAGAAGCTGTATTACAAAATGTGCACCTTAACCTCTTGTTTGCTCATTATAAATTCCCAAAGCTACCAGGAGGAAATAATATTATTCACTCTTTCAGAGAAAAATTAAAAATGTAACATTGAACGTAGTTTAAGACATTTTCAGGTATTTACCAATTTTTTTTTTTTTTTTTTGAAGAGCTCGGTTGAGGTTTTGTTGACCGATAAGCCTTTATGCATATATCCGAAAAAGTTTAAGCGAAATTTCTGCTGGTTTGACAGGCTGAAAGCAGACTAAGTACCTTGAATTAAACAGGAAAAGGAGACAGTAAATGTTATTACAATGCAAGATTGACAAGTTGCAGTTTCTATTTACTTGTCTCCCCAAGACGGTAAATTTAGAGATGGTCGGCTTTTACTGTGAGTAAAATCCAGTCCCCACCCCCATAGAACAAAAGATTGGGAGAAAAATAAGGGTTACCTCCACAGCATCTGTCTTTATTATTTGTGATCACTGCGGGTATTTAATTTCTGATGACCAAGACATGCCGTCACAGCTTTCTGTTAGTCATTTATAGGCTCCAAACATATCAGATAATATTGTACCAAATTTGACATGAAGCAACCTTAAGACTTAAAGTGCATTAGTAGGATGGAGAGTAGGGGTGTTAATGCTACAAAAAATTTTTTAAAAAAAACCCCCAAAAAACAAAGGAAAACATACAGGCTCCAAAACTAATAGACATAAGTGCACCAATTTGATCTAAGACACTTGGAAATTGGCATATCGGATATGTTATAGCAAAAAGGGGGTAACAATTCTAATACTGCTATTCTGATGAACGGGACCCATAAAAATTCCACAGTTGTACCCTTCATCTGTTACATTGATGTCCCACGATAATATTCTATCACTTTTGTTAACACTAAAACATACTTATCCAAATACTCCGGTTAATATAGTTTCAGAATATGCCTAGTTATGAGGGTCTATCTCCAAAATCCTTGTAGGAGTTTGTGACATTTCTATTCTTATAATTTAATTATTTTTTAATTGCATCTTCAGCGATCAGAGATGTCTCATCTTGAAAAAAATAAAAAGGTGGAGGATGATAACGTAAATACAAACATAAAGTTGCCTTAGCTTATTTTATATAGATTTTAATTTTTTAATTATCATGAAGAACCCATGGTATAATTTTAATATGATTAATATGAATAACAGTTATTGGTAAATTTAAAAAATATTGAACAAAAAAAAAAAAGGTTAAAATAAAGTTTTAACAGCCTTCTGCCATAACTAGGATAAAAATCGCCCTTTAATCGGCTTTTTGAGTAATCTAATATATAAAGTAAAATCAGCCTCTTTGTTTCTTTGTCATCGATAGCTTTCTTCCTACAAAAGCAATATGTGATTCTGGTTTGTCAGTTTATTTTTTTGGGGGGGGGTTATTATGGATCGTTACAGCATGTTAAGCTTAAAACGTACTTCGATTTAATTCCTTCAAAGAAATATTTTGTCTGGGTTGGAATTATTTTCAAATGGCCACCATCTTAAAAAAAGTAATTAAAAAAAAAAACGTAACTGTATTGAGGAATACAGAGTTACGTTTTTTTTGTCATTTTTACTTATATTTGATTGGATTAAAACAAAAAAAACCCATTGAAATTAAAAAAACACAAAAAAGAAAAACAGGCATAATTTTTAAAAAGTTAAACAAAATGCAGGTACACCACCGGCCAATGGGTAGAGCTAGTGATTTATAACAATAAATCACATCAAAAAGTTATCCAAGGAGTGTATAGAGAAATAAGAAAATACTAAAATGTCTGTAACATACAGGTAAAGCAAATATGAATTTCGAAAAATAACATTAATTTCAGAATGTTGTAGAAAGTTAGAAAAAAAAAAAAAAGAAAAAAAAAAAAAAAAGGGAGTTCATACGTCTATCTTCCACATGAGAAAATGTTATTTTAATAAAGAATTGATTGTTTAGTTAACAGAGGACAAAAGACAAACAAAACTATGTCAGGTATTATTTTAGCCAAATACAAGCGTAGCTTTGTAAGCAAGAATGTAGGTAAGTTGATAAGCAATGTAGGGCAAAATGTTTACACTTGTGTGCGGACATGCTGGGCGTGCTAAATACTAGAAGATATATACATACAAGAGAAATATTTATTCAATAGTACTCAGATATATATATATATATATATATATATATATATATATATATATATATACATACATACCGCATACAGATTGCATTTTATGTGTGCATACAAATTACTTATTAAATAATAGAAAACAATTGGAAAGCTATTTTATATGAACTAGCAAATATATGCTCCCTCCGGTCGCATATTTTTGCTAGGCTGACACGTCAGAAATGACGCTAGTATGTAATTTGGGTATCACTACAATTCATTTAAATAATATATTGCACATGATAAATAACAACATTAATAAGAAAAATTAAGTTTGCATTGTTATCGTCTGCTCCCTTTTCTTTCCACCCAATCGTTTTGCGCCAAATCCACGTAAGAATTTACAAAATAATAAATAATAGTTTTAGTTTTTCAAAGAGAAAAAAGAAAAGTGTACCTAAAATAAAATTAACAATAAAAAAATACAGCGAATACGATTCTAAAAACAGTTATTTACTTGCCCAGTAAAAGGTGTCCCCCCCCCCCTCAAGTTATCGTCTGCTGGCTTTTCTTTACACTCAATCGTTTTGCGCCAAATCAACGTCAGAATATAATATTTTATGTCTTTCAAAGCGGAAAAAAAAGGTGTACGTAAATTAAAATCAATTAAAAAAAACAAAATACAGCGAACACTATTCTAAAATCAGTTGTGTAGTTTTCCAGTACAATGTGTTGTTTTTTTGTTGACAAAAAAAAACTAAATTCATTATAATGTGTGTGTGTGTGTGTGTTTTTTTTAAATAGTAATTTTAAAATCAATTATTATTTTAATTAAACAATTTCATTCAATAAATTTGTTAAAAATCAACAATTTAAAAAACTAAATACAGAGAACACTAATTTTCAAATCCCCAAAAAAGGGGTATCTGAAAATTATCAATAAAAAAAAAAAATTAAAAAAAAAAAAAAAATCGGTACTCTTTTACTGCAGGACCCGCGATAACTTTCGAAAAAAAAAAAAAAAAAAAAAAGGTTTAGCTAAACTAAATTCTTTATAATGTGTGTGTGTTTATCAATTATTATTTTAATCAAACAATTTGATTCAATAAATTTGTGTTTTAAAACATAATGGCTAATAAGATTAAGAAAATAAACAAACTCAGAATGTTTTAAAATAAATCAGTAAATCAGAGGGAGGTACGCTGTTTAATCAGTTGGACGTAGAGGAACGCGCCCGTTCAGAGGGAGGTACACTGTTCAATCAGTTGGACGTAAAGGAAATAAGTACGTAACTCATTTTATAAATAAGTAATAAAAGAAATAATTATAATTTATAAGTAAGATTATTAGCGAACAAAATAGCGTAAATACATGTTGAAATCTGAAGAGAACAATCATGAGTGTATATTTGCGAATACTAATTCATTAGAAGTTCAAAAGCAATTGATTATGTAAATTGAGAAATGCGCATAGTGTTTATGGCGGTTTTTTTAATAGTATATAATGAAGCTGGCGGACTTAATAAATAGTCATAGTACTCTGATAGAGTTTCGGCTTCAGACAGACAGACAGATACATGAACTCCATTATTAATAGATATCGGAGAAACAAAGAAAAGTGGTCTTTTTACATATATGTAACAAATTTTCCCAAATCGCTAATCTTAAACAGAAATTTACTATTTTTGTCTTTTTTAATGTAATAGTTTTTAATAAATTTGTGTTTAGTTTTATGATAAAAATACAATTCACTTGATATTCCGAAACGGTCACCCATCTAGTATTGACAAGGATCAATGTCTCTTAACTTCGGTGATCTAATGACAACGGACGTATCAATGTGATTATAGCCTTACATACACCTTCATTTCTTATAAAGATATACCATAATTAGCAAGAAACTGTTAATGAAAAAAAAAAAAAATGCACCTCAGAAAAACGACAGTAAAATTAAATGGGAATTCTCGAAATTTGAGCAAACTAATCATTTTAAGATCTTTTAAATAATTGATACATTTTTAAATCCATAACTCACGGATGTTGATAGCCAATTGTAAAAAAGCGCGTGTGTGTGTTTGTGGGGAAAGAGAGAGCAGCGCAAGAAACAAATTTTTCTAAAGAACTCCAATCAGTTTCAACTAAGAAAGGCAAAATTAAAACACTCATTGTGCATGTGGGTTGAAAGAGAGAGTAAGTCCTTCTTTGATGAAACAAAAGTCATCTAACTCACCTACCCCCTTCATGATTCATTCGAAATCTTAGTCTTCACAGGGAAATAAACATTTTCAGTTTGTAGAGAGAACTCTTATAAGAGGGAAAAGGAAGGCAGAGCAAGGAAAGAAAAGGAAGAGAGAAAAAACAGGAAAACAGAAAGAAAGATAAAGAGAAGAAAGAAAATCCAGACAAATAGCAACTTTTTCTGGATTTGAAAGAAAAGCGAAATTCGACTAAACAGCTGAGAAGTCACATCCTAAATAACTTTACTGGTGTAAATTCTATTTTCACAACACCAAAATATCATTTTTTAGGGAAGGAATCGGTCTGACCTCTTGCACTTGTTGAAGAGTCTAAGGGTGTCTCAGCCCCATTCTAGAGTGGGTATTCCAGCTAGTATAAATTCTATTTTGTAAGCAAATATTACATGAACAAAAAAAGGATAGGGTTTCTAATAGATGTTAAGGAGGTGAACAAATAGTTTTTATTTGCCATTGTATTAACATATATCAGAGCTACACCAACACCTTAGAACTTTATCTAAAAATGAATATCATTAGAGTGGACGTGCAGAAGAAGCTTATCACATCGTGTTCAACTTCTGTCAGAGTGATTGCATCACTTTCACGCATACCCTTGAGGAAAGTTTGAATCCAGTTTTAGGTGAAATAGTAGTGTAGTGGCGCTGATACGCAAAATGAATTACCAACTGTCACAGTAGTGATAGCCGACCTAGTTGGGCAAAGCGTTGCCACCTTGGAATGGAACAGTTGCTCCCCCCACCCACCCCAAAAAAACTAAAGCCAACACAAACCTGAGAATCTTGATTGTAAACAAATAGTCCGAGCCGTCGACTAATCCGTGTCACTGGCTATGCAGATGAGTAGTTTCGTCAGCCATTGATTTACTTACAGCATTCGCGTACTTCAGTGTAATATAAGCAGGTGAAATTTGCTTATTCAGCTAGCCTTTTGCATATGTCACATTAACATACAAGCGATTCTGTCTTGTGAACTTTTGTATGTGCTTACAATGATCTTATTTTCGTCCCTTGCATCCGTTGTTTTTGTAGGTATAACGGACCTTACTTCGTTCCCAGTTTTGTGTAATGCAAACCTTGAGGTAACCTAGTTGAAAGGCCCTGATTCAAGTAGGATAAACTAAACTCTCAAACCTTGGTAGAGCAACTAGTCTAGGTGAAGGAAAACTGATATAATACTTGCAATGGAAGGTTCTGTCGTGTGGCACACAAATTTCCTAGTGGAGTGAATGACTAGCCAATTTTCATTTGTTATTGTCGTACCATGTTATTGGCACTAACATTCTTCGCAACAGTCTATTTTTAAAAATTATATAGTCCCGTCCTGGAAACTAGTAATATATATATAAAACCATTTAAATTAAAAAAAAAAAACAGCAGAGGGAATAACTCATTTTTATTTTAATACAAAAATTGTCTCCCTTACAACTAAAATTTTATTTCTTTTTCTGTATAAGTTTAAAAAATGTGCAAACAAATAATTAAAAATGACTTCACTGCATCCCGGGCAACGCCGGATAGGTACAGCTAGTAAATAATGACAAAATGGTTCAGTACTAAGTTTTGTACCAGTCATTACATAAACCTGGCAATCACTCCCCACACACCGACCTTTGCATAAATCAGTCATGAAACCTAGTAAATCTTTTGTTCGTTTTACCAAACATATTGTATATAAATAATCGAACTAAGAAAAGCGACTTACTACTCGGGTTTCACTCCTAAGTTCACCAGGTAAATCCACTTATTGGTTGAGCTCTCCAGTAGAGGAAGTAACGGTTGCCACTTAGCATAAAGCATTGCTCTTAGTAAAAAGAGTTCTCTAGTCAGTCGGTAGTGTGAATATAAAAGAAACATAAGCACTATAAATTCCCTTACTTTGTAGAGAGTAATAGTATAAGGTTAAGATCTCACGACTGCTTACCAAACTGTCAGGTTTCAAATCTCAGCTTGAAAAAACGCACCATGTCTAGCTAAACTGAAGAGCCATTATACAGCGAAATATGTCTGAATGAGTAGTATGAAAATATATTAATGGCAAGTGAACTACACACAAACGTTCAGGTTTCATTCCCGAAGGTAATCATCAGGTTAAATTTCCTTCGAGAATGAAACATGAACGTTTCCGTGTAGCTTACTTGCAATAAATATTTTTTCATACTACTATTACAAAGTTTTACTAACGTATTGAGGACTGTTGAAGTAAATACTGAAAATATATGTACGCAATTATCTTATATGCGTATATACATGAAGTTGTCAAATTATACGCACACATACCTCTATGAGCAGAGCACTCAAGTAGAAA
>OY744515.1:210408175-210575675 GCA_963556195.1 Sepiola atlantica | reverse complement strand
TCGATTACTGCCAATGTGATTTTTTGGTTGTTTTTTATTTAAAATGCAAAAAAAGCAAAAAATCTAATTTTATTCGTACTCTTTCAGAACCTATCAACGAAAATACACAAAACCTTAAGTTTTTTTTTATGTACAGAAAATATCACCTGTGTATTTCATAGAAACAACATTGTATTTCTTTGCTAGGCGACCAATAAACAAACAAAAACAATCAGCTGGGAAAATGTTACAAATGAAATGCTCTCTGCTTACAATGGATATTCTTAAGACTGATTTTTCTCTTTTTTAACAGAGTTCAATCACTGGGGTTAGTGCGAACGGTTCTATAACAGGTCATGCAGCCAGGGACGTGTAGTCAGTAGCTCAAATGCCCGACTCAGACTCCTGAAATAAATTACTGGCATGCTAAGTCACTGCCTTTCCTGCTCTCATTTTATTTTTCTTGTCCATTCTTTTTCCTTCAAGGCGACGCTTAAATAAAAGTAGAACTGGGAACAGCAGAAAACAAGGGTCTACAACTACGGCCACAAAGTGACGTGACCAGGTTACCATTAATATTGCTTCTTATGAGATTATACAAAACAGTTCTGGAAGCTGATCGATTTACATAAAAGCAACAAGTTCAGTTCCAGGGGTACAGGCACACAACAGAGGCCAGATGTGAAATGACCGATGTCACCACGTCCAAAAACGCTCCCCCCGATGAGAATGATCACAAACACACAAATTAATAATTCAATTTGTACAAATTAAAATATATACATTTATTTACAAACATCAGAAGGTAATATTATAGAGGATTTAAAAATTACCGGCCTATTTTGCATAATGGTAAGAGTGTTTGCTAATAGTCTGGAAGACCAAGGTTCAATCCTCGATAGAGTCATACCAAAGACTTAATAAATGGTACTTGCTAAACACTCAGCATTATAAAAGGTGAGGATCAAGGATATGTGGAATAATTCTGGGAAAGGATTGGTGCTCTGACAACTCCGAAACAACTCGGAACAACGAAAGGAGAGCCTTGGAGTCGCCTTCGACTATGGTGGACCACTTTAGTTTTTTTAAAGTTCATACAACGATAGAGAGTTCAGAATATTTTGGTTGAAATAAACTCAGCAAATAGCTGACTCTTGTTGATTGTGTGAGTATGAACAGTTCAGCTTGTGTATTCTCCCACGAGTTGTTGCAAGCAGTGGTTATTTGATGTGATGTATGTGTATATGCGTATGTATGTGCATGTGTTAAAACAGCTAGACATCGTCGTATGTTATCATGGTGACGAATTATTGAATATGGACTGAAGAGAGATATGTTTATTTGATTTATAGTGTGAGAAAAGACTCCCAGCAGCTTGGCACCAAATATTTAACACAGAAATGAACAAATTTCAAATCTCGCCTTTTCGTGTCTTTCACTAACAGTAACACACCGTTTCTTCTATCATTCATGAAACCAACACGATAGGTATAATTAACGTAAGAAAGCGTTATGGGGTTGAAGAAGTCTTTAATGGTTAATATCTCTTTTTTTATTTGTGTGAGTAAAAAAAAAATATATATATTTTTCGTTATACTGAAATAAAATGAGTAGCGTAGACGTACAACTTAAATACAACAAACAAAGACTCGTATTAAAATAAATTAATATTTAGTTTGATGTTACATTAATACTCTTTTTGTATGTGCTTAAATGTCTTAGTTGTAATGCATGTGCATATCAATTTTGTTCCAAGAAGTTCTGCATTAAAAAAGAAATTCGTTTTGTTACTCAATCTTTTTTTGAGGGGGGGGGGGGAGACAAAAGTTATCACGCTTCCTGTCAATTGTCAGGTTACTACTGGTTTGGTTGGTTTCGTTTGGGATGAGGAAAAAACCTCTCACCACTACAAAACATTCCACTACTAATAATTTACAGGGTGGTTCATAATTCACTTCACTTAGCTATTTAAAATGATTACCATATGAAGCACAAACATACTATGAACTTTTGATAATTGTTATCTTACTCTCTAATTACTGCTATTTGTTATTTTAAATTTGTTCGTTTATATATTTGTTTCTATATATATTTATTTCATAATCAATCAAATATGCTACAAAGAGTCGTAAATTCCTTGCAAAAAAGAATAGAGCTATGCATGCAGAACGAAAGTGAAAATTTTGAAAATTTGCTGTAATTTTAAACTCCCATAAATGAATTTGTTGAATAAACTTTGTTTTGTATTACCACATTTAACTTTAGAATTTCAAAAATAAATAGCTAAGTGACTTATGAATCACCCTGTATATATAAAATAAATTAATGAATGGAGCGACCATAGTCGAAGGCGATCTAAAAACTTCCTTTACATTGGCTACGAGACAGAAGTAGGGTTAAGGGTCCCACTCCTTTCCCTAGATTTTTTCACTTTTTATTCTCACCTTAATGAACAGTGTTTAGCAAGGAGGCATCAAGTACTATTTTTGAGTCTCTGGTATGACTCATTCAAGAAGTCCTTCTAGACCGAGGCAATTTTAATTTTTTCCCCAATCCAGGATGCCCCTTTTGGGGGTGGGGGGAATCTGGGCCTCACCTCCACATTAAAACCGACCTCGTGATTAACTGCCCTTGTGAAGAGGCTAATACATATGGACCTAGGACTGAACCCTGATCTCCCAAGCTCATTAGCGAACACTACCCATTATGCCAAATAAAGTGGACAGACATACAGCAACATTACAACATTTCCGCTCCATAGATTCAGCAACATGCTATTAGATTGACAGATTAATTACGTCATACTAGTCAAACTTAGAGCCAGACAAAAATTGTACTTATTAACTTTACATAGCCTTTAAGATTGTTTATGAAGAGGTCTCGTCATTTACTTTTGCTAGAGTAACAACAAAAATAAAACAAAAAAAGAATAACCATTCAGAAGAAGATATTTTCTTTTAATTATCAGAAGGTTCTTCAGTTTGTAATGTTTTGGGGTTTTTTCAGCGAATGTGAACAAATAAGAAATAAATTATCTGACTGTGCAGACCTGCTGGTTTCACAGCTGTGAGTGTGAGCTATCCATTATTAAAACATCATAAGCAAAAAGGTGTTGGAACATATTGTTGGTTTTGTGAATCATTTTACTAAAAAATATAAATTCCCATATATCAGGTGCAAATCTGTTACAAAAAACATATCACAAGAGTCACAAAACAATTTTTTTTTTAAATACATTGATTAATTTTTAATCTTTTAGTTTTTTTTTTAGTTTTTTTTTAATCTCTATATCAATAAAAGACAACTTAACGTGTAGGTGCATGAGTATTTTTTTGGCGCTTGTTAATTTCCAACAGAAAAAAAAGGGTAAAAAATAAAAAAATAAAACCAGTTAACAAATAACTGTTACCAAAGACAAGAAAAGTTACTTTACTACATATCTGCTTATTTTTTTGTGTGTGTTTTTAAGTATTTTAAATACTTTTATTTACATTTTTATCGATGCCTTCTAAGTTAAACTACTATCTCCAGCATAAAGAGTTATTTAGTTCTTTGCCTTATAAATATGTACAAATTCTTAATTCTTTTAACCAACTTAACAAGCATTTTAGAAGAATCAACCTTACTCTTGTTACGGAAGGCCTTATCTGTATGATGTTAAAACTGATAATATTGCTTGGTTTAATATTTGCACACCGAATGTCTTAGATAGAAGAAAGAGAAAATGAGATGAGAAGCGGTAGGTGGGGGAGGGGGTATTAAACACATCTCAATTTGAAGTCTGGAATTCAATCACCTTACAGGCGGTACATTCATTTTATCTTCAAACTCAGAAATGAATTTTAGTATTATATTGAGGCCAAAAGACAGCAAAAGTAAAAATATAAATAAGAATGTTTCGTAAATAATTATACAATTTCTTCAAATATAATACTGTAGCAAGATTAGATGCAAGTGTGTAAAAACAATGGAATTTTCCACTGGTGAATTCTGTAAGTTGAAGAGTAGAATTAGAGTTGCGTGTCAGGATGTGACGTCATGGAGAAAGTCTATAGTGAGACGCGATGAAGATAGCAACATCTTTCTCTTTGGCAAGTGAGCTGATTAGATTCGGATGTCTTTTTCAAAGTCTGCTCAAGGCAATAAATGTATAGCCTAATGTACCAATGGAGGTGGTTGATCAGCAGAAGTTGGAAGTTTTTGACAATGACCGTTTTTGACAATGACTGCATTTTGCATTGCCAGCAAGTCGACCGTGTCCAAACTCTTGTTCTCTGCCAACACCTCAATCTATAGTCTGTCGTCTGACCTGTTGCAGCGACATCTTTGATGGTTTGGGCGTGCAGCTCATCGTCCAGAGGGAGAATTAATTTGCAATGTAATCCTCATATCTCTCTGCCTGGGTGATACAAGCATACTGCAACCAACAAGGAGAACTTCATGCAGACCGGACAATCACGGAGCATGATCTTTGTGAGCTCTATGCAGAAGTCCGACTCGCCTAACAAAAAAACAACGGGTTATCTAGTAACTTACAATCTTGTACGTTTCTCCAGCTCTCCTGAACACTGACCCAGTCTAATAATACCTAGATCATTTGTGATACGAGATATTTATACTCTCAACGTCCTCTCGTAGTCTTTTTCACTCATTCCTTTCTGCACTTTGTTCATTCCTTCTGCTGCTGGATTCAACACTTACCATTTTTTTCTTCTATTTTTTAATCAAACACTTTAAGGGACACCTGTCTTAACGACACTTATCTAAATCTATATTTTATATATATTCTATATCCATACTCCCATTGTCACTACTGGTTTAGTATTATTGGACTAAGTTAATTTTCAGGAGAACAATTATGCCATTTGGGCTATCTAGTAACTTATGATCTTGTATGTTTCTCCAGCTCTCCTAAACATCTTTAAGTTCCTCATGAAACCAGTGTATGCGGTTCACAGGCGGGTTCAGAAGGTGGTGGCGAATGCTAGCACCCACAATGAATATGCATACACACACCAAAAGGTTTATTAACCGAGTACTCAAAGTAATGTCTGCATAAGATTGACCCCCTTTCAGATACACAGCAAAGGGCAGCAGTGCTTTACATCCGGGGAATAGTATTATCAACTTGTAGATGATTCAAGCTTTTAAGTGGACAGTGAAATTGTTAGTCTTAAAAGAAAAATATCATAAAATAAACTTAAATTCCCCCCCCCCCCCATAAAAAGAAACGATATAATGGCTGGGTACTTAAAAAGAGTCAATAAGTTCATTTGTAATAAATACATTTGATTTCTTGGATGTCATTTCAGCCTTCACTGCTGTGAGTCAGCCAGGGTTGTCAAGTCAGAGATAGCAAATTTATTGATTTATGAGTCAAAGGCAGTGAAAATTGACTTGAGAAAAATAAAATAATTTAAAAACGTTCAATTGCTTGTCTCTAAAAACGTACATGTTTAAAATCAAAACTGTGATATATAGTATGCATGGTAATTGGAAAGTAACTTCCTATTATTAAGTGCTTACAATTTATTACTGAAACAATTCTTATAAAAAATCAATATGATAAGTGTATAGCATTAGGCTTTATTTAGAACTCAATATGGGCGCCCACATTTGTCACCAGCTTCTCAAGCAGCCTGGGAACTGCATCAACTGATTTCACAAGGATGTTTTTTTTCATTTTTAACTAATGAGTCACCAATTATTAAGGCTAAAAAAAACCAAAACAACCAAGGATGAGGGTTACCGAGATGAATAGATTGACAATAGAATGATGATTTTATATTGTATTTTTTTATGACAGCATTCACTCTGGGTCATTTGAGCCGAATCCTTAAGGCCGACCAAGCATAGCCAACATTGTAAAGAGTTAGAGCCAGTCTTCATCCCCCCCCCCCCGGTAAACATCATAGATACTTGGACCGAGAATCAGTTGTGCATCCTGCTTTACCGTTCTGAGCCATGTTTTGAGTTGGCCACCACATCACTTCTTCCAGGATCGAAGTGCAACCAGATCGATGACTTTTCTGATGAATTTGCCTCGTTGACACCAAACCAGTGAAGACGCCTTGCAAGAATGGCGGAGATTTGATATCGTGCACAAACCTCTGCCAGTTAACTTTGTAAGGAACATCGCTCACTAAACATGAGGACTAAAGGACAAAATGGAAAGGCTTGTGACTCGCTTCCTTCATACAGGAAATCTAGCCATCTGGTTAACCCTTATCCTAGAGATTGTTATTTTTGCCTCGATAAGTGGTGGCTCATTAGTAAGAAAAAAAAAAAAAAAAAAAGGTTCCTTACAAGTGAAATCAGTTGATGCGGTTTCAAGGTGACTTTAGAATCTGGTGGTGAATACTAACATGCATAAAAACAAAAACACAAATGACCAAAAAGGCTTGCTAACTGAGTAGTCAAAGCGATGTCTGCAGACATGGGTTCGAATCCTGTACAAGTATCATTTTTCTCTGTGTTTTTTGCTATATCCTATAGGATAAGTTAAGCGTTTGTTTAAAACAAAATATGAGTATCAAACAAAACATATTACATATGGTACATATATTATTATTTATATAAATCAAAGTCTGAAAATCAGAACGGAGCCAAATCAAAACAGCAGACCCCACATACACTCATAAAGCTCTATCTGAAAAGATAATAACAATAATAATGCGGCTTAACTTAGCACTTTATTGCGATAGTGAGAAATATATTATTAATAAATCCTTAACGTCTCAAATATTCTCTTATACGTATACGTGTATATATATATATTTGTAATATTAGTGAGAGAACCCACCAAGAGTGCTCAATTTATTTATTTATATATGTATTACAGAAGATTATAACATCTGTACTGTCGGTTTGAAATTGTCAAGATATGCCTGAAGATGGTCGGAGGTTACATCGGCCAAAACGTTGTGAGACTAATACCAAACATGAGAACAGTAGTCCGAACAATCCAAATAATACATATTATCAATCTTCATCTCAAAAATTCAGAAACATTTTTTTTGTTGTTGTTCAAGTGCAGACGTTGTTAAAATTAAAAAAGAAAAAGTTCAAACCAACATAAGCCTTCGCACTAAATTGACTTAGTTTAGACACATCCGGGATATGACAGTGTTTGTTGCTGTCGGCTGAGGTGTGGTCCTGTTTAGTCTCAGGAGGTTCACCCTCCCAGGCTTTACCTTCTCTTTAAGAAAGGGTTAGTTTATTGCTAATTGCCTGAGGCACTCTTACCGGGAATGCCGATGGGGCTGCTCGGGCACTTATTAGAGCCATAGTGCGCTAATCCTAGTACACTGGCTTTCAACTTAACACCTGACCTTGTGTCTAACCTCCTGGAGAGGTAAATAAAATAAGCCTTTGCGTCATAATTTATTTCACCCGGATGGTGCTGTTAGCTTGCTTTTCGCTTGTATACAGTTCTCTTAAGATCTCCTCTAGAACATTATCCTTCACAGATCCAACATATATATATATATATATATATATATATATATAGTCTCGGAAGTTTCTCAACCATTAAAACTATATAAAGAAAAAAAAACCCAAAAAAAACAACAACAAAATCATTTTAGTCCCAAGTCGTTAAAAAATCAAAATAAAAAATAAAAATAAATGTCGCAGATTTTGTACATGTCTGTGTAAACAAAAATAATCATATATAAAAGCTCTATTTGATATTGAGCACTTTTTATAAACCCGGTTGAAATTCTTTGGATTACTACCCTGTGGATGTTTTACCTGGATTATTATTATTATTATAATATATATATATATATATATAGTCTCGGAAGTTTCTCAACCATTAAAACTATATAAAGAAAAAGAAAAAAAAACAACATTTTAGTCACAAGTCGTTCGGTGGAAAATCACTTTTTGTAAGTCAATTTACTTTTTGCAGTTACTATATTAGTTTGCTTCCAAGAATTTACGCTAGTCTTGACATTATTTAAGGAATCATCCGTTTTTTTACCATGAAAAACTGTTTCGGGAATTTAAAAACAAAACAGTATTTTATTTCATGGCTTCCCAGCAGAGTTAATCAGACCCCACTTCCCTTAAAAGACAAGAACACAAACGTTGAGTATATTAGATCTAAGTTTTGTTCCAGATAAATATTTTGCTAACTTATATTAGTTATTAAAAAATGTCTTCCTTACCTGTGTTGTTCGTCTGTGTCTATGTCTATATATATTTTAAATAAATATTAATTATTATTACCTAAAGACATCGATGTTTCATGCTTACGCAATCTTCAGTGTAGTCGGTTGGAGGGCTCTAAGCAGGTTTCCAAGTACCACCGACTCGTAGTCTGGTATCTTACCCCTCGGCCACCATCAACTAGCAGAAATTAAACTCTATAAACGCCAAATCGGCTAGCGCTATAGTAAACAGAAGGACAGTATTCAGCAACAACAACAAAGGGGTTGGAATATCGCATTTAAGTCGTAGTGTAACTACTTATTCAATTCTCTCAGAGCAACCAGTCCTTGTAAAGGGGGCTAAAAATATATTTCAAATAAATATTAATTATTATTACCTACAGACATCGATGTTCCATGCTTATGCAATCTTCAGTGTAGGGATGTTAATTCATGTCAGTCAGAGGGCTCGAACACGGTTTCCAAGTCACCACCGTCTCATATATATATATATATATATATATATATATATATATTATACACATTGTTGTATATTACTAAGAGCAGGAGAGAACAAGTTTTAGGTATTGCATTGATTTTCATTGAGAATAGAAACAAAACCTATTTAGTTTTAATTTCCCAAGTGAGAAATTGATACGCTTACAAGAAGAGTCTAAAGAGAGATAGTCATTTTAAGTCTCTTGATATTTCACATGGTAACTAAGACGATGGTATAAATAAAATGAAAATAAATTAGTTTAGAGTGGTGGTTGTAGAGGGAGGAGGAGATAAAATGAAAATAAATTAGTTTAGAGTGGTGACTGTAGAGGGAGGAGGAGGAGATAAAATGAAAATAGATACAAGAGACTTAATGACAGGTGTGTGCCTTGACGGTAGACAAAAGGTTAGTATACCAAAAATAGCAAAGGAATATCAAAACGGTACCGAGTGAAGGAGATGCTAGGTGATAAAGGGCGTCAAAGTGGAAACTGAAATACAAACTGGGGTCAATCTAAAGACGTATGGAAAAAGAGCTAATTATATATATATATATATATAAATAAAACGCATAGCAGGTAAAACGCATAGTATGTAAATATACAGAATGTGCGGAAAGAAACTCATTATTAAGTGCTCATAATTTAGTACTGAAATATAATTCTTAAATGAAATGAATATGATAGAAAGTGTGTAGCATGGAGTTTTATTTAAGAATTCAATATTGGCACCAGCATTCACTACCAGCTTCTGATTCACTACCAGCTTCTGAAGCCGCCTGTGAACCGAATCAACTGATTTCATAAATAACAGTTTTTTTTTTGGTTTTTTTTTACTAGTTTAATGATGATGATGAATACTATGAAAGGATTGAAAATCTTCACATATCACCCACTTTAAAACAGCCGACCTAGAAAACAGCCTCGCATTCCATGAGCAATATTTTTGACAACGGGGAAAGAATTGCTGTTTTCTACTGTCAATCTATCTATCTAATTACACCTTATCCTTGAAATCTTTTTTTTGGGGGGGGGGGGGGAGCGGGGGTGATAAATGGTGACTCGTTAGTAAAAAAAATTAAAAATAACAAGAATAAAAAAATTAGTTACTTGTGAAATCAGTTGATTTTATCCTCGACCAGTGAAGGAGACATCATTCTATACGGAGACAATTTTTATTTTTTTGTTCCGATCCAGAGTTATCTCTTTTGAGGGGGGAAATGGATTTTCCCCACATTAAAAACCGACCTTGTGTCTAACTTTGCCATCGTGGGGAGGCATGTAAATAGGAACTGTTCAATAATCAAATGATAATGAGTATACGTAAAAAAAACTTCATTTCATGTTCGTCTCGGAACGAATCCATCTTGAATGATAGCAAATGCATTCAGTTAGAAATCAATCAGAATTTCTGGAGATTCAAAAAAAAAAAAATAAAGTAAAATAGTGTCTGGTTCAATACAGCAGGGAAATACATTACTTTCACAACGCTTTCTAATTGGAACAATCAATTATGTCCGCGATATAAGATTGCTAATTTGTAGATTATGTAGACTATGGCTTCTATTACTGAAAAAAAAAAAAAAAAAAAAAAGAAATAGACGTTTGGTTATGAATATTTCGCAAATAATGTAATGATTGTCTGCTGCTGTTGAATTAATTTGTAATTGACCCCCACAAAATGCCATCGATACCTTTCTCAACTAGACTAACATGCACTATATCATTATGCACGTTTCGGGCGATACTAAAAATACAATTACGAATTACTAAAAACTTCTACCTGATCATGGCTGACGAAACGAGAACAAACTACCCCCTCTCTAGATTAAATAAAGAGTTCCTTCGAAATTCCATACAGATTTCATAGTTCGACAACACCCCTGGAAAAGGTCGGCGATTACATTAACCGAAATATTGTGAAAAAAACATCCAAGATGAGAACAGTAGTCCGAATAATCCAAATAATATAAATTCTTATACATTACATAACATTGTTACAGCTATATCAAGAGGGGGCACAGGGTTTTGTCAGATCACTTAAGCAACGTTAAACCTAGTCGATACTTAGATCAGTGACTATTTGGGAATACCAAGTGAAGTGAGTTTGGAAGTGGGTGTTATATATTAAAACAAAAACAAAAATAACACCTTTTGGAAAGGCACAAATTTATAAAATAACACTTTCCCCCTACTATATTAATATATATATATATATATATATATATAATTTGAAAAATAGGCAAAATGCCTTTGGAACCCACGTATGAGATGTAAATTAAAAAAAAAAATTTATTAAAAATCATTCAATTTTTTTTTTTGTTTTTACTCTTCTCTTTTATTTTTCATATAACATATCCGTCTTCAGAGAACGAGTGTTTCACAACAAATGTAAAGGTATTACCTTTATTTATTTTTTTCTGAACAACTTCACTTTAATCTCCGATTACCTGTGTATGTGTTTTTTAAAACAAATTTATTGGAAATAATTACTTTAATCGAGATAAAGTTTGGTATCAATCAAAATTAAACTTAATTTTGGTTTATTCAAATAAATCCGTTAGTACTTTATATCGTATCGTTGAAGACAAGTGTAAAGCCACTCAATGTCAAAAGAAATGTTTATGATAGTCTCCCTTCAAGTTAAGATGAGCAGAGTAGGATTTATTCAGCCGACACTCCCCACCCCAGTTCATCATCACTAATAATTTATTTATCATGAAATCGACCAAGAAATGAGTTTAAAAGAACCGCTATTTAAGTTTGATTTTTGGGGTCCCTTGATATTTATCGGAATGAACTTATGTTTTTGTCAGTCAGTTTTTCACAAACTTTTGCCTGAAGTCATCTAAATGAATAAATGCAAACGTTTTTCATTTATCACTCCTAGTTACTTATCTACCTCCCACAAGGTAAGATGTGACACAAGGTCGGGAAAGTGGGATTAGATAAGCCAGCGCTAGAGAGGTGAGCACTCTAGCCATTTAAAAATTGCCTGGGCAGCCCCGTCGGCATTCCCCGGTAGAAGCGCCTCAGACAGTAAGCAATAAACTTACTCCTCCTCAAAGAGGGGAGGCAAAGCCTGGGAGGGTGCACATGAGAGGGTGCAACTCCTAGAACTGCACAGGACCGGCAACCCCCAATAGACCGGCGTAAATCCAGACCCAAAGGCCCGGACAATACCGGTTTATTAGGCGGGGTTTCATTCCTATATTACCATCAAAACGGGTTACTGTTATTTAAATCAATAATACAACATATTTCGAAATACTCTATAGTACCGACGAACGATCCATTATCTATATATATATATGCAATCATTTTGTTGATAGTAACAGTAATGAATTAAAATGGATTAATAAAAAAAAATGAATAACTTACTAAAAACCTTTCCTCTAACATCGCTCCTGAGAATTCTTACCGACAGGCAAAAGCGAGAAGAGAAAAGGGAAGGGAAGCGGGTGGATGGCTGACTGGCTCAATGTCTTACTCGCTTTCTCTTTCCCCCTCTCTTCAACTCTCCCGTTAACGACGCCATATTTGTCTCCAGCGATTTGATTTCTTCTTTGCTTTGATTTCATTAGGAGCTTATTCAAAAGATAAATAAATTTGTATCAACATTACCAATATGTTAATGTTTATCTATACGAATAAATACGAAAGTTTTAGTCTTGTGTTTGCAAGAAACTTATGAATGAAATGTTTATTTGAAATGTTGGTTTCAAGTAGCGAACTTTGTGAAGTGAGTGCGAGCTGACAAAGCCAACTAGTATAAATATAAAGAAGACCGACTGAGTCAAATTGTGGAAAAATCCCCCCCCCCCCCAACAAAAATTCGTGATTAATTGTTTATATTATTCCAGTAATAGATATCACAGGGAGAGACAACTCTTGCTTTACTTGTTTTTAACTTAATTTGGAAGTATTTATTTAGATAAATTTGATATATTACTTACTACTGGCATTAACTCTGAAGTAAACCTCAATCTGTTCCACCATTTTGTTTAATACTCAGACTAATCAACAGATGGTGCTGTAGTTCAAAGTATAAGAAATGTGTCTCAAAAGAGATTTTAAAAAAAAGGGGTAGAACCTAACAGCAAATTCTGCACAGAATAAGGTGATAATTTATGTGATCATTAAATTTAATGCAAACTAGCAAAGTATTAGATCAATATAAAACAAACATTCACTGGAAAAGAAAAATATTTTTAATAAATGTAAAAAAAAAAAAAAAAACAACAAAAAAAACTATTGACCATCAATAACCGCAATTAAAGTTTTTTTTGTGTGTATGTGGGAGGCGATGTTTAGCAGAATGGACTTCTTTTTTTTTTATCAGTTTTATACAAAATTTTGCCTGAAGTGAAAAACTTGTTACAAAGACATGAAGCAGAGAAACCATAGTTAGGCTTTATTTCTATAAAGTTAGGTACAGTGTATAGGTTTTATATATTTGTATGTACAGGATTCATTCCTAAACTGATTAACCGGTCATTATGAATTTTTGGAAAACAGCTGCTAGGCATAGGGTGGGTAATGTGGGCTCTATTTAGTTTTATGCAAAAGGGGGAAAGAGGGGGATGGAATCCCTTCGTGAAAATTCAGATACCTTAAAAAATTAAAACGGAAAATAAAAATGTTTAAATAGTGCAGATGAGAATGTTTTTCTCATGTTAGACCCATGCAATCAACTGCAAATATGGCAACCAATACATGCTTGGTTTGGTTTACAGCATATCAACCATTTATAGGTTATTTAATGCCAACTAAATTGTGAAATATAATTCTATAGATAGGATAATTATTTATATTCCTAGAATATATTGCTCTCAGAAATATATTACTCTTTAAAAAAATACTTCTGGTGATTGGTGATATTCTTTGTTCACAACACGATTGAGTATCTATTTGGGAAAAAAAAGAAAAAGAGATACGGTTTTGATTTTTTGAAGAATCAGATTGAATAATACGGTTGGGGATGAACTTCAGGCGGCCATTATTTTTGTACCAACCTAATAGTACAAATGTTGATCAAATTTAATTTTTTTCAATTTTGAACTACTTTTTTCAACATGTTTCCTTGGATATGGTCGTTTGATAGTATTAGCACTATACCAAACAGTTGCAGTTTGAAAAAAAAAGCCCATCTCTAACAGAGATAAGACGATCATGTAAGTCAAGTTCGGCAGGTTAACACCCATCTTTAGGGGGGTGATACAGTATATTAAACATCAAACTCCCCCATTCGTGACACATTTTACTCCAACATGAATTAATCCAAAATGTATGACAGGAACTATTTTTCATGCAAAGAATTTGAAATTAGAAAACAAATGTAGCTCTCACATATCAGACATTCTACATCTAATCAATTCAAAGTATTTTAATCCAACAAACAATGTAGCCCCTTATTCCATGACACCCACACAATGGTGCATACTCTTTAGTATGGTAATAGCTACCCATGCTGACTGACAAAGGCCCTGAAGTTTATCAATACATTAACTTGTGTGCGAGGTAAATATACAAATAGCATATTTGATCATCTAACTTTACTTCTAAATAGAAAAAAAAAGTTCTAGTGGCACATTTCTCATGAAATGAATTATTTTTTATGGAAATCGCCGCAGACATAGCATGAAGCCACTTGGTGTAAGAAGCTAACAAGAACGAGAGATGATTATTGCAAAGGCAGAAGATGTGTATTGGCCATAGTCTTGAAAATACCAAGGCTATAGGTGGAAGGAAAACAGTCAGCATCATCTTCGCATTCAAATTAAACATAAAATCACAACCGAAAGAAAAAAAAATGGTTTCTGGCAGTGTCTATCATGTTTGACCTATATGAATAAAAGGGAATGCAATTAATTGTCATGTGTCACTTTGAAACTGGGTCCATCATATACTGGCAATGAAGACTTTGAAGAGTTAAACAACAGGTCGACAGTAAACCATCCATAACTCCACTCACTGAAAGGATTCGGCATCACTAAAAATAAACAGACAAGAATAACCTTGCAAGAAAGAACGACAAACCAAAAGACATTTAAATATAAAGGGTTGCGTTGTTATTGGGTATATTTTTAACGAGCTGAAAAATAAAAGGTTTATTTTTATTTGGCGGGTCAACTTGGATCTTTTGTGCGTGTGTAGGTGGGTGGGGGGTGGGGGACTAAGTTGATCTAATGCTGCACTAATGCAAAGAATTCAACATAAATACAACTGAGGCTGGAATGCAGTGGGTTCCCCAAACTGCACAAAGAAGAAGGAATATGCAAGCAAGTAGGCCAATCAGACCCATCAGAATGTGAAGGGTGGAGGGGGGGGGGCATAGAAGAAAGAAAATCCACTCAAGTATAGAATTATATTCAGGTTTTGGTTGTTAGGCTTTTAGGGTTTCCGGGTTATTAGTTACCCACTGGAGAGACACACAAAAGAAAAAACAGTTCTCCCCCTTTTATAGAAACATGTTCCTAATTTAGCCTTAATCGTCAGAAGCATTATTATTATTATTAATAATAATATTCTTGGTATGAAGGTACTAATGTATAAGACTAAATTTAAAAAAAGAAAGGTGAATGCTCATTTACCAGTTACCCTCAATTTAATATTCAAGGGTGGAGTCGAATTAAGAAGAAAGATACTTAACATTTATCATGCATTACTTGAGCCGGGCTTCTAACCAGCAGATACTTATCTTGTGTACTATTGCAACATGGGCACCATGTGCATAACCAATGCAACATGAGCACTGAACCTATGCAACACGGGTGCTGGATGTACGGCCTATGCCACATGGGCGCCGCCGGGCCTATGCAATTGAATTATACAAATAAAAGTGCAGTCTAGCTTGTGTGTTAGTTTTAGTACTTCACAACTAATAAATTTGACATTACTTTTAATGAAAACATCAAGAATGGACAAATGCAAACTTTAACTAAGTAAGATTATTTATTCATAAGTTTAAAAAAAAAAAAAAAAATGATTTTCTCTTGTCTTTGAATAATTCTCTTTAGGGTTGGACTATCACATTCTTGTTCACAATTAAGCAGATCTTTAAATCCCCCATTATTGCACAGTAGACACATCTTAGGACGTATCTGACTCACATACAGGTAGAAGATCGCATCAGGAGTCAGGTAATTTCTGAAGCGATGAAATGAACCATTTTATCAGCGAGTTTAGCAACAGACTTGATGCAAGTCTTCCAATTCATATCCAGAGTGAAAATCAGTCCTAGGAGCTTACGAAAGCACGGGGCTTCCTTAATAATTGAATTTCGTAATAGATAAAATTATAACAATTGTTTAAAAGATGTAATTACCAACAAGCAGTGGATAATTTACCAGCTTGTTTGATGTTTACCAAAAACATAGCATACACTTAACGAATTAGCAACTATATACCAAACATGATTCAAGTTAAATAGAAAAGTCATGATAAGAGCATAGTTTAGGCAAGAAATAAGTGCATTATTGGAATTTATCAGACACTCATAGATTGGGCAATGTGGTTGTCTCCCTTGTCTCTTTAAGGGTCACGTGGATTGGACAAGAGATAAAACCCAATCACTGCTCCCTTAAGGATTACGTGAGCTAGCCCATATAAACTTAAATGCTTAGGGCTTCCACCCTTTTTCAATTATCATGCTGATGTCAGTTAAGTCATTACAATACAAGCCCCAGAAGGTTGTCACAAACAAAGACAACCCTCCTATGATGGAAAGAATCAGAAACTGTTGGGCTGAAGCTAGTGGTGTGAAGAGAGAGGGTGGACTTGGTGGTAGTCTTAGGCAACAAAATTGAAGGGTCTTCCAAACTATCTCACTCATAATAAGTCTCAGTATTAGGACCTATGGAATCTTTGGAACATACGATCAAAGACTAGGCCCCAGGCATCACCAGATCTCTGCACGCACCTGTTAACAAAATATGTTCACTCAGATTCAAAATTTTTGCACGGATCTTTCAGTACAATCTTTTTTTTTTTTCTCTCTCGTGCAAGAACTGAACTTTCTTTTGGGATAGAAGTCTCCACAATTTTCGTCCGTCATTTTACATAATTGCACAAAAAAACTTTTAAATGACATTTTTGCCCACTTGGTGGCATTTTTTTTTTTTTTTATGGAAATCGCTTCAGACAAGGCATGAAGCCACTTAATGTAAGGAGTTAACAAGAATGAAAGATGATGATCAAAGACAGGAGATGCCTATTGGCCTTAGTCTTAAAAAGACCAAGGCTATAGGTAGGAAGAAAACAGTCAGCAGGAAGAGAGTTCCACAAGCCTGCAGTTCTTGGAAAGAAGCTACTGGAATAGGAAGCTGTATTACAATGAGGTATCAAAACAGCAAATTGATGGAGACCACTAGACCAACAAGTCAAATGAGCCGGAACAAAGGAAGCAAGAAATAGATCAGACAATTCTGAAGAACACATGCTCTAATAGTATTTATAGAAAAGACTGAGACTATCAACATCACGTCTGTGAGAGAGAAGATGCAGAGAAAAAGAAAGAGTGGGATCAATCAAATTACAGATACGTTTCTGCACCTTATCAAGAATCCTCAAATGGGACAGATTCACGAGCCCAAACATGACAATAGTACTCCATACAATTTAGTCTCCTAGAGGAACAAGCCTTTCGAAAATCTGACGTGATCAGTCCTTATTCACTTGCCTTCATCACAAGGGCAAAGTTAAACACAAAGTGGATTTTTAATGCGGGAAAACTCCAGCCCCCCCCCCCACACACACACAAAAAGGAACACTTCAGTCTAGAAGAATTTCTTCTCAGACAGAGGATAAAACCGATATTACACTTTGATCCAAGTTTGAGGGACGGAAAGGAAGAAAGTCATGAAAAATTTCGTGTAAAACTAATGAAACAATTTTAAGAAACTCAGACTACAAGCAGACAGAGGCAAACAAAATTAAAGTGAAAAGTTATGTCTAGCAAATATATATGATCCTTCCACATACTTTTGCTAGCCTGGGAGGATTATATCATGACGAGCGAACATATACTATGCTACCCTCTCTCAAAGGAGGAGGTAATGCCAGGAAGGAAGGTCTCATGACAACAGAACGTTTACTACAGTACCACCACCACCCCTGAATTGAGAATTGAAAGATAGTACAATAATACAAGTAAATAGTATAGTTTTGGCTTCAGACAAACAGATACCAAATCTCCATCAGTAATAGATATGTAATTATGAAGGAATTCTTTTCTTTTTTTCTTCCTCAACGAAAAACGAATTTGGATGTCGGTAGATCAATCAAGTTCAACAAATCGATACATTTTAAATGTAGATGAGGCAAAGGCGTGACACATTCATTAAGCTGTCCAACGGCGCCTCATTTTTACCATCTTTAAAAGCTACCATTAATTACATGCTGTAATGATAAATTTGGAGTAAAATTCGAAGAACTGATAATCACGTTCTTCATCCTCCCACAATATCTGAAAGAAAATAAAATTAAAAAATAGATTTAAGAAATGTGGGAGGGGGGGACTACATCCACTAAAAAAGATAACGAGTTTAAAGCTTTTGCGCTTCTGTTTATGGCGTTATGAATCGCAAGCTTTGTTGCTTTACGGCATATCAACCCATTGGAAACGATTCATCAGTATCCTTCATCAGATGAGAGAGAGAAAGAGAGTGAGAAAGACAAACGGATAGACCATGTAGCACACACACGTAATGGAGTATTATTCAAACTACTATTCTCATCTTTGATGTTATTCTTACGTTTCGGCCGCTGTAAACTTAGATTTTAAGATACATCTTGTCGAACTTGGGAATCTGTATGGAATTTTCCGTTCTGTCAGCCATGACCGGGTAGAAGAGTTAATTACTATATTATTCTTGGTTATTATCGCTTGTAGTAGGAATTGAACCTTTAACATCCAGAAGACTTCTTTTGGCTAGGAGCAAAGTGCAGTATCTGTTCTGCTGATACTACACTTCATCTGTTCTGTCATTGAAGGAGTAATCGTTCTAAACTGAGGGAATTTTTATTTTTGTCCCAAACCAGAGTGCCTCTTCTTGGGGGAGCTGGATTTTTCTCAGATTAAAAACCGACCTGGTGTCTAACTCTGCCTTCGTGGGGAGGCAAGTAAATAGGGACTAATCATTAGGCCATCTTAACAATCTACTCCCGTGGATTAAATACAGATTTCAGATCAGGTTCCCGGAGTTCAATATTATAAAGATGACCATGTTTGAAAAAATGCACCTGAAGAAGATCGGAGGTTACAGCGGCCGAAACGTTATGAGAAAAACATCTAAATAATAATTATCAATAAAGCAAAAAAAAAAAAATTTAATAAAATATTCCGAAATAAGTAATGAGATGATACACTGAAAACACAATTTAAAGTGGCTTCGTAATACGATGACAAATTAATAAAATGAAGTATAAAACATTAAAATTAAAAACTGACATGAGATAGATAATGTGTTACAAATAAAAACGAGCAATATCTGTATGAAAGAAAAATGAAGAAAAATCATCGACAACACTAAGCTTCCTCCTACTGGTTGATCATAAATTAACTTATTACACAATACCCTGACTTAACCGGAACTTTTCTACACTTTCATTCTTTTGTTTATACACACACACACACACACACACACACACATATATATATATATATATATATATATATATATATATATATATATATATATATATATATATATATATACATACATACCAATATATATGAGAGAGAGAGAGAGAGAGACTAGGTTGAGACAAATAAAATTAGCACGTTATTTATATCAGTTCCAAGAATTTAAAAACCAATATTTGACGTACGATCGTTTCTAAGACGATTTAGAATATTTTAATTCATATTTTGCGAATTCCAAAAAAGAGTCTTCTTCAGCGCCACTCGCAACATCAAATAGAAGTAAAGCAAAAAAAAAACAAAAAAAAAGTAAAAAAAGTAATTTATATATATATATATATATATATATATATAAAGAAAAAAATCATATACACATTGTAACTATGTGAATTTCTTTCTATATTCTATTCTTGCTCTGTTTTCTACATTGAGCTCTCTTACTGATTCCTTACAAAAATTATTCACTTTAAAACACACACACACATTATTATACGATAAAAACATCTATGTATATAAATTTGTTATAATCTTACTTTTAACACTAATAAAATACTATATATATATAAAAATATATATATATATATATATAAAATATATATATATATAAAAATATATATATGGTTATAAATATATATATATAAAAATATATATATGGTTATAAATATATATATATATAAGTTGTTGTCCTTGGTTAGAAAGCATTGTTTATATGGAAATATTAATTATTAAAAATAATAAGCAATTATTTTTAATAATTTATATATATATATATATATATGGTTATAAAAATAATATATATATAAATATATATATGGTTATAAAAATAATATGTATATAAATATATATATGGTTATAAAAATAATATATATATATATATATGGTTATAAAAATAATTTATATATATATATATATGGTTATAAAAATAATATATATATGGTTATAAAAATAAAATATGGTTATGGTTATGAAAGTAAAATATGGTTATGGTTATAAAAATAAAATATATGGTTATGAAATTTTCTATTCATACAAATATTTGGCTACACATTTGTAAAAAATACTATATATAAGTGCGGTAGTGCTTTGATACTACAGTTCATCTGTTCTGTCCTCGGTCAGTGAAGGAGAAATCATTCTAGACTGAGGCAATTTTCATTTTTGCCCCAATCCAGAGTGACCCTTCTTTGGGGAGCTGGATTTCCCCACATTAAAAATCGACCATGTGTTTAACTCTACCCTCGTGGGAAGGCAAGTAAATAGGTACTCCTTTGGGTACTTTTAAAGAATAGGGACCCAGAGGATGCCAGTGCCGGCGAATCCAAAGTCAATCCCAGAAATGGCCGAAGCAGATTAAGATTTTAAAGCAGCGAAAATATATATATAAATGCAGACAACATTAAGCATACGAAGAGTTGGGTTAGGGTTTTAAAATGTTTTGCTCCCCCACACAGAAAAAGTGGTTTTCAAATCGTTAACTGTTTCGGCTATTTCCAGGATTGGTTCATAGTTCTCCGTCAATACTCGGAACTGACTCCATAAGAACTGGCATCATCTGGGTGCCCATTCCACACAAGTACCCTGTTTTGTTTTGTTTCGGAGATCAAATGAGCCATATTACTAAAAAGAAAAAAACCCACACTATATCCACATTACGTTACAGAAACTAAAGAAAACCTAAGTTCAACAGTAAAGACATCCTGTTTATTTTGGAGAAAGAAAAATAGAGAAGAACAAAAAATCGCTGAAAGCCGACGAGCCACGGGATTTTTTCTTTTTTTTTTTTTTTAATCATTCTTTTATCTTTTCCTATCAAAATTATGTTTGGGTAGTTAGTGAATGAATTGAGGTGTTAATTGCTTTTTTATCCGGCATTTTAGCGAGTATCAAAGTGTATCACAATACGACATTTACTCGATGGACTAAGGGTAAATGTGGTATTGTGGAGACTGCTGAAGTGATAGACTAATGATGAAAGAATGAAAAGAACAGTGCTTGGACGAAGGGGTCAAAATGCATCCAGTTAAGTGTAGGATATCCAGAGAATGACCACTCCACAAACACTTGTGGACCTTGTGTCTAACCTGTAACATATTTTAGCTCTTTTTTTTGGGGGGAGGGGGGGGTAAATAATTCAAAGTATAGTATCTGTTCTTTCTCAAGAGGTCATTCTCCCAGGCATTACCACATCTTTTCGAAAGGAATGGGATGGGACGATCTCATTGGTACCGGCGTGACTACAGAGGTATTTTTGTTCTTTCCCATCCAGAGCTGGATTTTCTACACATTAAAAATCGATCTGGTGCCTAACTTTGCTCTTGGAGGGGGGGGGGGGCTAAAACATATAGACACTACTACGTAAGTATTTTCGGAGTTTTTATTTTTATATTTAAAATTAAAGTCTAATATCCCTGTAATCATGCAGGATAAAATTACAATTTTATTTTATTTTTTGAGGTGAAAGAAATAGTGTCTTTCGGCGGTCAGGGTTATTTTCTTTTAAATTAGCCCACACCCGTTTCATTAGGGGAGGGGGCACAAAATGTCCGGTCTAATTCTAGATATTACTACTTGGCCAAGGGGACTTCAGGCCGGATTAAAGTATCTGCTCGGTTTCAGGATGACATTGTCCCAGGCATTACCTCCTTTGGGAGAGAGGTATTACCTATTACCTGAAGCTCTTGTCCATACTGCTCCCTTTGGTGGTGACGGGGCTAGATTCCCCCATTATAAACTGATCAGTGTATTATAGATACATGATCAGTGATAATGTATCTAATTTTGCTACAGTGGGAGTCAGGTAAAAACAAATTACTAGTGCACTTTGATCTCACGCAACTTTGTTAATGGAGATGCTATGAATGATGAGCCGAGTTTCTTCAATGAGAATAAGAACGGCAATCTGAGAGGATCAAAATTTTCATTACATTTATTTTGTAATGTTTTCTTAATATTTGCTTTATGATTTCAGAATATTATAACGTTTCTTTAAGTTATGTATGGCCAGTTTGAGACAAATTAAAAAAATGTTTTCACGAATTTACACTACAATTGACTTCCTTAGACTTTTGGCTATAAGCAAAGTTCTGATACTGCACTTAATCTTTTCTGATCTCGACCACGATCAGGGAAGGAGAAATCATTCTAGACTGAGGCATTTAAAAATATTTTTGTCTAAATCTAGTTCTTCGTGGGGGGGGGGGATGCGCACACACACACACACCTTGTAGCTAAGTTTCTGTTCGGGGGGGGGGGGGGGGGGTAAGTAAATAGGAACAATGTGAAAAGTGAAAATGATAACCAGTTGATTACGGATTTCAGTGTTCGGAGTGACTTCCTCAACTTGGCTGCCGTGCTCACAACGTTTCGGCCGTTCTGCCCTCCGGCCTTCAGATGTACTGTATCGAACTCGGGATCCGGCTGTCTGGACTCGAACCCAATCCCTTTATTGTCACGGGGGTACCACGCTCGGATTCCATTTTTGGGGCTCTGGGACACACTCGTTAATTCTCCGTTGCTTTCAGTTCTGCTGCTGCTGCTTATCGCCGTATTGCAGCTGTCGCTGAATGTTACTTTCACTGCCTTCGCCCAGGATCGAACTTAGCACCTTGCAACTTTCGACCTCACGGCCATGTGTCACGTTGTGAGCATGTCAGCCAAGATGAGGAAGTCAGTCCGAAAACTAAAATCCATAATGAAAACACCTCATCTCAGAAATCCAGACAATCACAACCAGTTGAGTTGTCGATAAACTGAAAAATATATTCATTAGGTTTCTTCCCACCTCCAGAGAGAGAATTGTTTTTAAAGTGATATTATTTGAGCTTAGCACCCTGTGAGTGAAAATAAGTAGTCGGTAAAAATTTAAAAAGATCACCCACTTCCGGTCCACCGGGCAGCAGTGATCACCCACTTCGAAACCAGATAATGGACGATACAGTTTTTAAACGCTATCTAGCCCACTATCTGGTCAGGAAGTGGGTGGTCATTACCGCCTGGTGGATCGGAAGTGGGTGATCATTTTACGATGAATTTATACGCGAAAGTGATCTCCCACTCTCAAGTTTACAGTATTGGATTTCTTTGTTTTTAACGGCGACCTTTTTCGGGCTGTTTACATGTAATCGTATCAAAACAGTAGAAGCTCATTTCTTTAGGGGAACTAGCACAGGGTGCAGGGATACACTTTTACAAACGAACAAAAAAAATCGTCTCTGCATTCCGGGCATTACACACGCACACAAATTTATTAACCATCCAATTATTGCAGATGGAATCTAAATGATTTTAAACTAACAAGACAAAAAGGAGCACTTGTTTTTTTTTCTTTTTTTTTAAATATTGGATATGTTTTAAGATTTTCTTTGCTTACTAAAAACATGAGCAAAACTCAAGAACAGCTGCAGAAGGAAGATGACATTTTAAACAGCATTTACTACTACTGCTACTACATATGTTTATTAATTAATGTGTATATAAACCATGGTGATTTGGATTATTCGGACTACTATTCTCATCTTGGTCGTTATACACAACATTTCGGCCGGTACATCTTGTCAAACTCGGGAACCTGTACGGAATTTTGAATTGAACTCTTTCTTTAATGGACGGGGTTAGATTGTTCTCGTGCTGTTATCCATTATCGGGTAGAAATGTTAATTTTTTGGGTACTTTCACAGATTAGGACCCATGCTAACTTTGACCCTAACCCCCACCCTGACTCTAAAGTTAGCGTGGGTCATAATCTATGAAAGCATTAATTTTTGTTATTCTTAGTTATTATCGCCTGTAATAAGGATTGAACCTTCCATCTCCAGAAGACTGCCACTTAGAAATTATTAAGAAACGCTGTTAACCATTAAGCCATGTAAGTTAACAATCTACTTCCATGGATTAAATAAAGGTTCAGTTCAGGTTTCTCCCTCGAGTTCGAAAAAATGCACCTGAAGAATGGCAGGGGGGGGGGGATACATTAGCCAAAATGTTGTGAATATTAACAACCTAGATGAAACTAGTAGTTCGAATAATCCAAATTATGACTCCTCCTCTCAAAATATCAGAAACATCAGATTCGTTAAACAGTGTCGTTAATCGGAATTGAATTGACAAAATATACGGACTTTAAAACCACGGGTCACAACTAAATGTCGGTAGAGAGAGAAAAATATATGACAAATTGATTATTTTCTTCTTTTTTTTTTACCATTTCATATCACGAGAAAGAAAAAAAAACATCACTGAATTATGTTTTAGGTTGTGTGTCGTGCATCACTGGTTCTAAGATATTTAATACAATTTTATAAAGAAACATGTTGAAGGCGAATGACGAAAACAGGTGCGAAAAAACAAAATGCGTGTTGTATTTTAATTCATCCAGAGATTTTTTAATTATATTTTTAAAGTTCGCCTACGGAACGTTTTACGATACGTTCAGTCACGTGACATCTGTCATCGCAGATTGACGAGAAAATTATTCATCAGGTCTTGTATTATTTTAAGTTTAATAATGCGATTGGCATTTTTTACGCCATTTCTTTTTTTAAATACAGTAGTAGCGTAAAAAAAAAACTTCCTCAAATTAAATCTACTTAGATTAAGTATCAACAAAGATGTTTTTGTTTTTTTTAATTATTTTTACCCTATGCCCCCACGCTGTCAACGGAAAAATAAAAAATATGAGATTGTATTTTTTTTTTCGTGCGATTAAGCATCAACACCTTGGAAATAATTTTTGAAATAAATAAAATATTTTAGGCTATAAAGTGAACCTTCAGTCACTTTATGATATAAATGTAACGTAAAATGATTATCCAGTTCTTGAAGAGACGAACGAGTAACCATTTTTATTAACAAAATGGCCGTGATTTAAAAAATTGTTTAAATATTTTTTCAGAACTAATATATATATATATATATATATATAAATAATAAAAATGGCCACCATTAATGAAAAAAATGGTTACTTGTTCCGTCATACACTATGATGTACAGAACTGGGTGATCACTGATCAATAACGCTTTATCAGGAAGTGGATGATCATTTTAAATTGTATTTATACAGAAAACATTTTTACGTTTATTTAAAAAAGAATTCTAGGTATTACCAGGGTGTTGACGTAGCCGCAGTAAAAAAAAGACAAAAAAAAAAAAAAAAAAACAGAAGCTAATCTTTATTTTTTCGTTGACAGCGCGGGGGGGGGGGTAAAGGATAAAAATTTACCTTTTTCGTAATCGTATGTGATTACGTGCCAAGTGAGGGGAATATTAAAAAAATAAAATACCACGAATTATTGTTGCACATCTATTCGTATAGTAACTGTCTTTATCTTTTAAGGGTAAGATTAAGAAGGGTCACGTCAGCTGCCTGACAGCCCCGACCGTGAATTTACAGAAGGAGATGGAGGGGGGGGGGGTCTCGTCTTGTTTAGATTATATTTAAGACATAAATATTAACGAAAGAGAGATTTTTTTTTCTAAATAACACAAATAAATAAAAACATTGCCAATACAAGAAAGGAATGATCATTTGTGATTAGTAAAAAAAATAAAATAAATAAATAAAAGCTAGAGAAGCGCCGTAGAACATGAGTAAAAACTACAAGTAGTTAATTTACCCAGGGAAGAACAGAGAGAGTGAGGGGGGCTTATTTTTAAGAGAAATAAATTATAGGTCCTGTTGGTTGACAATTGACAAAACCATTACAATAAGAACAATAATTTAAAAAGATAGATCTCCACTTGTGTTTTTGAGGTTCTGATTCTTTTAAGTCTTTCTTCAAATAATAAAAAAATAACGAGATTACTGAACACTGCTGTAATATATATGTACAAAATCTCAAATCAGCATATTTTTTTTTTTTTCATAACACACCTTAGTTTAAATATAAGATACTTCTGCAGTTTACGGACCGTGCTGAAATAATAACATTATTTAGAAACCCATTCTTAACAGGGGGGGGGGGGTAACTATTCTGTACTTTCACCTAACAATTTAATAAACTAAAGATACGGTAAAAATTGAACTTAACTTGAAAATCCTACCTAAAACATAGCACGGTTCGTAAACTGCAGAAGTACCAAATATAACAAAATAATATTTAATAATAATCTTTAAAAAAAGATGAAAATATTACGGATGGTTGTGAAGAATTTTTAAAAACTATTTTTCAACTAAAAATAAATAAATAAAAAAACATGCTTTGTCAATATCTATTTTTAGTTCCTCGTTCCACAAATTTAAAAGTGTTGCACTTTTTTGACATAAAGACGAACTTAAACAAGCACTTGTTAAGAGAAAGAGCCTAATTTTTTTAAAAAGATTTTATTTAACGGGGTGGGGGGAGAAATGCTTCCTTAAATGAATGCCGTAAACAAGATACAAATTATATATTTTTTATTTTATTTTACGGCATTCATTAATTAAACCCTGCAATACAAAAAAAAAAAAAAAAACTGTTAAAATATATGAGTAAACCTTCTTTTTCGTGTTCGCTTTTTTTAATCAACAATAGTTTATAGAACGCTTACCTTCCCAGGTTCTCTCCTATAGAGTAAAAATCGTCCACGGGGTCCTTTTTAAATTCCATGGCAAGTGATATATTTCATTTACAGGATTAATATTATTATTATTATTATAATTATTATTATTATTATTTATATCCTGACAGTGCTTGTAGCCGGGACTGAAGAAGCGGTAACATTGTTGGTTTTAAGGTCTAGGTGATGTGGGGGTGGGGGGTGTAAAGTAGTCGCTGCTGCTGCTGCTGATAAATCTCGGGTTTAGCTGTTGTCAATTACTCCCCGTTCTCTCTCTCTCTCTCTCTCTCTCTCTCTCTCTTTCTCGTCACCACTCTTTCTCTCTATATCTTTCTTTCTCTCTATCTCATTCTTTCTCCTTTCTTTTTATCTCTTTTTCATTCTTTCTCACTCTTTTTCTCTTTTTTCTTTTCTCTATATTTTTTCATTCTCTCTCTCTTTATTTTATTCTATTGTTTTCTCTTTCTTTTTTTTCTTTCTTTCTTTTTCTTTCTATTACTCTACTTGCTTTCGTTCTCTCTATTAATTCTCTCTTGCTTTTTTTCTCTCTTCCTTTCTTTCTGTCTCTTTTTAAAATTTCTCTCTCTATATCCACTTTCCTTTTTTTCTTTATTTCTTCTATTTTGCTTTATCTCTTTCTTTAATTCTTTCTATCTTTTCTCCCCCCCCCCTCTCTCTCTCTCTTCTTTCTCTCTATATACGCTCTCTTTCTCTTTCTTTTTATTCTCTATTCTCTTTCGTTTTTCTTTCTGTCTCTCTTTGCTTTCGTTTTTTCTCTCTCCATTCTTTTTCTCTCATTTCTTTCTCTATCTCTATCTCTTTTTTCTTTCTTCTTTCTCTCTCTCTCTCTCTCTCTCTCTCTCTACTTTCTCTATATTTCTTTAATTTAGCTTTCTCTCTTTAGTTCCTTCTCTTTTCTTTCTCTCTCTTTCCCGCTTTCTCTCTTCCTTTCTTTCTCTATCTAATCTCTTTCTTTTATGATTTATTTTCTTTTTCCCTTTCCTCTTAAATCTCTCTCTTCATCTCTTCTTCCTTCGCCTATCGTTATTTCGTCATCTTTTCCTCTCCCCTTTTCTACTATTTCCAACGACTCTATCCGCTCCCGCTTGCTCATTTAACCAGTTTCTCTTTTCTACTATAAACGTTTTTTTTTTACTCATCCCAAAAAGGCATATTGCCACTGAGACGTAAGGGCCTACTGTGATTAAGGGCCAAGTTTATAGGGGCATCCCAAGTGGCGAGTTGGGCAGCAAGATATTTGTTCACATTACATTCAAATTTCTTCATGTTCCTACAGTCAGGGAGCAGAGAGGGAATTCCAAAGGCAAGCGGTCCAAGGAAAGAAAATATTCGAGTAGAATATTTTCCGGCATCTGGGGACCTCTACAGTGAAGGGGTAGGATTTTGCTGCTGGTCAGGAGTATTTACGTTGAGGGGGTACGAGTGCAGTAAGTTCGTTGGAGCACATTTCGTGAAGTACTTGTAAAACAAGCACAACGATGCGACTGTGACTGGAGTTGGGCAGACAGTTTTGTGCCCTGTCCAAGAGGGAGAGACTAGTGGTTAGAGCACCAGCCCAGATGTGACAACAATACTCCATGCATGGGAGAATAGTGGCTTTATACAGATATAGGATACTGGCAGGCATGAGAAATCCTTTGCCATGTATAACACAAGATCAGTGAGAATCGATCTCCCATGAAAATACCTTTGATTACTCCACATCGAATCCATATTCTTCCCTCAATTTCGGCTTTTTTCAGCATGCATATGCGTAAGACATTGTGTGCATGAGTTGAGAATTGTGATTACCATGCAAATGGGTGAGGGAAGAGGAGTGCAATATTGATGTTTGCATTGTCCTGGTTTTTGGCTCAACTGGTTGACTGAGGAAAAATCTGGCTTTATAAGTGATCGAAGTGGATCCTAGAAGGTGAATTCAACAACTTCACAACTTCTGATTGGCTCGAAATATATTCATCTGTTTTTGTTAATTCGCCCGGAAGTGTGCGCAGAGCCATATGCGCACAAATGATTTTGAGAACTTTCATTTTGTATCCAAAAGGTTAAACTTCCGCCACCACACATCTCTCCTTTTATTTCTCTTGCCATTCCTTCATTTTATATTCCTTATCTCTTACTCATAACTGTTATTTTTTTCCATTTTTACGTTTTTATGGTTCAAATTATTACAACAAAAAAGAACAAATAAAAAATTTAAAAAACAAAACAGTTCCTTTTTACTCAGCTCTCAACGAGAGCAAAGTTAGACACGAGGTCGCTTTTTAATGTGGCAGATATCCAACTTCGCTCAAATGCAGCACTCTGGATCGGACAAAAATTAAAATTGCCAAAATCTAGAAGGATCTCTCCTCATCTAACTGAGGACAGAAGACATATGCAGACATGACAGAAGTAAATTGACACCGTTATTATCCTTAATAACAAATACTGTTGTCAGAGGGTCCTGATCGACTTAGGCAAGATGATATTGATTATTTTCCCTCTCTGATGAATTAGACAATCACTCGGTTAATATTGGAAAGTTGAGTGCTTTAGAATCATTGTGTACATATGAAATATTTTCGTTTTTAATTTAAAAGAGTGACATGAAAGGGGGAGATAATTAAAACTTTTAGTGGGGGTGTCAAATAGATTTGGTGGCCTTTTCGTAGCCACCAAATACCCACAGCTGTCGCATCATATGGCCAGTATGGCTTTTCCTTCTTGAACAAGAGTCTATTTTTACTATACAGCCTTCCCCTCCAAGTATTTGAGGATGGCGCAAAAAATGCTTCACACATAAGTCCATCATGTTCATTCGCCAATCTGCGATTGCATGGTCTGACATCAACTCAATTAAGTCTCATCTCAGCGCCACATATGCAGGTCTCGCCACCTGCAATAAGTCTATGTGCTTGCAAAAAATCAATTAAATTGTCCTTATCTCTAATAAGAATAAAACAGCTTTTCTAAGTTCATATCGTTTACGTCCATTTTTGGAGAAATTAGATTTGACTGGTTTTATTCCCCCCCCCCCCTTCCCAAACAAAGTTTCAATTATCTCCTCTTTTGATGTCACTCTTTTAAATTAAAGACCAAAATATTTCATATGTACACAACGATGCAGAAGCACCGAAAGTTTAATCCCGATGTTTGCAGCAATTTGACGTTGATTAAGTTCAGCTTCAGAATGACCTAGAATATAGCTCCTCTGAACAATTCTAATGCTTCTTTGACCCATGTCCTATTTAGAAGTGGTATAATGATAGATATACTGATATACAGAAAATGATATCAATTCGTATAAAACTGTTGTCGCGACTGTTGTTCTTAAGCGAGTCGGACTTCTGCATTAAGCTCACAAAAAAATCGCATCTCAGGATTGTCTGGTCTGCATGAAGTATTTCTCGTTGGTCACAGCTGTTTGTTAATCTGCAAGATTGCAGGTTTTTACCACTGCCGCCGAGAGCAACAAGGTTCAGCAGTTGCATACAAAGTCGGGGAAGGTTTTATCGAGAACACAAAGGAATGGTTCAGAAGCTACGTTGCCACTCTCATTTCATTGATTTGTAGTTCTGCGCCTGAAATGTCTTTGCTTGCTCCACACAGAGACAGAGACGACCAGAGGATTATGGATCCTGATCCTGACTCTTCCTGGATTTTAACCAGAGCCCTGTAAGCCAGATTGCGGCCCTATACCGCTTCATACCAAAGCTGTCCGGCATGGGTAGTCCTGCAGGAACTGAAGTTCCAGATGGTTTAGCTCTGACACTACCAGATTGCCACCGCCTCTACCATGGTGAAGAAGGGTTGGACTTTACGATGGTGCTACTTATTTGTATGATCCCAGGTGCTGTCTATCGGCAAAGAAAGCCGAAACTTGAAACATGCATGAATTATTTTTCTGAAGTGTCTATTTTGTTCTTTCATGTCTGTGTACTACACTTTGATTCCATTCCAAAGGCCGGGAATTAATACAAAAAAAAAACATTTGAAGAAAAAGATCCATTTTTTTAAATTTTCCCTTTAGTTATTTATGCTCAATTTTAAATGAATGGAAACACTTTGCTAGTAGGAGATGTGATCCTGAATGGGCTTCACACTCACCGGACCTTAACTCCACAGAGTTTTATTTGTAAGGTTCTGAACTAAAGAGGCCTATCACAGCCTAAATATGGGCAGTGCCAAGAGAGAAGTATGTCAGAGTTATTGACAATTTTGCATGTTGTATCCAGGATCTAAATTTTTTTACAAATGCACAAAAATAATGCAGTCTTCTTTGCTGATGCAAGTCACGGTCCCCAAACTATAATAAAGGCGTGAAGCCAAACTTGTAATAAAAAAAAGCCTAAACAAAGCAAATATTTATTTAAAAAAAAAAAGTCAAATGGAAAACTTTTGAATTGACAGTTTAAAGTCTTCAAAATCATAGTCAAATTTCCCACAGACACAGTAAACATTATTGTGTTGGATATAATCTTAATAAATACATTTTTTTATTACTTATCGAATACTTGGATATAACGTTAATAAATACATATATTTCTTTTACTACTTATCGAATATTTATTGAAATAAAAAAATTAAAAAAGGAAAAACTAAAACGAACTTTTTTGTAAATCTTATTAGTTATTTATAGATTTAAAAGTAAAAAAATTCAAAAGTATTTCGAACGATATAAAATAATTATTTGAATTTAAAAAAATAATTTTAAGTCAAAAATTGCTTAATTATAACGTTTTCTTTCATAATTACTATCAATTAGATATTTATGTAAAAGTAGCAGGGTTATCAGACGTTGCCTGGGGTCATAACAAGAAACAAATAGAAGAAGTTAAATAGTGTTTGTAACATCATAATATTAAAACTTCTATCTCTCTCCCTCTCTCTTTACCTCTCCCTTATTTTACGTCCCTCTCCCCAACCCTCTCTTTCTCCCTTGCCCAGCCCATCACTTTCTCTTATTTTAATGCTCAATTCCTAATGTCTTGACCCTCTTCAATTTCAACATGTTGATGAAGTCAACAGTCTGAAGAGAGTTAATATGTACCAGTTACCAAAAGTAATACTGTAATCTTACAATTTGTGATCCCGGACAATGCATGTCATTTGCATGGCAACTGATAAAGCTGAACTACTTGCCCAGTGTTTCGCCACTCTCTCCTTAATTTTCCATTGTGGACTGAAGCCACACTTGATGACCTGACCATTACCATTACCCCATTTCATGTCCGGGACATCATAAAAACCTTGACACCTCAAAAGCATGTGAGACTGGTCTTATATCAGTAATAGTAATAAGAAAATGCTCTGCTGAACTGGCCCCTGTCCTCTCCAAGCTCTACAATAAATACCTTGCCGAATCTTGCTTCCCTGGTAGCTGGAGAATTGCCTCTGTGGTACCAGTCTTAAAGAATTCTGGAAATAGAACTGACTCTCAGAATTATCGCCCAATCAGTCTTCACTAAAATATTTGAATCCTTAATGAATCCAGTGATAGTTCGTAACTTCGTTAATGCTAAACTTCTTTCTGACCATCAAGCATGGTCTACTGCAGATATCCTAACAGTCATCTCCGAATGCATATACAATCACTGGACAAGGCAAGTGAAGCCAGGGTGGTAGCACTTGATATATCCAAAGCCTTTGACAAGGTCTGGCATAAAGGTCTTCTCATAAAAATTAATCCATATGGTATTACTGAACTAATATTTAATATAATTAGATTCTTCCTAACCAAAAGAAAGATGCAGGTTGTACTCAATGGTCGTTCATCCAAACAACATGACATAAATACAGGTGTACCCTAGGGATCGATCCTTGGACCTTTATTGTTCCTGATTTTCATAAACGACCTCCCTGATGACATTGTGCCTGAGATGTATATATTTGTTGACGACACCACACTCTACTCTCGTTATGTGGGTAAAGTGGGCATGCACATATCCGAGGTAATGGCTGAATCCTTAGAAAGTGACTTCCAGTCTGTAGTGGAATGGGGTCATAAATGGATGGTAACTTTTAATGTTGCTAAGAAAAAGCTCATTTTCTTCAACAATTACAAGAAACCTCTTCAACCACCGATTGCCATGGCAAATAACACCCTACCTGAGAGTCCAACTTTCAAAATCCTCGGCCTAACATTTACAGGTAACATGAATTGGAACAAAGACATTGCCAAGGCTGCTGCAAAGAAAGTGGGCTCCTTCTATCGGGCTAGAAAACTTCTCACGCCTGACATTGTCATATATCTCTACAAACCCACCATTATCCCATGCATGGAATATTGTTGTCACATCTGGGCTGGTGCACCAACCACTCGTCTCTCCCTCTTAGACAAGGTCTAAAAAAGAGTCGCTAATCTAATAGGTCTCTCACTATCCACCAAGCTCCAGCCCTGTCCCATCTCCACAATGTTGCATCCTTGTGCTTGCTTTACAAGTACTTCAATGGAATGTGCTCCGATGAACTTGCTGGTATGGTGCACCCAGACCGACAATCAGCTAAATCCTATCCATTCACTGTGGAGGTCCCTAGATGCCGGAGAGCCTTCTACTCCAATAGCTTCTTTCCTCGAGCTGTCGGCCTTTGGAACTCCCGCCCTGCTCCCTGTTTTCCCGACTGTACCGACATGCAGAAATTTAAAACTAATATGAACAAGCATCTCGCTGCACATCTCCCAATTTAGGATGACCCCCTAAACTTTCACCCTAATTCTCAATATCCCCTTACGACTACAGTGGCAACGTGCCTTGTTTGGGGTGAACTAAGTTTTTTAAAAAATACTGTTATCATGCAATTTTTTATACTGGAAAACATCTAGTAGAACAAATGATCCCGGTTAATTGCTAATTTATTGCGCCCTTCCAAAATCTCCGACTCCGACTCCGACTCCTTCCCAAACTTCCAATTCCGACTCCTTCCCAAACCTCCTAATCAAATTTTGCCTTAAAAATGCCAAGCTGCCAACCTTGATTTAATTATCAGTTATATTGCCAGAAAATGATCCCCATCTTATTCAGATACACTTTAAGGTTGTGGCTGAAAATGTTACAAACTTGGCAAAGAATTAGATCGTCCAATTGATAAAAATTGGTATCAAAGTGGTTAATCCAAAAATAACACTTAAGACAAGAAAAATACATTTCCAAGTAGGGAATTTCTTCTGTATAGATCAGAGTTATCTAGAGACCATAATTATCTCCCCTTAAAGAGAATTTATTTTATAAGCTAGAGTTATTCCCCTTAAGCTTATATCCCTAAATCTCATGAACACAAGACTTTGGTTGACAACTTTCGTACGAACATGTGGTTAAGAAGTAAGACCCTAATTCTTCCTCATTTCCTACCGTCAACATCGTCGGGGTAATGTCGCCTAACAGAAAAGATCCCATGGGGAAAATGTAAGTTTGTTTAGCACAAACATGCACAGATTTTTGCCTTTTTGATTAACTTGTGCATTTTTATTTGTATGGGGACAATGTATTTATTTGTATGTTTAATCTATGTTACATGTGTAATTTATTGTTTTTATAGCTTGTTGTAGACAAACTGTTAATAAACAAAATGTGTTTGTCCTACTGTCTTTGATGACTGTGTTATTGTACTGTCAAAGTAATACACAGCTATCCTTAGCAACATTAAAAAAAATTAATTTAAATTCTTTACCAACTCGTTGCTTATCTTAATGAATTAGAATATCAAATATTCTAAAATACCACTAAATAAATAAATAAATAACTCTGCAAACTGCAGTCATCGTCCGACTTACTCTTCGCCTACTCCCCTCCCTCCGACCATCGATTTTCTACCTCAATAACTCAATATCATCACTAATGCAAAAGATCTTGGTACAGTTGTAGACGACTCCTTCAAACGTACATGTCACTGTATAAAGATGGTGAACAAAGTCAGACGGGTTCTCTACCTGATCCAGACATCCTTTCTAAGCCTAACAGCATTGGTCTGTTCTGGAATTTGAGTGGCACTAAGCCCATCCAAGGTTCCGGCACTATTTGCACCCCACCAGTGGAGGTCTTTTCATACTTTTTGACCTTTCACTACATGTGGTAAAAGCCGAAACTGGTAATACTTTTTTGTATTTCCCTTAAGGAAAGGAGAGTAAATAAAATATAAAATATTTATTTTTTATTTTTGTTTTACTAGGTGGGGAGTTGTATAGCAAGATGTTTGTTCACATTAAATTTAAATTTCTGCATGTTGGTACAGTCGGGGTAAAAGGAAGCAGGGAGGGAAATCCATGGGACAGAGGCTGAAGCTTGGTGGACAGTGTTGGACCTATTAGATTAGAAGCTTTTTACCTTTTTTAAGAGAGAGAAACTAGTGGTTGATGTACCAGCCCAGATGTGGCAATAGTACTCCATGCATGGCCGAATGGTGACTTTGTAGAAATATAGGTGTCAGGTGTGAGAAGTTTTCTAGCACAGTAGAGTGAGCCCACTTTCGTTGAGACAGCTTTGGCGATGTCTTCTATGTATTTGTTCCAATACATGTTACCTGTGAATGTTAGGCCGAGGAGTTTGAACGTTGGACTCTCAGGTAGGGTATTATTTGTCATGGCAATTAGTGGTTTGGAAGGTTTCTCATAAATGTTAAAGCAATAGAGCTTTTTTTAGTAGCATTAAATGTAACCATCCACTTTTGGCCTTCGTTTTGTCCACAAGTCGAGAATAGAGCGTGCTGTAATCAGCAAATATTATATGGTGTCATCAGAAAATATTTAATTTTTTTCTCCTTTTTTTCCTATAATATTAATTCTTTAATTATTTTCTTATATATATATATATATATATATATATATATATATATATATATATATATATATATATATATATATAGTAAACTCATTTTACTTTTTAATATGTATTTTTTCACATTTTTAAAACTTATACAGTAAAAGAAATAAAATTTTAGTTGTAAGGGAGACAATACTTTTAATATTCTTCAATAAAAAATTATGAGTTATTCACCTTGATTATTTTGAATCTTCGGTCATAATTTAAAAAAATATTTCCGTTTTACCAGTTGTCCAAGTGGGACTACATAATTTTTTTAATAGACTGTAGTGACGTATGTTATTACAGTGTCAATAACATGGAACAAAAAAAAATGAAAATCTGCTAGTCAGAATCAAAGTTTGATATGTCAGCTTAAATGTTATATAGGTTTAACTTTTTAAATCTCAATAGATAACTTTATATGTTAGGTTTCGTTTTATATCTCTCTCTCTCTCTCTCTCTTTTTCCTACTTGTTCTTTTCTTTCTCGTTTCTTGGACATTAAGTGATTTATTCTGACAGTTTCCGGAATCAAGTCTTCTGTGGTAGTTGTTTTACTGGTCTATTGTTGGTTTATATCTGTAGCAACTAATAAGAATCCTTTTCGACCATAGACTGTCATGGCCGATAGCACCTTTCCCACTAGTCCAACGTTCAAACACCTGGGCCCGATAGTCTCAGACAACATGAAATGGAATAAGTATATAGAAGATGTTGCCAAGTTTGCTGCAAAGAAGGTAAGAAGCTCCCTCTACCGGACTAGAAAACTTATCACACCTGCCAGTAACCTATATCTCTATAAAGCCACCATTCGCCCGTCCACTAACTTGGACTGAGTGCAAAAAAAAAATAGGTCCCGTACTGTCCGCAAGCTCCAGACTTGCATCCCTATGCTTGTTTTCATAGCACTTCTACTATGATAGCTTCTTTCCTTCGACCGCTTGCCTTTGGAATCCCCTTCCTGCTGCCCGTTTCCCCATCAGTACCAACATGCAGAAATTCAAATGTAATATAAACTAATATCTTGCTGCCCAACTGTCCAACCAGATTTCCCCCACCCCTCTATAAATCTGGCCCCTATCACAGTAGCCTGTATGCTTTAATGGCAATATATCTTTTTGGGTTAGGGTTAATAAAAGTTAAAAACAATAAAAATAAAAATATGAATTCAGACTATTTTGAAGCAGATGTTATCTTCTTCAATGCTATATTAAAATAAGAAATTTCCTGAAGTATTATTTTCTTCTGTTTAAAACTGGAAGGTTTTTGTTTCTGTTATTTCTCGAATCAGAAAGATAAAAATTTGTTCAAGTTGAAATGTTGGAATAATAAATATTCTTCCAACGTGATTCCAATATGGGGTTATCAAATTATTTTCTGGTAGATAATTTTCTTGACAGTGTTTACACCTTAATAGATTAGTTTTAACAGATGAGCAAACTTCCTGCGACTTTTAGTTAGGTTTTAGTCATGTGACTAAGCTTCAAACGATTGTTCTGTCCCATGTGTAGTTTTCCATTATATGGTAAGATTGTATAAATCGGCTCCATATTCTGATAACGTCTCTCTTATTAATCTGTTCGTCAGATGCTGATTGCTATCATTGAGCCTTGTGGCCTGTTTGGTTAAAATGTTAAAAATCAAATAGAAGAGACGTCGTTAGTCTTTCTTTACTCTATCGTTATTTCCATGAAAAGTGCTTGGCTGAGCTTCAATCTCCAGTTCCTCCCTGTAAAACTTTCACAGCAAGAACTTGTATTTCTACCACCACTTCAGAAAACCTTCTTTTCTTCCTCTGTGTCAGTTTAACATGAAACAGAATTTCCATGAACAAAGTGTCTTTCCAAGAACTTCCGATCTAGTAAATACGTTGCCTAAAGATTGCTTCCCTGAGGGCTACAACATAGTCATCTTCAAATCTAATGTCAATAAACACTTGTCCTAAACCGTCTTCATAAGTCATCAAACTTTATTCATTCGATTCATTATTTTCAATCTTCTCATAAAGTTCACCATCATTGCACTAGCAATTTATCCATCTTCTTAACCCTTGTCCCCGAGTTGCTTTTAGCTTTGATAAGTGATGACTCATTAGAAATTTTGTTTTTTTAATCTGGAGATTCATACAAACATTATTGTAATAAGGAAATAGCTAAAAAAGGTGACTTTAGAAAAAATGTATGCCAAAACAAGAAAGTCAATACTTGTCTTAATATGTTTAAACCGCTGAATTTGGTGTAGTAGTAATATCATGTATTTATTGAAGACGAGCGTACATCCGGTTGTCTTTTTCAAGTGAATCTCTGATATTGTTCTGAAACAGTAACATTTGCTTCCTCCCATAGCTGTCAGATTAATTTCCTGAACTAAGCGTTGTTTGTTTTTCTCGACACTTTTGACATGAAAACAATGTACTGACAAATTGCAGCTAATACTAAGATGATTGGTATTATTTGTATTATCCGGGCTACTATTCTCATCTTCGTTATTACATTCACAACGTTTCGGCTGATGTATCCTCCGCCCTTCTTCAGGTGAATCCTTTTGAAATTGAGAACGTTCTAGTCAAATTTGAGAATATTTATCTCGAACCTGTACAGAATTTCGAACTGAACCCCTTATTAAATCCAGGGGGGGGGGGGGGTCTTTTTCCGTCAGTCATGACTGGATAGAAGTATTACTTTTTGTTATTCATAACACTTTAACCTGGTTATGGCTAACGGAATGAGAACAATCTACCCCTGTGGACAAATTAAAAGGTTCAGTTTGAAATTTCGTACAGATTTCGTATAGGTTCCCAAGTTCGACATAAAGATTTCCAAGTTTGAAAAGATGCACCTAAAGAAGTTACATTGGCTGAGACGTTGTGAATATATAAACCAAGATGAGAATAGTAGTCCGAATAATACAATTTATCAATCATCATCTCAAAAATTGTGAACCATATTTAGATAAATCCAACCAGAAAGAAGTGTTTGCTTTTAAAATTTAAAAATGGATACTAAATCATGATATCTGGTGATTTAAGTAAAAATCGTGAGACTGACCATCGTTTGTTTAATCTATTCCATCTTTTAATCGGATTTTCTTAATGTCTCTGTGTATATTCAACTGGATATACTTATTCAGCCCTTGTTTTTTTTTTTTAAATCAGTCAAACTTCTGTATAGAGCTCATGAATATTGTACCTCAGGATTTTCTGGTTTGCATGAAGTCCTCCTCGTTGGTCACAACTATTTATTTATCTGCAGGATTGCAGATGTTTTCCCCCAACATTGAGAACAGCAAGGCTCAACGGTTGCAGGGGAAGGTTTTTATCTACAACACACAAAGGTATAACGCTAAAGCAACGTTGCCACTTTCACTCAATTGATTTGCAGTTATGCACCTGACACATCTTTAATTGCAACATGCAGAAACGACTAGAGGACTATGGATTCTCCTGGATTTTCACCAGAGTCCTGTAAGTTTGGTAGCCCTGACACGACCGTGTTGGCATCGGTTCTACCATCGTGAAGAATGGTTGAACTTTAGCGGAGATTTGCTGCTGCTAAGTTACCTAGCTGCCGTCTTTTGCATGAAAAACAGTGTGATTTATGTTTCAGGATATTTTATTTCTCCAGGAAATTGCACAAAAGAGTGTAAAAGAGACACAATGTTTTTAAATAAGAAAAAAAAACATAATGAGGCAAAACAATAGATTTAAATACCCCCCACCACCAAAGTCCCACTCCCTCCTCACCCGTGATAACCTCTACATGGCAACGTGGTAGTGTAAGAGCTACCCGACTTAAAGATTCTGAACCATTTCTATTGTCCTCCCCAGGAAATGTTATCCATATGATTTAAATTTCATAAAAATAGGATATATTTGAGGTTTTATGAGAGTTATACCCTCGTAGAGCCCTTAGGGGTGCATTTATAGATTCAGGAACACTTCCATTGTCTTCACCGGTAAATTTTACAAAAGAATACACTTTTAGATTTTATGTAGATTTCTAACTTTTATTTCTATAAGGAACACACATACATACGCCCACACATACACACAAGCATTGAGTTTTATATATATAGACTAGCAAATAAATGCTCCCTGTCGGTCACATTTTTTTTGCTAGGCTACCGCGTCACCTGGTGTACACCTGTTACAAAACAATCGAAAGTTTACAGACGCACCTCTAGTGTACAAAAGAATCAAATGTTTACGGACGCGCCTCTGGTGTACAAAAGAATCAAATATTTACGTACACGCCTCTGGTGTAACGAAAGAATCGAACGTTTACCTACGCAATTAAATAAGCATAAATCGAAATAAAAATAAACAATCACGATGCCCCCCAGCCCCGCTTCCCTCTCACAATGACGTTATTTCCGGAAGTATAAGTCTGCAGTTTTCCAAATTAATTTCAAGTCTTTAAAAAATAAATTTGAATTTTATTTCGGGATAAAAAATACAATTTAAGACTAATTAATAAATTTAATCTAAGATGTGTGCAAAAATCAAACGAAATAAGCACTCCCCCACCTCAAAAAGGTAGGAGTTAATGCCTGGGAGCATGACATCATGACAACAGAATATTTAGTACACTATCCTTATATAAAAAAGGAGAAGGTAATCATGACGAATGAAAATATACTACACAGAATTAATAGACCCAATCAAATTGCTTTTCATTATCTTTGGGAGTTTAGCTCAGTAGATAGAGCGATAGACTAAAGACATCAAGTATGACTGAAGACATCTAGGTTGCGAGTTCGAATCATGCTCTTGGCATCAAATTTATTTATTGTTTATTTATGTATTATTTAGTGGTTAAGATATACCCTAATGTATTTCTTACGTTTACAAAAATTCTCGTCGACGGACAGGCGGAAATCGTGACAAAGAAACTCTTCGGTATATTATAAGTAGATGAAGACATGGAAGAAAAATAATAAATCTCAACTATTATTAAATATTTATAGAAAGTTCTAGCTCCTTCATCGTTGGCACTTTTGTGGCTAAAGAATAAACTGCTATGTGAATACATCGGATGATGGTCTACCCTACCTACCTGTACCTAGTGCGGCATTTGGGTTGAACCGGCTTCCTCCCTTTCATGGGAGTATAAAATTCACAAGCGGTCCCCAGTCGTATGCATATCCTGTTAGGAGAGATGACGACGTTACAGGGAGGTATCGATGCCCTCCTACATACAGCGCCTGATATTCCCAAATGGTCACCCATTTAGTACTGACCAGGCTCAACGGTGCTTAACTTTGGTGACCTAACGAGAACCGGTGTGTCACCGTGATTATGCTGTATATACGTGATTATGCTGTATATTTGGTCTGGGTGAACAACAAAAATGATCTCTCCTCTCTTAGAAAGGACTCGCTTGGTCACATTATTCCTACACCCCTGGAGACTGACTTTTTCACTGACCGAATCATCATCTACGTCAGAGCCTCTTCTTTATTTTAACTTTCAACCTATGTAGAATACGAATTACTATTTATCTATCTTATCTACCTTTATATCTATTATTATTATGTTGTTAAATGATCTTGTAGATGGAAAGGCAATATCAAAAGAAAGAATGACAACTTATTCAGACAACGAAAAATAAAGAGTTTGTAGAATACGAAAGTTCAGAGAGTCCAAAGAACGTTCCGTTAAAAGAAGAGTTAAGACAACTCTTCTTTTAACGGAAATATAGAGTAAATCAGGAAATATTGAGTACACATGTTTGTTTCTGTTGGCGTCACGTGGGTTTACGTGTGTGTAAATAAGATAGCCATGAAGATGTGCGTGTATATTAGCATGTCTCTTTGGTTAGTGAGAGAGTGTATGTCCTAACTTGTGTGTGAGGGTGCTCGGTTAACAGTGTGTATATGCTGGCGCTGTGCTTAGTAGTCTGTGCAAGTCTCTCGTTGCGTCTGTTGAGGCCCTTTCGATCAAGGTTCAAAGTAAGCTCTTAAGGACGTAGCCGTGTGTGCGTCAGGTATGAAAGAAAAATACCGAAACAAAGAGTGAGCAAGCTGTGTGTTTGGGTTTCTATAGTATACGCATAATTTCGAGACTAAATATTTCTTGCTTTTTGATTGGCTGAAAGAAAGTTCTGATTGGAGAGTTTATCCAATCAAGAGTTGTTACGTAAAGAAAAACATTCACTGTCACTGCTACTTTGAACAACCTGTTCTCTACCTTTTTGACTTTATAATTAGGGTCTATTTTTTATGGTCATGAATTTGGCAAGGCAATTTGGCAAGGAGTTGTTTGGTTCCTGATATTCCAAAATTGTGATTCATGGAGGACTAAAACAAATCTTCATATTATTCAATGAAAAGTGAATCTGGCAACAGCAACATGACCACTTGTGTAATGATTTATACAACACAAATTTCCTCTCATTTTTTGACTCTCGTAACTTTGGTGCACAGCAAAAACATTGATGAGGCTGTCATAGAAGACAAAAAAGAGTTGATTTGCCACAAAATGGTCAAACCAAACTCAAACAACGTAAAAGAAAACTGTCAAGAATAAAGACGAGGACTTGGAAGATAAGTTAATTCAAGTTTAAACTGGCTCATTTGGCATAATGGTCAGAGTGTTTGCTAATCTACTGGGAGACCAGGGTTCAAGCCTTAGTTATGTCATACCAAAGACCCAACTACGGTTGATCCATAATATTTTCATCTATTCAACAAAATACAAGCAGGAGGTATCTCAGAATATGGTTGACTGCTGAAAAGAGACCTAAGCGACTATGAATGTCATAAAGGAGTGTCGTAGTACATGTCTTATTTCATGACATTCCTCCCCATTGAAAATGGAGGAAAAAAAAAAAAAATAAAATAAACTGACAAGAAAAAAGACGCGGAATTGGAAGTTAAGTTCATCCAAGCTTTCACCGGCCTATTTGGCAGAATCGTTAGAGTGTTTGTTATTGGGCCAGGACAGTGGGGTTCAATCCTTGATCATGTCATTTTAATCTTTTAGAACTCGTCTGTTGGTATTCGGACAAACGTTCTCTGAAAAACAGATTTACATTTACTTTTATTCCATCTTTACATTTCATCATTACATTTCATTGTTACGTTTTCATTGTTACATATACAACATTCACAACAACGATAAGAATAGATATGCCAAACCAAAATTTGATTCTCATTATATGCAAAAACTTTTAATGTGGCCACATGGATCTTTGTAAACAATAAACAATAGTACCAATTTTATTTTGGGAGCTCAATTAGTGACCAAGTTATAACCGTTCAAAGCTTGTAAATTAGAAGATTTGCCATCTTCTGTACTATTAATCTAGAAGCCAATGTTCACTGTGTATGACTAAAAATGCTGGATTTTAACAAGAGAAAAATCCTTACAAATGTAATGTAATCTTATGGTAAGTGAAAATTAATCATAATTGATAAAAATAATTATTAGATCAAGCTAGCCTAAACATTGGATAAAATCCAATTACCTCTTGAAAAAAACATACCTTACACTCAGTATTATAAAGCGTGGATCAAGGGTAAGTAAAGTAATCTAGGGAAACAAGTGGCGGCCTCCCCTACATCTCGATATAGTAGCCAATAAAAAGGGAGCCTTCGGGTCACTCTTAACTATGGTGATCCATAATTCTTTTCATTGATTCAACAAAATACAAGCTGGGTTAGAATCGCACGTGTGATAGGTATCTTAAACTATGGTTGACTGCTGTAATCTGTAAGCGACTCCGGATGTCGTATAGGAGTGTCATGGTACATTTCTTATTTTACGACATTCCTCCTCACTAAAAATGGGGTACTTGCTTCAGTTGCAAACATACCTTTTGGGGAGCACTGACATCTGGAGCGGTTGCACAATCTCTCTGCATGATGAATCCTGATCTTCTTCTTCTTCTTCTTCTTTTTCTAATTCTTCTTAATAACGATGGTCGTCCAAGTTATTAAAAAAATGCAAGCACAAAATAACAACGCTTCCAGGGGTTTTTTTTTATTGTTCTTCTTAAGCATACAGCATACATTATCCCCCATATGTGAATGGGAGCGTTGCCACAAAACTGATCACTCTCTCCCGCATTCCAGAAAAAAGAGAAATGTCTGATAAGCTTATTCGCCACATATCACTAGCGATTTCCTCTCCGGGACGTAATATCTTGCCACGTCATCCTAATTATAAACTTTAAACTTCTAATGGAATTTTCAACTTTCGTACTTAATTTTAACATTACGTGGAAAATACCGTTCTTAACATTATTTTACACACTAACATCTATTGTTACATTAACCTAGGGGTCAGTAAAAAACGAATATGTGTACCAAAAATGAGTTTAGTCGCAAGTCTGTGTTCAAAAGTCTCAAAAGACCAAGTGTTTGTAAACAATGCAGCAAGTAAAGGAAATAATACCGAAAACGAGGGTAAAAAATTCACCCTCCTATTCGCAGTAGAGGAAACACACTTCTGCTTACCAAGCTATAAAACAAAATCGTCCATTGTTAATAAAAGGTAACGGTTTTTATTCATAATTTTTTCGATTGGTCAGTCAGTCAAGGTGGAAAGAAAAATGAGCATAGTTTTTCTGATACTGAAAGTGGCAGGTTTTCGTTAGCAATTTTCTTTTCCTTACGCAGACCATGCACAAAACAAAAACTCTTTTTCGAGGTAGGTGGTTTTCGTTGCATTTAGAAAACTTATCTCAGCTGAAATTACAAACTATAAAAGCCGAACTCTCGCATGGATTTCAAAGTTTCAAATTTGCATTTTTCCTATAGTTTCAAAATTATTAACAACATAATTTTCTCAACTGATGACAGCAGATATAAATGATAAGAGAACTGGTTTTTAAGAAAAGAAATCAAGTAAGGGAGATAATTCTCTTTTTTAACCTACAAGGTGTTCCACACAAAAAAGCAAACAAACAGGAATTTGATACAAAAAATTTACACGTACATATGCGATTGTTGAAAAAACAAAACAGTTATTGATAACAGAAGCGTTGTTAAAACAGAAGAAAAGATAAATGTTGGATGAAATGTTCATTGTGTTTCCCATAGGTAGCTATACAACGACATAGACAGTCTAGAAAACTTCCGGTCGCCCTTTCAAGAGGGATATTGCTCCAAACTTTAATGGATTTTTTATGGCTGTGACCTCTCTGATCTGTATCTGGAGTTAATAATATATATAGTGATAGAAAACACCTGTAATATCGAATTTGTTTCTTTTCTGTAGTTTAAACATTATTATTGATTTTTTTTTCTATACCGATCAATAGAGAGAGTAGAAAGCCTTGTAACGCTTGCTTCCCTTATTTTGTCCTTTAGTCCTTACATTCAATGAGCGATGTTCATGACAAAGGGGAAAGAAGTGCTGTTTTCTTGGTCGGAATCTGCCCATCTAACACTTATCGTTGGCTAGTTTTTGACTTTCAAGTATTATTATTATTATTATTATTATTATTATTATTATTATTATTATTATTATTATTATTATTATTATTATTTGTACTCACTAGGAGTTCTCACACAGATCATCGTCAGTGATTGCTCACCGATAACAACCAGTGGTATTTCCTGGAGTCTGAGTGACAACAAGCCTCCCCAGATTTCCAGTATTCTTCACCTCTTTTCGATAACGATACGGTATCGCAACAACCGCTTACCATTGATTTCTCGCTGGTAAGGACAATTGGTCTTCTCTGGGATTTGGGTGACAATAAGCCTCCCCAAGGTCCCAGGATTCTCCGCACTTTTCGAGTGGAGGTCTGGTTTGTGCTGTCCCTCCTCGGCCCTATTATTATTATTATTATTATTATTATTATTATTATTATTATTATTATTTAGCTCTTTGCATCAAGTGGCTTCATGCCTTAACTGGAGAAATTTCCATAAAACCAATAATTAGAGAGACAAATTATAACTCTGTTCTTTACAGTTATGATGACAAGATGAGTTCTTGCTGTGAATGTATTACAAGGAAGAATCAGACCTTGAAGCTCAGTCGAGCACCTTCCATGGAAACAACAATAGCAACGTCTCTTCTGTGATAAAGGGTCTGTAGAGAACAGAAGAAACCATCCCGCACTCAATTGTGAAGTTGATGTTGTACTCTGACAAGACAAGAAACCCCTACACCTTTTGCTACCCCTTCCCATGAAAAAGAAATGAAGGAATTCTACTTTTTTAGGCGATTACATGTTAACAGCTTCAAAAAGTTGGCAGTAAAAGAAATAATTTTTTTAAAAAACAACAATATTTTAGATTTTAGGGAGGAGGATAACTTTTGGATATAAATTTAACGTAAAATGATCACCCACTTTCGAACCAGGTAGCATTTTTAAGTACTGTCATTAAAAACGTTATCTGGTCTGGAAGTTGGTGATCATTACCGCCTGGTGACCCGGAGGTGGGTAATAATTTTACGTTAAATTTATATACAAAGGTGATCCCCCACTCTAAAGTCTGAAACATTGTTTTTGTTTTGATTTAAAAAAAATTGTTTTTACCATCTAATTTTTCAGGCTCTTTATATATAATCGCTTGAAAACAGTAGAATCTCATTTTTTTATTTTTAGGAGAATTAGTACTGGGTGCAGAGCTCTAATAATACCGATTTTTCTTAAGTTTAAAATTTATTATCAGCATATTTTATTTTACCAATTCCATAGATCAAAGAAATTAGTAGATATGAAATAGTTTTAAAAATTGGTTCTTGCATTCTTCAAATAATTTTATTATTTTTTAAATTTTATTTTGCTTGATTTACAAATTTTGTTTTCTTAAAAAAAATGTTGTTCTTTTCCATTCCTATTCCTATTCCTATTTTGATGAAAGTCATCAAAATGCGAACCATTTAATATTCTGTGCGGTTGTTTCTTGGGGTAGAATCAAGATAACAACAGAGATAGCAACATTGTGCTTTGGGTCACATCCTGACACAGTGCTACAAATCCCCGAAGCCCCAATAGGATGGAAGGGTCGGAGGTTTGTAGCACTGAAGGCCTCCTTAGTTTTATTTTTTGTTTTCTTATTTAAAATGTTGTCAGAAAAAAATTATATACCGTCCCTATTTACTTGTATTCCCACGAGGGGAAAGTTAGACACAAGGTCGTTTTTTTATGTGAGAATATCCAGCTCCACAAAAGTGGCACTCTGGATGGGAAGAAATGAAAAATTACCCCAGTCAAGAAGGATTTCTATTACATTTCTCTTCCTCTGACTGAGGATAGGACAGACACTACACTTTGAATTATTTATTCTCCCTAATCAAATAAAAAAAATATATATACAATCATGAAAAATTAGGCACATGGTCATCAAAATGCGGGGCATAGATGGGGAGGTCAGTGGTCAGTGCTAACTATCCTACTCTTAACTAGACACATTCGGATCCAATCGTCTTTCATTCTTTCACCGTTTGGCTGCCCCATTTATCCAACAGTCACCAAAATACCACATTTGCTCTATGGACTAAATTCTACTTAAAATATCCCAAATAGTTTTATATCCAATGTTATTTACAAAAATTATTTACATGATAGAGAGTGGGACAAAAACACCCAAAAAGAAAGAAAAAGAAAAAAACCCAAAGAAAATCAGGGGCAGGTTAGTAAGACCCTCTCAACCTTCTCTAAGTATAGACTGTCCACTGTTTTCCGGTTTGTTCAGGACCGAAAACAAGCAGGTCGATCTCTAGGTGGGAGTGGTATCTAAGTAGTGAATGAAAAGAAAAATTAGGGATAGAATTTGGGAGTGGGTGGTGCTCTTCTAAGATAAATACCATTTATGCCAAAAGGCAAAATAACTCTGGGAAGTCGGCATCTTGGAGGACCTCTAGTACCAAAAAATAAAACAGGGACAGGACTTACTCACTAAACTAGCTAAGAGTCTACTTTAACCGTGCCGGGTTCCAAAAGGACCCGATACCGCATGCGCCATACTTAAGCAGGGAACACATACTCATATCCTGCGGATCTTCTGATGCACAAACTAGTACCAATCTCTTACTAAACTCGATGGGATTTAATTTTTTCCTATCACATCTAATTTTAACCATAAACTGATGCTTGAAGAATAAAATCAGATCGTGATCAGAAAGAGATTCAACCCCATCGACTATCCTAAGAAGTGTTGTCCATGCCCCTAGTCTAGCTACGGCTAGGATTGCAAGAAACTCCATTCGTTTCTCCCTATCTCACACTGGGATCTACATTGTCGATAATGTATTCTTCATCCAGGCGACCAACTACTCAGGACTGATGTGAGTCATCACTTCATTGACATACATCCCAGTCTTTCTGCAATCAGCTTGCTGAAGAAAGCTCACTAGGTAAAGAGAAAGTTTATTCGCATGAAAGGTTTGTAGGTTGAATGAAGAACAAAAAACGCCAGTAGATACAAGGTTTAGTGAATAAGAAACTGTATCTGGTGGCAAAGAGGGCAGCGAGAAGAGCAATATACAAAGCCAAGATGAAGGCTGAGCAAGCCAAATTTCCTAATATACTACGAAGGGGTGAGCAAAAGAAATATTCAGGATGACTAAACAGATGGCAAAGACAAATATGGATATTGTTGAAGAGAAGTGCATTCAAAATGACAATGAAATGTTGGCAACAAATGCACAGGACAAGAGGGATGCTTGAAAATACAACTATGAAAGATTGCTGAATACTGAGTTACCATGGAGCCGAGAAAATATTGAAGTTACAGAAGCAGTATCGGGTCCAGCTATAAGAATTGAGAAAGAAATAGTATGGGAAGTGGTGAGTAAGAAAGGTTAGGCTGGAAAAGCCGTAGGTGTTGTTTCTGAAATGTTGAAGGCTGCGAATGAAACAGGCATTGAGATGATCCCAGACTTAACAAACCAGATCATAATATATATATATATATATATATATATATATATATATATATATATATATATATATATATATATACTAAAAGTATAGCAGAGAGAGAGAGAGAGAGAGAGAGAGAGAGAACAGGAGATATAGCGAACAGAAAAATTTATTTTGGATTTTGTCTTAAAAAAAAATATAATTGGCTTTTCAAACTCACTTTTTCCTAATTCAAACAATATAACCAGAGCTCTAGTATTTAATAAAAATGTTTCTTAAATTCTGTCAAAATTCTTTAGAAAATAAATAGGTTGAAAAATTTGAAAACTTTCATTTCTTATAAAATACTAATAGGCAGATCCTATAAAGATTCCTTATAAAATACTAATAATAAGACCGAACACTGCCAGGGATTGAATGCGGAAGCCTATGTCCTATGGCAAGAAGCCCTTTACATCTTATTACCTTTCTTATTCTTACTTTTTATATTTTATAACATTCAATTTTTGGAGGGGGTCTCAATGATGCACTCAATATTGATGGGGGCTGGGAAGGGGACGTAAGTAAAGTTACATTGAAATAAATTTTGCAAAATATATATATTTTAACCCCTTCAACACACACGTGTCATTTCCTAGAAATCAATGAGAACACCTGTCCATTCTTAGATCAAAACCTACACCCCTTATTAATATTTCTATTTTTTATAAAATTATTTCTATCAGCTACACGATCATGCTTGGCTTTTTTTGATCAAAATGAAATATCCTTGTCCAAGAACGGTGAGTAATATGGTATCAAAATATATATTTTATGGGAGTCTATCAGCAAAACCCTAGGAGGAATTATTGAACAAACAAATGAACAAACAGACAGGGACTATTACTTCATTAGCGTTCAACAAACGAAAGTTATTTTGAGGTTAAGGTTCTGAAATATACGAATAAATGTTTTGTAGTTCAAGGAAAACCTTTGAAGGAAGCACTATGATGGACAATGTAATTTTTAATCGGTCATCAGCATTCACATTTTACAGTTGTAGCAAAACGGTGGATTTTGTGAAGTGTATACTAATAAAAGAAGTAACTGGCTAGATAGAATATATAATCAATGAAATCGATTGGAATTCCCCTTTCATTATGTGAATAACTCGGATTGTAAAATTATATAATTCACTGGCCAGGCAGAATCAAATATCTATGCAATGTTATTTAGGTCTGATGTGAGAAATCTACAAAATAACTTTATATGTTAGATATGATTTATTGAATAAATGCTGAATATTTTATTATAATTCTCTGATTTTTATGGATTAAAAAAATAAGTACATTGGTTTGTTTAAAAAGAATCGTCTGTAACATAGATTAGAAGGAGCATGAATCTTTTTGCTTCTTCGGCTGTTTTTATACCAGCCTGAGTAAGTTTTGTTCATACATAGTCGAGGATACGTCTATGACAATCAGTTCAGCAGAGGATGGGTCATTTTTTAGTAATTGATGACCTTGCATCTGACGGGCTGAGGTATGGTTCCATTTAATTCTAGGAGGTCCACCCTCCCAGTCCTTATCTTCTCTCTTCGAGAAGGGGTTAGTTTATTGCTAATCGCCTGAGGCGCTCCTATTGGGGAATGCCGATGGAGCTGTTGAGGCATTTGTGACGGCCAGGGTGCACCAACCTCTTGTGCGCTGATATTTCAATCCCCACCTCCGACCTTGTGTCACATGTTCCTGCAGTAGTTCAGTTCGGTCCTAAGAGGTGCACCTTCCCAGGCAGTACCTCCTCCTTTAGGAGAGAATTATTTGTTTTTGGCAGAAAGCAAGTAAACACACTAGCACTAATATTTTAAGGAGGAAGGTCATTTTTTTCTTACTCCAAGACGGCAAAGTTAGAGAAAAAGGTCGCTTGTTAATGTAAATGTTGTGAAGTGTAAAGTTAACCTCATTAGTGGCTAGTCAAGCTTTCTCTATCCCTGTTCTCAGAGAGAGAATTATATATATACTCTTTCCTACTCTTATGCTAATTGGGCATACTGAATAGCAAATATCGTTATAGTGAAGAATGCAGCTCCCTCAAAAGATGCACTCTACACTGTGAACACAAATAAATAACCTAGCTCTATCGGCACTTTCTCAGAAATGAGGTGACATGTAATAAACCCCTCCCACTCCTGCAAAAGAAGGTTTTAATGTCGAGAGGGTTGTAAGGGTCTGCTTTGCACTTTTCCTAACTTCATCCATCAGTTTGATATTTCTCTCTTGCTTTGTGTCTCTAACTGCAGCTGGAAGTTAGTAGCAGACAGCATAATAGTAAGTACCTACTAAATTTGCGCATCTAACAAAAAAGAATGGTACGTCTATACACGACATTCATGCGTAAATGCACACGTACATTGAATATGAATGCATGCATGCGAACAGTAGCAGACTCCATCTAAAAATATTGGTTGCTAGGAGACAAAGCGGCCCCACCCAAAACTAAAATGCTATCATTTAATTTTCGTAACTAATAAATCAAATAAAAAACAAATTATATACATATGGAAAAAAGGGTACAGTCACAAAATTTGTGGAAAAACTGTGTATCTCTTAGCAATTACAGTGTGCATATATTATTATTATTATTTATATTATTATTATTTTTATTATAATTATTATTATTATTATTATTATTATTATTATTATTATTATTATTATTATTATTATTATTATTTGTACTTACTAGGAGTTTTCACACAGGTAATCATCAGTGATTGCTCACTGATAATCACTGGTGGTATTCCCTGGGATATTAGTGATAACAAATCTCCCCAGATTTCAAGTACTCTCCACCTTTTTCGATAACTATTGCAAATGAATTTGCATTATTACAACAGACGCTTACCATTGATTTCTCACTGGCAACAACCATTTGTCTTCTCTGGGATTTGGATGGTGATAAACCTCCTTAGGGAGGGCCTGTGGACGAGTGGTTATAGCACTTGTCTTTGGGCTGGACGACCCGGGCTCGATCCCACTCACGGCATGCGGATTTTGGGGTCTGAAAAACTCCCTCTGTCTACCCAGCAGTAAATGGGTACTTGACTAAAACTCAGGGAAGGTTCAAGGCAGCGGAAGGAGAGGGATGGGCTCCGCCTTCCATATGCTGTGCCCTAGACACGGTGATTCTTAACAAATCACCGCCGCTACGGCCATGGGTAGTGTGCGATGTCGGCAACGACACTCGTGCGCGTCCAGGCTATGCGACCTTTACCTTTTTTTTTAAACATCCCCAAAGTCCCAGTCCTCTCTGCACTCTTCCAGTGAAGGTTTGGTTAGTGCTCTTCCTCCTCGATGTTTCCATCCTCCTTGACTCTTCATGAGTATTTTGTGTGATATCAGCCGAGGTTGGTTTCATAACTTTTTTTTTGGGGGGGGGGGGGTTGTTTATGAAATTTCTTGCATTTTCTGTTCCTTGGTTTCATGTGGTGGTGTTTTCTCTCTATTGAAACTTCCATGTGACTGGTTAGCATTCCTAGCTTATGTGGATTGGTTTCTGCATTCAAGAATTTTCCTTAAGATTTCAGCTGTTTTTATCATTGCCGTCCGTTGTATGGTCTCAGTGATCCCTTTGATTCCAATTTCTCCCAGTCTTTTTTCCAGGTTTTTCGGGACTGTTCCTAGTGCTCCTACGATTATTGCTATTATACGCCATATTCCTTTCAATTCTCTGGCGAGTTCCATGTATTTGCTTCGTTTTTCTGCCTCTTGATCTTCACCCTATAGTTTACTGGTACAGAAAAATCTACGATTTAGCAGGATGTTTCCTTCTTGTCGACGATTATAACATCCAGTCTCCTTGCTTGAATGGATTTATCTGTTTGCACCTCAAATGCCAGAGGATTTTATGTTTTTCGTTTTCCAGTACTGCCTCTGATTTATGTTTGTACCATTTGTCTGTGTGTTCGAAATGCAGTTGTTTGCATAGTTCCCAGTGTACTGCTTTCCCCACGCAGTCATGTCTGTTCTTGTATTCTTTTGGGGCTAGTTTTCTGCATTCATTTATTATGTGATTTACTGTTTCGTCTCTGTCCACATAGTCTGCATTTACTGTTTTTGTAGCTTTAATGTAGCTTGTCCTAATCACATTGTTCTGTGTAGCCATCAGTAAAGATTCTGTTTTTCTGTTCAAGTGTCTTTCTCTTATCCATGCTCAGCTATTTTCGTGGGTCTCTTCTCTTGTCAGTCTTATGAAACGTCCATGTAGTTGTTTTTCTTCCTACTTTTCTTTTCTTGTCTTTTTGCTTCTGGTTTCAGGGCTTCCTAATTTGTTCATTGGGACGGTGTCTCTTGCTGCAGGGATAAGCCTTTCTGTGTTCTGGGTTATGTATTTCTCAAGCTCTTTTTTTTGTCTTCCACACAGTTTTCTATACTTACCAGTCCTCTTCCCCCTTTCGTTTCATTTCACGTAGAGTCTGTCCATATCGGCTTTTTGTGCATTGTGCATGGTCATTAATTTTCTCGTCTCCTGGTCAAGGTGCCTAAGTTTTTCTTTAGTCTAGCCTATGAATGGTCCAGAGTATCTTATTAGTGATACTGGCCAGGTGTTTAGTCCTTTTACTAGATTTCTGCTGTATAATTTCGTTTCTAAGAGTTTTCTTGTTCTTTGCAAATTTTCCAATCGTCTCTTTCATTTCTGTAGATTTGATGTCCGTTTCCAAAACTCCTAAATATTTATAGCTGTCTTGTTCACCTAGCCACCTTATCTGCTCTTGGTTAGGTAGTTCTATGCCCTCAGTCGTCTCCAGCTTTTTCTTTTTCATCTCTAGCAGTGCACACTTTTCTATTCCGAATTCCATTTTAATGTCCTGGTTGAATATTCTGGTCGTATTTATCAGCTTTTCCAGTTCCGTTTTGCTTTTTGCAAATAGTTTATGGTCGTCCATGTACATGAGGTGGGTTTTTCTTTGTTCTGTGTCTGTAAACTTGTATCCGGCATCATATTTCCTGAGTACGTAGTTGAGTGGCATCATGGACGGCGGCACTTTTTGATTTGCCCCCCCCCCACTTTACGGTCATCAATAATTAAGTTGATATGCATGTGTTTAATTTTATCTAATTAGCTTATCTATTAACTGATTGTTGGTCTTATATTGTCATCATTACAATATAAGACCAACAATCAATTTTATCTAAAATTTGGCAAAACTAAGCGAAATGGGTGAGTTTTTGTTAAAGGTCCCTATTCTATAGGTATATTTACGGACTTTCATTTTCTTCTCCAAAAAATCGACACCCCCGAAGCAAAACACGTGAAACTTGAATTAAACTGATTTGGCATTTCTTTAGTTTAGCTGTGAATCACAATTTATTTGCTTACCATTTGTTGAAGATAGCGGCAGACAATCAACCGGAATAACAGAATTAGGAGTTTTTATACAAAATCTTCTTCTTCTTTTCTTCTTTTTTTTTATTATATATAAAGTAGAGAGGATTTTTCCATATACATATTTGCTTAATAAGAAAAAAAACCCATCCATCACAGGCTACTAAACTCACCAATTTATTACGCTTATTCACTCGAGTGTGTTATAGTAAATTTTCATTATTTTTCACCAACAAACACTAAATATTACATTTGGCCCACCATCTACAACTATCCGCCAAACCAACTCCATATAGGTGATAGCAAAAACTTTTCTCCCTAACAATTCTGTACTGTTACTCCACTCATCGACACCGGGAACTAATAAACACAGTTTAATTTTCACAAAAGACTTCGTTCTTATTTATTATTTGCTTAGTATTAATTTACTACATAATATAAAGCAATATGCAAAGACTTAATGACCGCTCCCGTTCACTTCGATGATTTTCCACGAATATCAGATTACGTTATTTCTATTTCTACCTATGACTTCTATATTTATATTCATTCCGGAATTAAGCGAATGAAATTAATGAACACAGTTCCTGCAACATTTAATCATTCAACATGACGGCTACAATTTCTAGTTCGAATCGACTTCCTATTTGCCGAGACAATGCAGCTGGACCACTTAGGAAAGACCGAACGTGCTTGTTCGAAGACTCTACGTGACTCTCACTCCATTTTGCTATCGAGTTACCGTTATTCCACTTGAACTATGGGCACACATTTGATGGTAGCTCGGGATTATCATAATCCATGGTTTAGCCTTCTCATCGACGAAGGCAATTCTGAGATGAAGCATTATCTCGATGCCTAAGGTTTTCAATGCTTCCACATGCACACATTTGTTTGTGACAGACTTGGTGATAGTAAGGATGATGTTGGTGTTACTCATGAACGTTTCAAATTTTTGCGATCGACGTTGTTAGGGATGAGAGAACATCCGTAAAAGCGATTTTGAGGGCTGAAAAATCTGTTGCAAAGCAGACGATTATTTGTATTTCCTTCACTCACACTAACATACCGGTGATTTTTCGGATTGCATCGATACATTCTTTTTTCGCATTATTGAGGATCCGCATAATATCCAAAGTTATTCATTCCATCCTCTCTCCAGTCTTTCTGTCCACAGAACAACCGATACAGTATCTTTTGAGCAAAGTCCAATGAACGCAATTTTAAGTGAAGAACAGAGAAACAATGCAAGTCTGCCTTGTTAATACGCTTCCAACGAGCTATTCCAATTCCAATACATACATTTATACTTTTATACTTAATACATTTAAACTTTTATACTTTTTACTTTTGTATTTTTATATGCACCTTGTCAGTTAATACTTATAAGTTTATGTATTCTCTATATTTGATAAACCACTTGATTCTTGAATTTTGTCATTTTTACTAGAAGCGACTTGCTGATATGTTTCAAATGAGCCATCAAGCAGTGTCAGAAAATCATTTTATGTCTAGATTAAGTCCAAAAAGGTGTATTTGGCCCAAAATGACCAAATATGGTAATTTGGGCCCAGACGCCCAAAAATTGAATTTATTTTAATGTTTCTTTATCTATCACCAAGAGTATTCCATTCCGCTTTTAACGAGCCATCAACCACTACCAGACGATCATTTAAAACCAAAATATGCCCCAAACAGTGATTTTTCCCCAATATGCCCAAATAAGGTAATTTAAGCACAGACGCCAAACAATTGAAATATTTTGAATTTTTCTTTTTCTATCACCAAGAGAATTCCATTCTGCTTCTCAATCACTATTGGACGATCATTTTTAATCAAGATATTGAATTTATTCCCATATTTGGCATTCTGGGCGCAATGTGGGCCGGGCCCCCCACTGTTTAGGAGACCCCCCTCTACCCCCACTTATAACTTATAACTGTCCCTGGGTATAATGGCTATGATAAACGATAGTGGTGATAGGGAGCTCCTTGGAAAATGCCTCTCTGTATTTTTATCTCAATCAGGTGTTGTCACCCAGATGTCAGTTCTAGTCTCACTGTTTCCATTGCTTTCTTAATAAGATTAATAATCCTGTCGGGTATCTTGTACATTTTTAAGCATTCAATTATCTATGCTTGAGGGATTCTGTTGTAGGTTTTTTTGTAGTCAATCCATGCCATGGATATGTTCTTTTTTCTGCTTTTTACTTCCTTCAAGATCTTTTGATCTATGTGTAGCAGATCATGCGCCCCTCTTTTCCCTTTCCGGCATCCTTTTTGTTCCTCGGGGATCAGTCCATGATTCTTCAAGGGGTGGTAGATTTGTTCTCTCAATTGTGCAGTTAGGATTTTTCACATTGTTTGTAAACAGGTTATCGGTTTGTAGTTGCTTGGGATCGTTCCCTTTTTGGCTTCTTTTTGTATTAGCGTTGTCCTTCCTTTGGTCATTTACTCTGGTACGTCTGTTTTGTGGATACATCCTCTCAGTATCTGCGCTAGCCTTTTATTTAGGGTCATGAATTTTGTAATTTTTATTATTATCATTATTATTATTATTATTATTATTATTATTATTATTATTATTATTATTATTATTTACAATGCTCATGTATTATCATCAACTCACTAGTCACTAGGAGTTCTGATACAGGTCATCTTTTGCTGGTTTGATACACTTAAAAGTGTGGCGCAAAACTCTCTTTCAAACAAAGGGAATGATACCCATTGGCTGAAAGAAAAATAACTAGTGAGGAGCATAATAAAACCAGTTTGAGACGTTTTCTTTATCTCTTTTTTATTTCTTTTTTTTAACTTAAAATTGATTCAGACTTTATTTTATATGAATATGAGTATTTGTGCAGACACTGGTGAAGGATAATTTTTTGTCATTATTGATGGAGGGTGTATATACTCGTTCCGTAATACAATTATATATATATAAATGATAAAAGTTTTATTTATACAATCATAGCATGGCTACACATCAGAACATGTTTCAGTCACAGCTTTGATAAGCTCGATTTCCTCAGGCCCAAAATAAAGGGTCCGTTCTCTATGTTTTCATATCGATTGAAACCTGTTCTGGATGTGTAGCAATGCTATGTTTGCTTAAATAAAACTGTTATTATATATATAAATAGTTCTATTTATTATTGAGCACTGTTCTATTAACAACGTAACGATACTCCGGATTTTTACCCTGTGGATACAAACTTTACCTGAATTGCTATACTCATATGTGCACCTATTTGTGTTTATTTATGCGTTTCTATGCATATGTCTTTATGCAGATGGATGTACATGTGTTTGGGCGATCATAAATTATTAAGACCGTCTGTAAGCAAATCCTGCTAAAACTGAAGACAGCAGAATGCATACTCATGCATGTGTCCGTGGGTGCGTTTCTTAATAGCTTGGATTGTTGGGGTAGTGGTGGGGGGAGTAATTTAAGACGAGGAGGCTGATAAGTATTTTAGAAAAGCCTCATTTTGTAAATAAGATGTTTAACATCTGTCAAGAATCAGAGTTATCTTGCCACCGTTCGCCCAGTATGGGGCAACCGTAATGCATTACAAAGGGAAAAAAACAGAAGAAAACAATATGCAGACAATGCTTGAATCTCATCAGCAAGTTTTCTAATTTACCGAGCCAGAAGACATTTTGATTTTTGTTTCTTGTATAAAAGAGAGAGAAGTGAATGTTAAAAGTTTGAAGATTTTGTTTTTCCGCTTTTAATCCAGCCTTCTCACCATTTTCTTTTTCCTTTTCTTTGTAAAATTCATTTTGGTTCAGAGAACATATTTTTAAATCTAAATTGCTACATACAAAGCAACTTGATGCAAGGAGCTAAATAGAACGAAAGATAATTATCGCAAAGACAGGACATGTCTATTGACTTTAGTCTTGAAAAGACCAAGGCTAGAGGTAGGAAGAAAACAGTCAGCAGGAAGAGAGTTCCACAAGCCTGCAGTGCTTGGAAAGAAACTACTGGAATAGGAAGCTTAATTATAACAAGATATAAAAACAGCGAATTGGTGAATACCACTATACCAACAGGTCAAACGAGTTGGATCAAAGGAAGCAGGGAATAGATCAGACAATTCTGAAGAACACATGCCATAATCGTACTCATTGAAAAGACTGAGACTAGCAACATTACGTCTGCAGAGAGAGAAGGTGCAGAGCAGAAGAAAGAGTGGGGGACTAGCCAAATTACGGATATGCTTCTGAACCTTATAAAGAACTATCAAATGAGACAGAGATTCACCAGCCCAAATATGACAACAGTACAATGGTCTGATTGTAGATTTGTAGAGATAGAGAATAGCCTCAAGTGTGAGAAAGTGTTTGAAATGATAGAGAGAACCGACTTTATGAGAAGCAGAAAGAGAAATGGATCGAATGTATAGCAGTTACTTCCTCCTTTCAAACATAACTGCACCGGTTGGCCGTTAGGTGTCGCTTTTTCACCGACAGGTGGCACTGAAAAGCGACACCAAAGTTATCTGCCCTTCTGCAGTGTAAACGAAAAATCACTCTCTTTTCTGTTCAACCGGCCTCGGCAAAACAACAACAAACACACGTTTCCTCACCAACACATGTACTGTTCACTGCGGCGAGACATTCAATTTCTTTGTGTATACACTAGGAGACTTTCCACTACATACAATTCTTAGTAAGAGATTCTATTTCATACATATTCCTGGAAAGAGACAATTTCTTCTTATACACATTCAGAGACTTTCTACCTTCATTTCTTTGTATACACAATTCAGACTGTTTCTGCTCGATATATGTTCTGCATGCAACACATATATACACACAGCACATCTCATCATTCCACATACACCTGTTCAATAAACGGCTTATTTGAACTACTTCTTTTTGTTTGTAAATTATTGCTTTTGCATGCAACATTGCTTGATTTAACGAACACGCATATACTCGGGACACATCCACACCGCCCCGATAAATGTATGAACTCTAAGAAAGATTTGATGAGAGAGAAAAACCAAAAAGTTTCAGAGGACTGGTTCGAAAAGAAAATCCTTTATTTTTTACGGTTATCCTTTTTTTTGCTATATTTCTATCTAGTAACAGTCATAGAGATGTTGATCTTTTCTTTGCTCTTTCAGGAAGAGTCCATACAGTGACGGAATAGGGTGGATCACCATAACAATAATAAAACCCGCTTCCGCTCTTTCTCAAATTGCACACTCAGTCACTTTACTATTACCACTAACTTAATGCCTACAGGAGAGGACTTGAATGCTTACAAGAGAGAACTCGAATGCTTACTAGACACAACCCTCGAGTGTCTTCGGTCTCTCTGTACAGGGCTTTGTCAGAGACCCTGACATAAGGATACTTCCCATTTGAAGTTAACCCTAACCAAATATTAAAAATATGGTGTACTGTCTCCTCAAACCATCCAGCATGTCCCTCGAGTTGGGGACAGGAGCACCCCCTCTATTAATAGATGGCAGCTTTGAATAACAAATTAGAAGCCGTTGACAATGAGGAACTGATAAAAAAAAATATGAATAAAAACAAAACTAAATACTGTCAGACCGGCACCTAGGATAAAAAGGGCCTCTCAACCTATTTATACACCGGGCAGGAAGATGTAAGCAATGGTGTAACCCTTCCTGCCTCTGGAAGTGGCGCTCCAACAATGACAGAGGCCAACCAGGGTAAGCAATCAGGCCTTGAGATAAAAGGTCCTGGCCCCCTATTTCCATCATATGCAGTAACTAAAAAAAGAAACATAAGAGACTTAAAAGGCCAACCATGGAATGTTGTGCAAAAGAAGGTTCTATTGTTTTGCTACCACCACTCAAAGTTTGAAAAGTGGAGCAAAACATCCAATGAAATCCTGGCCGAAAAGATTAAAGAATCTACTCTCTCCGAAGAAAAAAAAATACACCGGTTGTCCCCCTACGATCCCTTGTTTCCCAGATGGGCATATATATAACAGAAGAAGAGAGCACCTTCATAAAAACTGTAGCCCTAAGGGAGGCAGAAAAAGACTACTTTCCCATCAGGAAAGAAGAAACTAGACGGAGACAAAAGTCTAGATGGGAGAGGGAAGAAAAGTGGACATTGTTATGGGCTATGAAATATGCTCAGGACAAACATGCTAAACAAAAAAAAAAGAGGACAGAGACCTGGACGGAAATATTCTTCCACTTCTGTCCAGACAAGTGAAACGTTCCACTCCGAAAAATAACATGCCAAAGGTATAACAGCATGAGCATGTTTAATGAAGCTGTTCTGGACTATATGAAATCAGAAATAACAGTCCTCATGAGAACCAAAAAATGCCCACTTGAAAGCCCCATCACAATTCCCACCATCGATCAACACATCACACTATAGATACAGCCAGAACCACATCATCAAACCACATCACCATTCACTCGTGGATCAAGCCGAACAGTGTGGTGCCATGAAAACCCACCATACAGCCACTTCACCACCAGAATCCCTTTTATCAAGTGGCTCCCGACAAGTGTCCCACCATCATCAGCTGTCTATTTACAATCACAAGATAGCCTCCCTTACTGAACCTTAGTTCTTCCTCATTACTATCACCGAGACCACTGCCAACACCTTCACCTTCACCATTACCTCAGAAATTACCGGAAATGATGAACAAATGGCCTTGGAGGAAGAACTTGGTAACACCATTGAGGAAGTCCAGATGATGAGGCTGGAGGAAAGACCTCAACTGCCAAAAATCCAAGCCTCAAGAGCTACCAAGACAGTAAAAAAACTACAAACATCGCTCTCCAAAGACTTGTTCCATCCAACATATCCCTCACAGAGCGGAATCAGGTAACATATGCTGCAGGACTCTACATTGTCAGGAAAACACTTTCTATGTTCCAAAAACAATGGGATTCCAGAGCACAAAACACAACATCACCTTGGAAAATGAAGCTTTAAAAACAACTAAACCTTTTTGGAAAGGAATTGTCTAAGATAAAACAGTTCCTTGCAAGGGCGGCTGAATAACACCATCTGCAGGCTCAGTTTTAAATATTAGAAAAAATATAGAGGAGATTTAAAACATAGCGAAGGAACTTGAAGGCAAGATTCCTTGCCAAAAGAATCCAAACAAAGGACAACGAGAACAGGGCGAAAGTGGAAAACAAACAGTTTAAAAAGAATGCAAGACTGTTTTACAGAAACTTAATAAGAGACAATCACGGTGGAAAAAACACTGAAAAAACAAGAGCTGGAAGACTACTGGAGGCCTTTGTTTTAGAATGAGGGACCATGCAATTAAGAGGCCAAGTGGACTTTAGATATAGCTCGAAGTAATGAAAGCAAGCCAGAAATGCCAGAGCCAGAGATAACGTTTGGAATGATAAAACGAAAGTTGGATCAATTTTAGAATCAGAAAAAAACTGGCATAGACAACATACCCAATTTATGGATTAAGCAACTAACAGCACTTCATAACCATTATAATAGTTGCTTTACTAGACTGTTAATGGGTGAGGCCACACCAGCATGGCTAGTAAAAGGTGATACAATCCTCATACCAAAAACGAGTGAGTATGTTGTAGACTAGACCCAACTTAGCATAAAATCACAACAAAAAAAATGTTGCAATTTTTTTAGGTAGGAGTACTCTGGCAGTATATTGACCCGTCTAAGATATGACATATGAGGCGACTGGTTTCCGTTTGTGTATAGCTATATTCAACTCCAGTTTGACACTTGTTTAGTTTACCCCTGCCATGGGATCTCATGTGACTCACTAGACCAGCTCTTAACAGACAGGCTCTGTGACATAAACCACACACATGGTCGAGTTGAAATGTGTCTGGGACGTTCGGCATTGACTGTTTTCACGAAGTAAATTTCAAAATGGAGTACTCTATTTGCTTTGCTTCAAATCTACCACAGCCATCATAGATACACTTATGCAAAACCGATCGGTCCAGAGTTATCCTCTCCCAGTCCTTCACGTTCATATCAAGAGTTTTCAGGTTGTTTTTTACTACATTCTTAAAACATATAACAGTTTATAAGGAGGCTTGTAATCTTCCATTCTAACTAGGTGCCCTGCCCAGCACATCTGACTATGTATAACATGAACTTCTAGGTTCGGCATTTCAGCTTGCTGTGGAACATAGTTGTCTGGTGTAAACGATTGCCATTTAATATTTAAGATCCTCCTGAAATATGTTTGATGGAACCTCACAAAGACCTTGATGTGTCTTAGATACATCATTCATGTCTCCGAAGAATACAGGAGAACAGACAAGATGCACGGCCAGTACACACTAAGCTTTGTTTTGATGGTAATGACTCTGTCTGATCACACGCGCTTTTCAAGCCTACCAAAAGCTTTGCTAGCCTTTTCGATTCTTAGAAGTATCTCAGAGTCCAGGGATCTTAAGATTTACAAAAGAGTCGACTACACTTAATCTATCCTCCTGGGCGTAAATTTGGGGCTCTACATACTGAATAATAATCCAAGTAAGTTTATATATACAGGGTAAAAATACAGTTAATCCTCACTGTGTTGATATAAAAGTGCTTAATAATAAATAGAGCTGTTGATTGCGTATATATTTTTCCATTTATACAAACATTATTTGGCTACACATTTGCAAACATTTCGGTCAGAACTATGGAAAATTTTGAGAGAAATTATGTCTCATTCAATCTAATCCAGCCGTAAGGAAAAGGTGCTTACCGGAAGGGTCTAACTATCCATGACTCTGACTGAAACATATCTGCAAATGTGTAGCCAAATAATATTTGTATAAATAAAAAAAATGATACCCAATATATATATATATATGAGGAATAAAAGAAACAATGTTTCAGACAAAATGTAAAAATAAAAATGGAATAAAGGATAAGCAAATAAAAAACTAGCAAAAATAATATTCTATAATATTTCTACATCTTCTGCCAGATCGATTCTAATCGAAATGAACCTAAACCAATATGATAACGGATAACTTCTACAACTTTGAGTCCGTCCTCCTCCTCCTCCTCCTCCTCCTTATTGGTGTAATTCCTTGCTGTCATTCATTTTAAATTACTACTAATCTTCCTTCCCACTTTATTAACTTACAGCGTTTCCGATCGGCGTTTATATGCTACCTGCTGATTTTTTTCTTTCTTTCTTTTTCTTTTTTAACATTTCTTTCTTTCTTTCTTTCTCCCTTTCTACTGTTTATTACATGTGACTATTTTTTTTCCAAATTGCGTTCTTTGTATAAATTTGAAAACTTTTCTGTTTTTAATTAAAGTTCTGCTACTAACTGATGATGATTGTATTTTAACAATCGAAATATTTTGGTAGAACCATTCAATATGTGTTTTTAAGTTTATTTTTGCTAGTTGTTGATTTGCTTATCCTTTATTCCATTTTTATTTTTACACACACACACATATATATATATATATATACATACATATATATATATATATATATATATATATATATATATATATATAGATATATATATATAGATATATATATATATGTAGGTTGAATGAAGAACATGTGAAATGCGAGTTTAGAGACTAAGTAAAGGAGCTTTTTGTTACCAGATTCACTTGAAGAAATGTGAAAGAACAGTGGAAAAGTTGGAGGTAACATACCAGACTTGTGGGCAGACAAAAGGATTACCAAAGCATAGGGTGACATGGTGGTGGAATAGGGAAGTTGAGAAGTGTATCAAAGAAAAGTGGAAACAAAAAACGCCAGTAGATACAAGGTTTAGTGAATAAGGAAATGTATCTGGTGGCAAAGAGGGCAACAAGAAGAGCAATATACAAAGCCAAGATGAAGGCTGAGCAAGCCAAATTTCCTAATATACTACGAAGGGGTGACCAAAAGAAATATTCAGGATGGCTAAACAGATGCCAAAGACAAATATGGATATTGTTGAATAGAAGTGCATTCAAAATGACAATGAAATGTTGGCAAAAAATGAACAGGACAAGAGGGATGCTTGAAAATACAATTATGAAAGATTGCTGAATACTGAGTTTCCATGGAGCCGAGAAAATATTGAAGTTACAGAAGAAGTATCGGGTCCAGCTATAAGAATTGAGAAAGAAATAGTATGGGAAGTGGTGAGTAAGAAGGGTAAGGCTGGAAAAGCCTTAGGTGTTGTTTCTGAAATGTTGAAGGCTGCGAGTGAAACAGACATTGAGATGATCCCAGACTTAAACCAGATCATAATATATATATATATATATATATATATATATATATATATATATATATATATACTAAAAGTATAGCCGTCTCAGCACAGGTAAAATTAATTCCCCTAACAGAACAATTTTGCACCACTTTTATCCATTACATGATTTTGATTTTATAAAATGTCTAAAATTCATGGCTTAAGCTTAATGGATCTTAAGCTTAATAAGAATTGAAATTAAGGAAATCTTGCTTAATTAGTGTCTAATGATTAAGGATCAAATTAAATGCAGGCATAAGGAGTGGTATTGTGGGATATATTTAGTTTGATTTAGTTTTGTGCAAATAGGTTAAAAAGGGGATGGAATCCTTCACGGAAATTCATGTACCTCTAATTTTTGTAAAATTTTAACAATAGGTATTAGACATCAATTAATAAATATTCCCCGAATTTCTGTTCTTTCGAGTATTTTAAAAAAGTCTGAGAGGGTATAATATAGGCATAACCTCGCATTTGAAAATTCAAATATTTCAAATTTGCATTGAATTTGATCCATAGTCATTAGACACTAATTAGGCACGATTCCCTGAATTGCAATGTCTTCTTAAAACCCACTAAGCTTAAGCCTTTAATTTTAGACATTTTCTAAAATTAAAATCATGTAATGGATTTTGATCAAAATTGCAATAAGGATTCTAGACATAAAGTTTAGTAGCATTATATGTTGATTTTAATCTTAGTAAAGAGAAATAGAAGTGGTGCAAAACTTTTTTGTTCTAGAATGAATTCTTATAGTTGTCTTATAAAGGCAGTATTGTAAAATGATACTTTAGTTTATAGCAACAGTAAGAAACTTGGTAGCTTTTAAAGAGAGCATTAGAAACGTACACTTTGTATGCTTGTCGAACAAATTATACAAGTACACTTTAAGTCTAAATATGCATAGAAAAGACAAATAGCTTATAGAGACAGCATTACAGAAATACACTTCAGTGATTATCAGTAAGTTAATGGCTTCCAAAGAAAGCACTGTAAAAGTACACCTCAGAGTATGCCTGCAGTAAGCAGAGTAATGACTTATAGAGACAGTACTTTAAAACGAACTTCAGTTTATACCTATATTGCATATACCTCCCCTCTAAGGGGAGACCCAATGTCTCGTAAGTCACAATCAAATAAAATAGATGTTTGTTATCGAATGCAGATCAGAAATCATAACAGCACAATTAAATCCTACCTCTTGGGTGTGCTCTCCTGTGACTGTTCTCTTCATTCCAGTTGTCTCCATGCGGAAAATTCTCGCTCTAGAGTCAAAGTTTCGCAACAACCAAAGAAAAAAAAAATATTAATTTGGAGAAGGACCACTTATTGAACTGTTGACGTCACCTTATTTGCTGCTAGCGTCGGAGGGAGAGGATATTCCAGGGCTATGGACATCTGTGGGCTTGGCCCCTTAATTTATGATCGATTCTTAAGTCATTTCTTTACACATGCTGTTCGCTCAAGGCTTCCAAACAATCTCCTCTCTTCTCTCGCTTCCTCTCTCTTGAGCCATGTGACGTCATGCCCACTTCTAGTATGACAGCTCGAGGTGACATCTGAGTGCATACACTGACCCCACGAACTCGATTTCCTGCGTACGTCTCAACGTTGCCCTGCAAACCCAAATCATCAGATATGTAAATGCGAACGTACCCTTTACTATTTGACACGAAAAGATAATAGGTTATAATGACATCATTATAAGAGAACACTATAGTGTATAAATGTAATGAAGAGGTCAATAGCTAATAAACAATATAAAAGTAAACATTAGAAGCTTAATGGCTTCTAAGAAAAGTATTGTAAAAGTAAACTTCTGTGTGTAGCTGTAATTAGGAACTTAATGCTGTTTTAAGTCAGCATTGCAAAAGTACAATTTTGCCCATAACCGTACTTATAAGGTTAATGGATTATAATAACAGCATTGTAAAAGCATACTTGAGCATACATTGGTAGTGATGCGATTGATCTATTTATTAAAGTCGTTCTTTTTTCTGAATTTTGTCAGTGATAGCCTCTGTTCTCCAAAATTAATATTTCATTCTGAATAGCAATTTTATTTTTTAACGTTGGTTCATGTTGTTAAGAGCAGTGAAATTTAATTCGATTTACCTTTCAGAAAATACTTCATCCGGCTAGGAATATTTTTCAGATAGATGCCATCTTTGTTATCCGTAGCAAATCTAAATTGAAATAACACCATCTTTTTTATCAGCAGCAAATTTAACTAATGATAGTAAATACTACTAATAAATTATTGCTTTTATTATTAATACATGATAGTTTAATAATATATTATTATTATTATTATTATTATTATTATTATTATTATTATTATTATTATTATTATTATTATATTATTATTAATATAAAAACATAGGTGCAAAAATATAGGAAATCTCTGGTAAGTTTGAAAAATCACTGTCACATCAGTTGAGGTCAAACATCTTCTATAACCGGTGCCTAAAAAACTACTTCACCAAAAACGCTGATCAGTAAGTAAATAATTGTATATAAAAAAGTATTTTTTATTATTCATCCATAAAATCAATTTAAATAAATATAGACAAATGTTTACTTAGAGAATTATTTCATGAATTATTTCAAGTCTAGATTTCGTATTAAATTTCTTTTTTAAAAGATGTCATAAGTAGAAATGGCAATGCGGAACAAACATTTAAATAAAAAAAAACTCCTAGATAACGATGGATAGTTATAGCAAGTGGCTTATAAAGACACCACTGTGGAAGTATACTCTAGTCTATACTTGCAGTGAGAAGGTTAACAGTGTATTAAGACAGCATTGTAAAAGTACTTAGTATAATACATATATGTTTCTTCAACACTTACATATACATATATATATATATATATATACTGATGAAGTTAATGACTTCTAAAGGCAATTGTAAAAGTAGTAGGCCTTCGTCAATCGTGTCTGACCATGAATGACACTTGCAGATCGAGCCGGTTAGTTTCAGTATTTACAAAATCTTGTCAGTAATGCTAATGCCCTAAGGTGCATATTGACTTAACCTAGGCATTTCTTGCTGTGGCTGAGAAGGCCTATGTTGGCCTTGCAGTCTCTGCCACAGTTACCACAAATGAAGGAGGAGAGTGGATGAGGAAGGTCACTTGCTTTTGCCCTTTCTTTCCTCCTTGCATGTATTTCAGCGGCCTTCATCTTTCACTTTGCTTCCCTGATGTGAAGCTGTCAGAGGCAAGGCTTTCCCAAGATGACAGATCGATGTCAAGGGCCTTCATATATCTCTTGCAGACATCTCTGTATCTTAGAAGGGAGTGCCCACGGTCTCTCTCCCCTTCCTTTAACTCTCCATAAAGGAAATCTTTTGGAATTCTGCATTAACCATCCTGTGAACGTGACCAAGTCATCTCAGTCGGCGTTACCTCAGCAGTGTGTACATAAATTTCAGACCAGCTATTTCAAGCACCTCAACATTTGTCTTTTTGTGTTCCCATCTGATACCAAGGATAAAACGCATTATTCCCAGATAAAATATCTGAAACTTTTCTTCTTGTCTAGCATAGAGTGTCCAGGTCTCACTGCCATAAAGCAGTATGCTTATAATGCAAGCACTATAGACTGACATTTTTGTGCTATTTTGAGTAAGGCGTTTTCCCAACTCGACCATTTAGTTTAGACAAGGTGCCTGCTGCTTTAACAATCCTTTTTGTTGATTTCTGTATCCAAGTGAGAGATTCTGAGATGTTTGAGCCAAGATATGGGAAATCTTCAACAACACCTAGCTTATAGTTGTCAATCTTGATAGAGGGCTTGTCAGTTGAACCTTGGGACAGTATTTTGGCGTTTGGCAGGCTAATGATCAGGCCTAAATACCTTTCAGGCAACAGAGAGGCGGTTCATAATAAATTGAAGCTCCTCCTTAGTGTAAGTTGCAATGCCTGCATCATCAGCATAAAGCATGTCCCTTATCATAAGTTGTCTGGCCTTAGTTTTTGCTCTGAGTCTGGAAAGGTTAAAGAGGCATCCATCTGATCTTGGATGCCTTCAGTTGCATCACCAAAAGCATGCTTCAGAAGCATTGACAAAAAGATCCCAAAGAGGTTTGGGACAGAACACAGCTTTGTTTTACTCCATTGCAAATGTCAAATGGTTCAGACTGGTACCCATCAAATTGTACTGCCCCTTTCATATTCTGGTAGAATTATCTTACACGACTCAAGAGCTTTGGAGGGCAGCCAATTTTAGAAAGTGCACAGTACAGCCCGTCGCAACTGACAGTATCAAATGTTTTTGTGAGATCCACAAAATCAATCTGTCACAGCATATTTTGTTCCCTGCATTTATCTTGAAGTTGTCTCAATGAAAAGGTCATGTCTACTGATGATCTCCCTACCCTGAAGCCACATTGAGAATCAGGATAGACACATTTAGCAAGTGCCTGTAACCTTACAAGAAGTACCCTCAGATAAACCTTGCCCACAATACTGTATGTGTTGCAGTCACTCTGATCACCTTTGTTCTTATAGAGAGTAATGGTTTTGGTGTCTCTCATGTCCTGTGGTACTTCACCTTCTGCCCAGCAACAACAAAAAATATCATATATGGGTTTCAGGAGGATTGTCTTACACTGTTTGACGAGATCAGGGGGAATGTCGTTTCTACCTGGATCTTTGCTAGGGGCAATCTGGTCTATAGCTTTTTTTAGCTCAGAGATGGTTGGCATTTCATCAAGCCCATGCAAGACATTGAGTTGCTCCATTGCAGCAAGTGCGGACTCAGAAACTTAACTCGTCCTGGTGTAAAAGGTCAGAGTAATGTTCTTTCCAGCGATCCATCTGCTTTCCTCTGTCAATAATAACTTCTCCAGAGGAGGATTTCAAGGGGAAGACTTGTTCTGAGTAGGACCGGTAGCAACCTTTATGCCCTCATACATGGCCCTGATGTTGCCTGTGGCAGATTAATTTTCAATGCGATGGTACCACCCAGTATTCATTAGCACAACACCTGACCATCTACTTGGCCTCTTTTCTAGCTTGCCTGCGCTTGTGCAGATTTTGATTGCTGGGGAGCCTGTTGTACTCTCACTTCATCTGCCTTTTCCTGTCAATACGAGAACTGAGTGGGAGGTGACACTAGTCAAGTGGTTAATGGCACGGACTGACAACCTGGGTGCATCACGTTCAAATCCAGTTCGTTACACAGAAACATTTTCATTTAGGATGTTGGCAACCTTCACGTGGTCCCTCTCGTAAGTATCCAATGTCTTTCTAAAAAATAATTCTAACTCTAAAGATATCATGAAAACCAATGCGGCGAAGCTCTCTGAAGTATGCGAATAAGTCAAAGACTGCATTGTACATTTTAGTGTATGCATATAGTGAGACGTTTCAGTGTTTATTCGAACAGCATTTTAAACGTACACTTTAGTGTATACCAGAATCGATAAAATTAATGGCTTCTAAAGGCAGTATTATTAAAATACCCTTTATTGTATACATGTAGTGAAGAAGTTAATGGCTTATTCAAACAGCATTGTAAACGTACGCTTTAGTGTATAGCTGAAGTGATGAGGTTAATATATATATATATATATATATATATATAAAACTCAATGTTGTGTTATAGAAATGAATATGTTAACAGTTAAAATATTCAAATAAGTTTCAATAAGGGTTACATATGTGGGGGTCGTCATACCTTTTTTTGGTGATAACTTCCTCCACAAATAAAAATAATAATAAGATTTACATGCAAAATCAACGGAAGTTTATTTACTGAAATAAACTATTAACAAATAGAATATATTACTTTTTGTAATGAGTTCATGAGTCTTTCCTTTAGTTTCAGGGTAAGTAAAAAGAAGAATGTCTTTTCTTTTGTTGAAATGTTCATTGTGTTATAAAACGTTAAAAGAGGCAATAGGTAATGTTCGCCTGTGAAATTGTATGAAGCGCGCGAAAGGGTGAAATGGAAGAGTGATAGTAAGATGCGTGTAACCTCCGGATGAAAAGTCAGTTGAAAAGAGAAAGTTTGATGTTTGTGTGTGCTTATATACTATTTGGATAGGCTCCAACGAGCTTAAGGAGAAAAGTTTAGAAAAATATGTCTTTGGAGAAATCTCATTGGACAGAAATATCACGTGGTGTGCTCTCAACTACGTCCGCTCGTTTTGAGTTGATTTAATATATAAAGCCACATCGGAATTTGCGTGGGCGTTATTTTTTATTTGTCACGCGCCAATACAACAATTTTCACTCTGCGCGCCTAAATTGTATTTATTCCAAACAACAATTTTTATTCGAATCTTAACCGTGTCAACTGGCACACATATTTTGCAGAAATTAAAGATACCGTTAAAAATTTGTCTTTGATTCTGAGACTACTTGTGGAAATCATTAGTGAGGTCCATAAAATAACTGAAATATATTAGAACGTAAAGAAAGTAATTAGAACGTAAAGAAATGAAAATCATTTAAAAAGAAATAGATGTTCTTTGTTTCATAAAACAAAACTAAAATCAAACAAAGAATACCTCAGTGAGGTTTATTTAAAAAAAAGGTTTACGGTTTAAACATTTAAATAATTATCTTTATTCGTATTTTTTAAATTTAAAATAATTAAATGACGCGTTTGTTTCGATTCGTTTCAGCCATTTGCTGTTTTCCGAAATGCAATATCAACAAGTAGTGTTTTTTATTTCAGAAAACACCACCACGCTAACGGTTTTTATTACGTGACCTCATATTGCAAAAGTTAGTTTTAACTTTTCTTTAAAGGCAAAAATTGTAAACATTACTTTATTATAAATTATTCCTGATCAGCAATATATCTCCACACGGGCAACGTCAGGTGGATACCACGAGTGACTTATAAAGGCAGTATTATTAAAGTGCACTTTAGTGCATACATGTATTGATATAGTTAATAGCTTTTTCGGGCAGTATTATAAACGTACACTTTTTGGCAGTGGCATGCAGAGGGGGAGGATCGATGGGGTGGTGGCAACTGCTTTCCAAATTAGAGGGGGGGGGGGGCATCCAATCATATTCAAACTATCTTCTTTTCTAATAATATTTCTTAGTTTGCGGCATTTTTGTATTAATGGGTCACCGCTTATCAAGGCCCAGGGCCACTCGAGGATAAGGGTTAAATAGATTGTCAGTTAGGCGATGAACAACACCATGAGATGATTGGAAAATGATGTGTAGAAATGAGCAGAATTTTATTATCCAAGAGGACGACTCAACAAGTATTTGTTAACGTTGGACTTAAAGACGACCGTGTTGTAGTCAGTTGGAAAGCAGCCCCATGGTATTTTGTTCCACAGATAGGATGTTCCTGGAAAGAAACTTGACAATCAAGGAGTTGGCGTCACCAGGACATCACCATACCTCTGCACACCACTGTTTTAGTGTATACCGGAAGTGATGTGGTTAATCACTTCTAGAGACAGTATTGTCAAAGTATACGTTAGTGTAGACCTGTGGTGATGGTGCTAATTGCTTCACATGGGAGCATTTTTAAAAGTACATTTTAAATAGAGAGAAGAGAAAGAAACAAATGAACAGGCGAAATATTTCCTAATTGAATCTACAGTTCTCGTTCCCACCGTTGTCTTCTTGGGTTAAGCTTTCTTGTCTTCTTTTGTCTTCTTTTTTTGTTAGTCTTGTCATTATTTTATACATATTGACAGTAATTTGTCTGTCTGCCTATTTCGTGTATTTATTTCCTCGGCATATGACTCAGGTGACGAAACACCACTGACAAAAACGGAGGAATGGAATAACTCATAGAAACGTAAGAATTCATGCAATCGTCTTCGAATTTCAGACTGGAATCTCGTATATTATATCTACGTGTGCAATGGCATTGCTTTGTGAAATTAACCCAGACGCATGTCTGAATCAAGAATCTTTTTTTGTTGTTATACATGTTAGCAGAGGTTTTTTTTGTGCATGCATTGGTGCATACGTCAACGATTTTATGCGCGCGTTTAGAAATCAGATGATCACTTCAGTTTATGACTAATGTGATTGTTGTCTACGATTGTTATAGACATGGAATTCTAGAATCAAGACTCTGTTTTGTAGATTTAGTATATTTAGCCTCACCGTTCAGTCTCGAGAGACAATGGATACTCCCTGTAAAGATGCCTGCATGGGGAGTCTACTGTGAAGCAATGGTTGAGCAATTTCCAACCACACTTCTCTTCAACAGACATTGCTTGTCATCATCATCATCATCATCATCATCATCATCAGCAGCAGCAGCAGCAGCAGCAGCAGCAGCAACAGCAGCAACAGCAGCAACAACAGCAGCAACATCTTTATAATCATCAGTTTAACATCCATTTTACATGCTGACATGTGTCGGACGGCTTTTTAGAAATTGACTTCCAAACTAACCTATCCCTGGCCAGGTCTTTATTTATCCCTCTGACATTTAGTATATATAGCTTTAATATTCGAGTTTTGGCTAGATAGAGGCCTCCATTCAGTCTTGAAAGACAATGGATACCCCTTATAAGGGTGGCTGCATGGAGAGTCTATTATGAAGCAAGGGTTGTGCAATACCAACAACACCTCTCTTGAACCGACATTGCTTGACTCCATCATCATCATCATCATCATCATCATCATCATCATCATCATCGGGTTAACGTTCGTTTTACATGCCAACATGTGTTGGACGGCTTTTAGAAATTGACTTTCAAACTTACCTATCTCTGGCCAGGTCTCTATTTATTCATCTTTCTCTCAAGTCCATTCTTATAATTTCCTCCCATGTTTTTCTTATCCTTCACTACCAACTGACCTTGTTACTTCAACTGTTCTAGATCTACTAAACCAAGAACTCTCATCTATTATTTCATCATGGCTATACAATTAAAGTCTTCTGTTCTGCACACATCTCCCTATACTGTCCAGATTTGGTCTTGCTCTGAGGTCATCAGATCTAAGCCTGTCTTAAAGAATCACAGTACACATCCATGCATCATTCCAGTGACAAGAAGTCCACAACAACTGGAAATAATGCTAGTATGAGAATAGAACCCTCCCACATACAGCACCTGATATCCCTTGCTAAAACTCCGGGTTAAATTAGTAAAAAACATTCTAAATCTGAAGTAAGCCACATGTCAGCCTATTTCAGAACTTTTGAGATGAGGATTAATAATTTGGATTATTCGAACTACTATTTTCATTGTGACATAGCATGAGGGAATTCTTCGATTGTCGACAGAAACATCCGTTTGTCTCACTTGTTGACACGTAGTAGTTGGTTCATTGGATAGTGACGTTTAGTTGTAAAGGTGGCAGTAGTGATGATGTAACAGCCAAAGTTCTATGTCTTTCTCTCTACTTGTAGCTGCAATAAAGTAATGAAATGAAAGAAAGATGCTGACACATATTTGCTCAATGGCGTCAGGCTTTTTTATGATGTTTTATTCTTTTATACATTATGTGAGCTTCCACTCGTCCACTACCCAGAAAGGCGAATGGAGACAATGCTTCCAAACACAGCATCCGAACACAGCTTACAGGCCAATGAGGCAGATCTTTATCTTTTCTTTGCCATGTCTCATTTTGGACATCCTGCCCATGATGATATATCTTGACATGCACTCCTCACCTCTAACTTGACTTCAAAAAGAATTTTCCACTTTCTGCTTAATTTTAACCTTATGAGAAAAATACCGTTTTAACATTACTTTGATAAAACCACATATAATTTGCATTATATTGGTTGTTATATTTTCAACATTTTGGCCGATGTAACCGTTGACCTTTTTCAAGTGCATCGTTTCGAATTTGAGAAACTTCTAGTCGAACTTAAAAATCTTTATGCCAAACTTGGAAACCTGTACAGAATTTCAAACTGAACCCTTTACTTAATACATAGGAGTAGATTGATCTCATTCCACTAGCCTTGACCGGGTAGACGTGTTATTCTTAGTTATTATCACATGCAGTCATCCATCACATGGACCCATGACCTAATAGTTAAGCACATTGGTTAACAGTCAGTTCTAAGTGCGAGTCTTCTTAAGATTACAAGTTCAATCCTTACTACAGGCGATAATAGAATTACATAAATTAACACTTCTATCCGGTCGTGGCTGACAGAATGGAAACAATCTACCCCTAAATTAAATGATGGGTTTGATTTGAAATTCTATACAGGGTCCCAGTTTCGATATAATGATCTCCAAGTTCGACTAGAAAAGATGAACCTGATGAAGGCAATAGTGTGCAGAGGTCTAGTGATGCCTTGGTCCAACTCATTGATCGTTTGCCTCAAAGACTCAAGTATAAGTCCTAGTACTAGAAACTATTATGAGAAATATAGATAGTTTTAATATGATTTGATGCCCAGGGCCACCGTTCCATCAGCCCACTCCCTCTGCACACCATTGGAAGAAGATCAGATGTTACATCAGCTGAAACGTTGTAAATATAACAACCAACATGAGAATAGTGGTTCGAATAATCCAAATATGATACACAAGTCTTAGTGTAAAAAAAAATAAAATAAAATAAGGAAATGTTCTTGATTAATATAAACAAAAATAAATACGTCTTTTAATTTATTAATATACGTCTACAAATTTTCTACAGTAAGTAAACAGTCATTTATATAGTTTATAATTCAACATCTTCATCTGATATTTGAGTCAACTTTTATTTTTAAGTATGCACCTAAGATACTAGCCCCTGTGGTAAATTGAACCGGCTATAAAACATTTCTTAGACTGCAATTGAGAATGTCTATAAAGTCACTTTGATACTAAAAGCAAAAAAAAAAAGAAACGAAAAAAAAAGTTGTTGCTGTTCCTGCCAAGCCTTCTGCATCCATAAAATGCAAATTATACCTTCATGTAGAAATAACACTTGTCTTGAGCCATGCTGAGCGCCTGTTTCACTTTGTTATTATCGATTTATGGCCAACAGATGGATTTGTTTACTGTCCTTCAAGAGCTTTTCAAAGTCAGCTTTGATATGAGCTCAGCGTTCTGGACGGTTAGTTTTACCTGCCAGGTTTCGTCTGCAGTTGGAAGCAGTTTTGGCAGAACTTTGCATCGCTTAAGTCTCCTTCAATTGTCTAACTTAACTATTTCCTCTAACAGAGGCTTCGAGGGGAAACGGAAAGCTCGATAATGACAGGACATTAGTTAACATGCAAAGACTACCAAAATAGAGAGGAAATATCCAAAACAACAGCTTAACATTAATGGGCAAAAAATAAAAAGAAGATATGCTTGCATATAAGCAGACGTGTACAAAGAAAACAATATATATATATATATATATATATATATGTATATAGCCTGACGATTCCCTATGAAAGGATGAAACACGGACGCCACTGTGTAGCTTAATTACCATAAATATATCTTCATATCTTATATATATATATATATATATATATATATATATATATATATATATATATATATATATATATATATTAATAATCGAGATTATGTATCTGTCTGTCTGAAACCGAAACTATATCATTAGTTTTAATCGCTATCTTTTTATATCTCCTATATATATATCCATCTCCAAAACTTCCCCAAACATCACGTGTGTTTCAAATTTACATGATTAAATTGTTCGAAAGCACAGAAAGTTCTATTTCAAGAAAGAGAGAGAAAGAGAGAGAGAGAGAGAGAGAAAAAAAGAGAGAGAGAAAAAGAGAGAGAAAAAGAAAGAGAGAAAAATATATAGAGAGAGAAAAGAGAGAGATGGACACAAGACAGGGGCGCGTTATTTGATTAATAACATGTAAACAACACATTCTCTGAGATTTATCGTACGAGTCGCTCAAAAATTATATATTTACTTTGATTTTTTTATTAAAACGTTTTGAGTTTTTTTAAATCTTATTAGAAATTATGTTTTAAAGCACAAATTTATTGAATCAAATTGTTTAATTTAAAAAATAATTGATTTAAAAATTACTATTTTTTTGTAAAAAAAACAAACACATTTTACTGAGCAATTAAATAATCGAATTTAGAATCGTGTTCACTGTATTCTATTTTTTTAATTGTTGACTTAATTTTAAGTACACCTTTTTTTTCGATTTGAAAACTTCAAATATTATCTTTTACGACCTTAAGTTAGTTTAGGATTTTTTGTTTTACATTTTATGCCGTAAAGGGTAAATTTTGTTTAAAAACTATGTTTTTATTATTCCGTGTTTTATTTATTAAAATAAAGGATGGGATGATTTTCTTTCTTTTTTTGTACAAAAACATAAACACATTTTGCTTAGCAATTAAATAAAACAACTAGCAAAAATATGCGATCGAAGGGAGCATATATTTGCTAGTATATATAATGTATAAAAATATATTTATGGCAATTAAGCTTATATATATATCTTAATGAATAAATGCGAATGTTTTTTTCATTTATCACTCTTATATTACCATCCAAACAGGCGAGTGCTATTTAAATCAATAATGCATGATTCTATTTATCTTCCTCTCACAAGGTAAGATGTGACACAAGGTCGGGAAAGTGGAAAAAAAACAGCACTCGAGAATTTGAGCACTCTGGTTGTTTAAAAATTGCCTGGGTAGCCCCGTCGGAATTCCCCGGTAGAGGCGCCTCAGGTAGTAAGCAATAAACTTACTCCTCCCCAAAGAGGGAAGGCAAAGCCTGGGAGGTTGCACGCCCTAGAACTGCACAGGACCGACAACCAATAGACCGGCGTAAATCCAGACCCGAAGGCCCGGACGATACCAGTTCATTAGGCGGGGTAAAAAACCCTGGCTGCTTCTGCGCTTGCATATTAAAATACTGCATATATATCATAGGGACAAAAGGCTCAAAGAATGTTTTCCATGCTTAATTTGCATAACTATTTTTTAAACAATTAATAATTAATTGACGTTTGATATTATTCATTCGTAATTTCATTGTTCTGTTCATTCCATATATATGCAATATTTTTTGTCGATATTGAGAGTAATTAATTCAAGTAATTTAATGCAAAAAGGATCAATTATAAAAACTAAATTGACTAGAGAGAAAAATACACGAGGCATAAGACATACTTCTGAATGGGGAAGGGATGACTGGCTGACTCTCCACCCCACTCTCTCTCTCTCTCTCTCTCTCTCTCTCCCGTTAGCGACTCCATACAGAGAAAGAGGTAAGCGTGTTTGACCGCTTTCTTCGATAAGCGACCGAGGTCACATGTTTTTTAAAATGTTTTTAATAAGTAAAAATAAAGAAAACACATGCACACAGAGCGAATTGACTTCCTCTTTCTGTTAATTTCTTAGTTGTTTTATTAAAAAGATTGAAATCATCTAATTGTTAATATCTATCTATATAAAGCTTATCAATGAAATGTTTAATATTTAACACTTGAGTTTCAAGTATTTAAAGTAGCGAACTTTGCGAAGCGATAGCGATTTAGTAAAGCCAGCTAGTATATATATATATATATATATATATATATATATATATATATATATATATATATATATATATATATATATGTGATTATTTTTATTTACACAGACATGTACAAAATATGCGACACTGTCATGTCGATGTTATCGATCAACAGCTATTATAAACTGAGATCTCATCAGGAAGAGTTAGAATTCGATCTTAACTTTATATCATATTTGGAAAGAATGAAATGGAGAAAAAAGAAAAGAAATTTTAAATTTAAATTTAAATTTGGAAAGTCACGTGGTTGGGACCGTTAAGAATAAAAATAAAAAATGAAAAAATCAAATAATCAAAATCAAAAATAAAAATAAATGTCGCAGATTTTGTACATGTCTGTGTGAACAAAAATAATCATATATAAAAGCTCTATTTGATATTGAGCACTTTTTATAAACCCCGTTGAAATTCTTTGGATTACTACCCTGTGGATGTTTTACCTGGATTATTATTATTTTAGTCCCAAGTCGTTCGGTGGAAAATCACTTTTTGTAAGTCAATTTACTTTTTGCAGTTACTATATTAGTTTGCTTCCAAGAATTTACGCTAATCTTAACATTATTTAAGGGATCATCAGTTGTTTACCATGAAAAACTGTTTCGGGAATATACAGGGTGATTCATAAGTCACTTATCTATTTATTTTTGAAATTCTAAAGTTAAAAAATACGGTAATACAAAACAGAAAGTTTATTCAACAAATTCATTTATGGGAGTTTAAAATTACAGCAAATTCTCAAAATTTCCACTTTCGTTCTGCATGCATAGCTCCATTCTTTTTTGCAAGGAATTAGCGACTCTTTGTAGCATATTTGATTGATTATGAAATAAATATATATAGAAACAAACATATAAACGAACAAATTTAAAATAACAAATAGCAGTAATTAGAGAGTAAAATAACAATTATAAAAAGTTCATAGTATGTTTGTGCTTCATATGGTAATCATTTTAAATAGCTAAGTGAAGTGACTTATGAATCACCCTGTATATATATATATATATATATATATATATATATATATATATATATATATATATATATATATATATATATGGGAAGAGGAGGATGAAAGTAATCCGACGTGATGGGAAAATGAAAAAGGAAAACCAAAAAATGGATGTTTTTTATGTGTACATCAACGTTTCGTCTTTATTTATAAGACTTCATCAGGATGATAAAATAGAGAAAAAAATGTCATGCAAGTGCAGATACATGTAGGGTAGACATATTAGGAAAAATAGAATGAAATAGTGGCCAACTACTGGGTGGACGTCCGTATTTCTACATTCATTTCTATTTCTCCAACAAATACGGACGTCCACCCAGTAGTTGGCCACTATTTCATTCTATTTTTCCCAATATGTCTACCCTACATGTATCTGCACTTGCATGACATTTTTTTCTCTATTTTATCATCCTGATGAAGTCTTATAAATAAAGACGAAACGTTGATGTACACATAAAAAACATCCATTTTTTGGTTTTCCTTTTTCATTTTCCCATATATATATATATATATATGATGGACTCTCCCGTCGATTTCGACGTATGAGTGCCCCACCAGGGGCTGCCCGTGCGTGAATTTGTAATTGCAAGGTTGCGCAAACCCCAACAACCGCTCTCCTGAGTCGGCATTGCTTGATTCCAATGGCAAGTAGTAATACAAGACGACTGGAAACAATGCCGAGATAAGCAGAGAGCACATACAGCACCTGGTATTCCCAAATGGTCACCCATTTAGTAATGGCCAGGCTCGACACCACTTAACTTCGGTGATCTAACGTGATATATATGTATTGTTTTCTTTGTACATGTTTGGTTCTTTGCAAGCATATCTTTTTTTGTGATAATATAATTTTGATGAAACCTATACGTATGTTGATAATAATTAAAAAATATTTCTTATTTATAACCCCCTTTTCGGATTGGAACCTTGAAGAGAAATGATATCAGCTGTCTAATCTAAGCTAAGATGTGAAATTCTTGTCCACGTGATCTGTTAAACACTGTTACGACAACTGACTATATTGCCTGCTTTATATGACATAAATAGGATTTATTTCTCGGTTTGTCACATAGCTGTGGAAGTTGTCCAATTGGTTAGAGCGATCGACTTGTGTCCAGAGGTTTCTAATAATGCGACTGGCTGAACAGTTATCTTCCACACAGATGAAACGTATACGTATGTGGATAATAATTTTTAAAATATTTATTATTAAATATTTATATATATATATATATATATATATTATTTACCTTCTTTACAGGAGGTTAGACACAAGGTCAGGTGTGGTTTTGAGAAGCAAATGCACTAGGATAAGCGCATTCTTACCTACAAAAACTGTCAGAGCAGCCTCGTTGGCATTTCCCGGTAGGGGCACCTCAGGCGGTTAACAATGAATTTAACCCTCCTCAGAGAGGAGAGGTAAATCCTGGAAGGGTGGACTTCCTAGGACTGAACATAACAATACCTCAGCCCAACATCAACAAAGCTACTGTTGGACCATATATATATATATATATATATATATATATATATATATATATATATATATATATATATATATACGAGGGTGGATCAAAAAGTTTGCAGGAAGTTTTAATAGTAGTAAAAGTATCAAGTTTAAACAAGTTAAAACTTGTCAGAACACTTCACTGGGGTTTACTTTGCTTTTAATTAACTGCAAACAGTTTCATGCAAGCCTCTGTATTGTTAAGACCTCCGATCATGGAAAACAGATATTTTGAGATAAGGTCGAATATCAAATTTTTGGTAAGACTCGAATGGAAAGAAACACAGATCATTGAGACTACAGTCGCCCAGGAAGACCAGGAAACATAGAAAAATGACAAAAACCTCGAAGCTGCTCAAAATTTAATTCAAGAAGAATAACTGTCAATCAAATAGCTACATCCGTAGACATTTCCTATGTGTCAGCAAATTCAATTCTTTATGATAATTTGTGACTGAGAAAGCTTTCAGCACGATGGGTCCCAAAAGCGTTGTGGCCTGAGCAACAGAATCTTCGAAGTGATCTCTCCTTTACATTATCGAACAAAATTGAAGCAGACAAAGTGCAATTTCTGAAGAAAATTATCACCAGAGATGAATCTTGAGTTTATCAGTATGATCTTGAGTCATAAAAACAGTCAAAACAATGGCTCCCACGTGGATTTTCAAGACCCATCAAATTCAAATCTCAAAAGTGAGCACAAAAAGTGATGGGTACAGTTTTCTGGGATTCAGAGGGTGTGATACTGATACATTATATTGGAAATCAAAGAACAGTAACATGAGTTAAGTATGCTGAGGTTTTAAGGAAACTAAAGGACGCTTTGATTAAAAAACGGAAAGGGAAACTTCATGGTGGAGTTCTGTTTTATCATGACAATGCACCAGCGCATTCTTTGAGGGTTACGCAAGATATCCTCCGAGAATTTCGATGGGAAGTGCTTTCTTACCTACCATATATCCCGATTTAGTTCCATCAGACTTCTTCCTTTTTTTAAAACTCAAAGGAACCCTTTGTATTTATTCTTCTATGTCATTAAAATAATGACATAGAAGAATAAGTACATTCCACAGTTGGCCTTCGCCGCAGTTTGCTTAATCTGTGTAAGTTATAGACTTTCTTGTATGTGGCGAGGTATCTCACTGGCAGAGTACTCGCCTCGCATGCAAGTGACTCGGATTTCGAATCCTGAGTTCGAATATGTTCTACTGATGAGCCCAAAGGAAGGCATAACTCGAGTCTAGGACTTCCGCTTTGTGGCTTTCATGGTTTGTGGGTTGTAGCGTTGTCTGATAGTGGAAATAATTATATATATCATCTCACATTAAAAAAAATCTTATATATGTATATGTATATATATATATATATATATATATATATATATATATATATATATATATATACTAGCGGTATTCACCCAGCGTTGCCCATGTAGAGATATATTTATGGATTGCCAACTACTGGGACACCCCCGGTTTCAAATCTCCCTATGTCTACCCACACTAATAACTCGTATAGACAACGACACACGTTTCTGTACACAACTATATATATATATATATATATGTATATATATATATATATAGTCTCGGAAGTTTCTCAACCATTAAAACTATATAAAAAATAAAAAAAATTAAAAAAAAAATTAAAAAACTAAAAAACTAAAAAAAAAACAACTTATAGTCTCAAGTCTTCCAGTGGAAAATCACTCATGTAAGTCAATTTATTTTTTACAGTTATTATATTAGTTAGTTTCCAACACTATTTTAAGGGATCATCAGTTGTTTACCATGAAAAACTGTTTCGGGAATTTAAAAACAAGACAGTATTTAATTTCATGGCTTCCCAGCAGAGTTCATCAGACCCCACTTCCCTTAAAAGACAAAAACATAAACGTTCCTTATACTAAATCTACGTTTTGTTCCATATAAATGTTTTGCTAACTTATATTAGTTATTTAAGACATCAAAAAAAAAAAAAAAAAAAAAAAATTTCTTTACCTGCGCTGTTCGTCTGTCTAATAAAATTTATCCGTTACTCACAAAAATGTTGCTGCATTTTAAAGTGTTTGGACGAATCTATGACACTATTATTTAAGTGATTAATGTATTATTTTTAGTTTTATATTATAAATATAAAAACATCAACACATCAAAAAATAAAAGATAAATAAATAAATATGTATATACATATATATATATATATATATATATATATATATATATATACATACACACATACACATATATACCTTTAGTTTCTCCTTTTCTCCCTCGTCCTACTTTGTTGTCCATCTCCCCGTTGTTGTCAACCGCTAATAAATATTAATCTTCCTTGTTCACTATAGTTTTTCTAATCTGCGTTCACAACTGTCGACGTTTTTCTTTTCTCATTGTTTCAAATCTGCGTCTGTAAGTTAACCGTTAATTTGTTCTCTTTTTCTTCTTCTTCTTTGCCAACTCCCGGTGTTTAAAATGAGCGTTCATAACTGTCGGTTTTCTTCTTCTTCTTCTTCTTCTTTTTTAACATTTCTTTCTTTCTTTCTACTGTATTTTTATTGTTTTTCTTATTATAATTAGCAGATGTGTTATATATACGTTTATTCATATTATATAATTTCTATTTATATATACTATGATTTGTTCTATCAGTTTATTTTGATTAATTTGATAAGATTTAAAAGCATCAGGATGGCGAGTAATTGCCTTATTTAATTGTCCAAATATTTTATTTTGATCGCCACCTTGGTTAATCATTCTTATTATTAGATCAGAAATTGGGGGCATGAAATCTACTAATTTTAAGGTAACACGAGCAATTCTCAGAAATTCAGACATAATACTCCCGTAAAATATATACACAGGGCTAGTACTATTTTTATATGGCATTCGCACGATACGAAAAGGGAATGAATTTCTTTTATCAAACAGTTTATAGATAAATATTTTATCTTCAATTTTTATATCCATATATATATATATACGAGGGGCGTTCAATAAGTAATGCCTCTGACCCACTTCCAGTTGTTTGATCTAGATGTAATTTTGCATGTATAATGATTTATATCAGTATGGGTTATGTTGCAAAAACAGATCTGAACTAATTGTAGTTTCTGATTTACAGGTGTTTGAACTGAGTCAGGTGTGAAATGGAGCCAGTTGAGTGTTGCACAGTGATTCGGTTTTTGTATTTGAAAGGTCGCACACCAAAGGAGACTTTTGATGAAATTAAAGAAACTTTTGGTGATGATGCCCCATCATATGACTTTGTAAAACGCTGGCATTGTGAATTGAAATGTGGAAACAGCTCCCAGACCTGCTCGTCCCTCTTCTGCCATTGATGAGGCATCTGTCCGTCAAGTTGAGGCTGCCATTTTCGAAGATCGACGCATTACTATTTGCCAAATAGTCCAAGAGGTCAAGATTAGTACAGGGTCTGTGAAAACTACCATTCATGACCATTTGCATATGCATAAGGTGGCTGCCAGATTGATTCCCAGGTTGCTCACACCTTTCCAGAAGCAAGAACGCGTCGAATGCTCGAGGATGAATTGTGAGATGTGCCAAGAAGATGAGTCAAAGTTTTCCAAAAGACTGATTGCACAGGATAAAACATGGGTCCATCGCTATGATCCAGAGGCCAAAGCCCAGTCAATGCAGTGGAAGCACTTGGACTCACCACCTCCAAAGGAGGCAAGGGTCATACTCACAGTCTTCTGGGACCAGAATGGAGTAGTGATGACAGATTTCATGGCAAAGGGTACCACAAGTACAGGAGCCTATTACGCTTCACTTTTGATGAAATTGAGAAAAGTTATCAAAATCAAGAGGCGGAGCAAGATCAGCAAAGGTATCCTCCTCCTGCAAGACAACTCTCCAGTCGACAACTCGCATGTCGCCAGATCAGAAGCACGAGCGTGTGGCTATGAAATCCTCCCCCATTCCCCTTACTCTCCTGACCTTGCACCCTCTGACTTTCATCTCTTTCCAGCCATGAAGTTTTTTTGAAAGGAAAGCGTTTCCCAGATAGTGCAGCCTTGATTTCTGAAGTTACGATGTGGTTGGAGGACCAGCCTGAGGTGTTCTACAAAAACGGTATCCAGAGCTGCATCAAGCGATGAAATAAATTCATAACTCTGGGTGGTTCCTCTTTAGAGAAAGACTAATAACTGTGTCAAGTTTCATTAATCTACTGCTATGGGAAATGGGTCAGGGGCATTACTTATTGAACGCCCCTCGTATATATATATATATATATATATATATATATATATATATATATATATATATATACGCTACCCTATGAGTAGAGATTCTGGTGAAAGAACTGATGATTTTCACTTAGTGTTAAAGCAATACTCTTTTGTAAAAAGAATTGAGTACTTTTGGTTATCAGTAGCGTAGAAAAATAAATAAATAAATAGCTTCATTTTTTTCTTTACTAACAAGTCACCGCTTATCAAAGCCTAAAAGCCACTCGAGGATAAGGATTTATGAGTTTGTCAGGTGGACGGTGAGGCAACACCTTGAGGATTGGTAACGACTGTTTAAGAGGGCGGCTCAACAAGAATTTTTTACATTGGACTTGAAAGCGACCATGTTGTAGTGAGCTGGGAAGCAGCCCTGTGGAATTGTGTTTGACTGATGGGTAGTTGTAGGGTAGAAACTTTGCTCATGGAAGTTCTGCTTAGTTTTAGGTACACAGAGGAAGAAAGGAAAATTATTGACAGTGGTTGTAGCTCGACGAACTTTTGTTGTGAATGTTTCACAGGAGCGGAACCATAGATTGGAGCCCAGTTAAGCACCAACCATGAAATAAAAAAACGATAGAGTAGAGAAAGACGTCTCTTCTGTGAGAAAGAGGCGGCAGGGAATAACGATATAATTTCTCCCACTGTCATTAGACGTTTTGTAGGTCAGTCAGTAGAGCACTAGATGTCAACCACTGGGGACACTGATGAGTCATAGATGAAGATAATAGCCTGAGAGAGGGAAATAAAACCAATGAATTCGATTGGTTAGATAGCTAGATTAAACACTACTTAGATGTAAAAGCAATCACAAACAATACATCCACGCATTTAGACTGATGATTTCTCTCAGGAATGAAATATGGAGGCCTCTGTGTAGCTTACTTGCCATATATTTTCATATTACTACTATATATATATATTATGATAATATAAATTAAATTTATATAGTTCACACGTTAATCTAATTTCAACTGCAAATGGTCAGCTCGATATTTAGCAATTAAACAGAACTTATAAATGTATTTCAAGATTTTTTATGATATCATCTTATAATAATTTATACCCCAAAACAACTCAACGGATTTACACATGTTTCCAGAAAATTTACACAGTAAACAATTGTTATCCAGGCAGTTTACTATAAAAGGCAGATAACTATTGTTTACTGTATAGATTTTCTGGAAACAATAGTAAATTCGTTGGGTTGTTTTGGGGTATAAATTATTATAAGATGATATTATAAATATATATATATATATATATATATATATATATATATTTAGGAAAACATTATTAAATAACATGGAGTGTTTTTGCTTGATAAGACTTTTTTTTATTTATTTAACTTTCTGAATAGTCAATTTAGTGTTTCGCTCAAATATGTATGTAAGTTCCGTGGGTATTTTGTTCCATTTTTCTTTCCTTTTTCGTGAGTGCTTTCGATTTGATTCGTCAGTTCTCGCAAAAAAGAATAGAAAAATGGAACAAGAAACTCAGAGAACTTAGATACACCAATTTGACCGAAATACTAAATGGACTATTCAAAAATTGAAAAAATAAAAAAATGTCTTATCAAGCAAAAATACTCCGTGTTATTTAATAATGTTTGCCTAAATGAAAATAAGCTGCCTAAATAAACACACAATATATATATATATATATATATATATATATATATATATATATATATATATATATATATATATATATGTGTGTGTGTCTTTGTGTGTATTTATTTCAAGATTTTTTATTATATCATCCTATAATAATTTAAATCCAAAACAACTCAATATATATATATATATATATATATATATATATATATATATATATATATATATATATATATATATATATATATATTGCTTTGAAAAGGACATATTTGTCGAAAGCCTCAGCATTTAAAATAAATGATTTTATTAATTTAAAAAAAATTCACATTATTTTGGTTTTCAAATTTCTATAAATAATACTATACGAAAGTAGTGTTTCTAAAGATGTGACCAACTTCTTTTTTTAAAAAAAAGCTCCAACCGTGCTCACACATTCATACCAGACTTTACTTTAAAACTCTCGTCATCAACACCGGACGTATATTTTTCGGTTTCCACAGGAGAGTCATCCCTTCTAAACTTAATACCAGTAAAATGAAAAAAAAGTCTTGCTTTGAAAAGATCATATTTGTCCAAAGTTTCATCCTTTAAAATAAACGATTTTATTCATTCAAAAAAATTACATTATTTTTGTTTTCAAATTTCTATAAATAATATAGATATATATTAGTATAAATTTTTATTCATACAAGCAGACAAATACAGCTGTACTTGTTACTGAGCACTATTATAAAAATCGTAGCGTCACAGGATTAACACCTATGAACTAATAATCCTACAAACACTATATATATATATATATATATATATATATATATATATATATATATATATATATATATATATATTGTTTCAACTCATATGGTCGGCAGAACAATCATCGTCCACACTGATGATTTCCGGTAAAGGATGAAACACATGTGTATGTGGATAAGATTTTTAAAAACATTCATCATAATATTGTTTATAGCCCCCTCAATGCTAAGATGAACCCTTTAAGAGAATTATAATTAGGCTGTCAAATTTCATGTGTAATTCAAAGTTCCGTGTGACCGGGTTGTTGAACACTGTTTATAACAGCCTTCTAGGTATGTCCGCTTGTAAAAACATAAATAGCCCTCAATTCTCTTCGTTTCACCATGGTTGTTAGGTTGGTTGCATAGTTCTAGGGGTTCAGACAGAAGTTAAAATGTTGACTTTTGTCTGAGGTTCGAATCGTGTGATTGACAATGATGATTCCAGGAAAAGAATGAAACACATGTGTATGTGGATAAGCATGTAAAAAATATTTTTCATGATACTGTATATATATATATCTATATATATATTGGTTGACCAACCAGTGATTGATTGAAGTTTTTGTATCAAATATGGTTGGATTCTTGAAAAAATTGTGAATTTTATTAACGATTCAATAGGTGATATTTCATGAGGTCACCCTGTATTTTGCCTTTCCCGGCATTGATAAAACAGAACATTCTGTCATAAACATTAACATGTTAATGAAATTTAGACTTATCTAATGGTAAAAATAAAATAGGGGTGGGAACTTTTAGTGGAAATTGTTAAATTTGTGTTTCTGTCATCTACTATTAATGGAGATTTGGTATCTGTCTGTCTGGAGTCGAAACTATACTATTACTTCGATATCTGGAGCCGAAACTATACTATTACTAACTTTTTAATTCTCAATTCAGTTTACTATATTATTTCAGACTAATGTACTATCTTTCAATACTCAATTCAGAAGAAAGCTTAGAGTAGTATCTGTTCTGTTGTCCCAGGCATTATCTCCCTTTTTGGGGTGGATGGGTGGTAGTCTATTATTTGTTCTATTATCATGAGTTCGTCCTCCCAGGCATTACCTCTTCCTTAGAGGTAGTGTAGCATATTTTTGTTTGTTATGATACCATCTTCCCAGACATCACCTCTATTGGGTGCAGCATAGTATATGTTCGTCCATCATATATATTAGCAAAGATATGCTACCAGAGGGAGCATATTATGGTTAGTAGGATTAATTAATATGTATAGATATCTGCAATTACTGTTTTACTCATTATTTACAAATGCAATTTATTATTGGTCAGTAATAGATTTAATAAGTTAATTTAATTAATCAATAAATATAAAATAGAAGAGCAAGAATTAAATAATTATTTTTTGGTTATAAATAAATATTAAATGGTTTAAGGTGATCTTGTTTGCTTGAAGCATAGCGTGTACTTGTTTATAGAGGGGTCATAGAAGACTATCATAATGCAAGAAGTGTAAATATGCTAGTGTTGAGAAGGAAGACAAAGACAAAGACAAAGTGATTTTTTTTTATTAATTTTACTTGATTTAGTCTCAATTTCTACACAGATAATATTTAATTTGGTGTGAAGAATAAGGTGAGGTAATAATGTAGACATTTTCTGGTGAGTGCAAGGAATAACTCACTACAAAATTTCGACATCTTTCAGGTGCATCATTTAGAACTTATGAATCTTGATGTCGAACACGAAATTTCAAACTGAACCCTTTATGTAATCCACGGGGTTAAGTTGTTCTCTTTCAGTCAACCATGATCGAATAGAAGTGTTAATTGTCATGTTATTCTTAAATATTATAGCCTGTAGTAAGAGTGTTACTTAAAATTGATTGCTTCTATTTATCTTCCTCCCACAAGGTAAGATGTGACACAAGGTCGGGAAAGTGGGAAAGAACCAGCGCTCGAGAATTTGGCTGTTTAAAAATTGCCTGGGCAGCCCCGTCGGCATTCCCCGGTAGGGGCGCCTCAGACAGTAAGCAATAAACTTACTCCTCCCCAAAGAGGGGAGGCACAGCCTGGGAGGGAGCACCTCCTAGAACTGCACAGGACCGACAACCCCCAATAGACCGGCGTAAATCCAGACCCAAAGGCCCGGACGATACCGGTTTTATTAGGCGGGGTAAAAAACCCTTGATTTCTATTCAACATCTTTAATGCTAATGGTCTATGTGGACAATTCTAGTATGAATTTTGGGAGCTTTACGCCTAATTTTGTCTTACTGCTTATTACTATATATATATATATATGTATATATATATATATATATATATATATATATATATATATATATATATATATAATCATAATATTTATAAATAAATATTAAATTATATTTACCTAGAGACGACGTCGTTTTGAGCTTTTTACTCTCATCAGTGTAGGGAAGTGATAATTGCAGACAGTTGTAAGATGCAAACCCAGTTAACAGAGCCACCTTTGACTCAGCACGCTTTCACTCTATCCTCACGTCCATAGGAAATTATCGCGTGATACGGAGAATTTAAGTTATATTTATGATGATTACAGCGTAAACAACAAGACAGACTAGAGAACTCAACGAATTTACTCAGTCTTGCTTTGTAGCTAAGTGAATGTCTAATTTAAATATCTCCTAAGAGTGCTCAACTTTAATTTTCTTAATGAGGCATTAATTATAATATTTATAAATAAATATTAAATTATATTTACCTACAGACGACGTCGTTTCGAGCTTTTTACTCTCATCAGCATATATATATATATATATATATATATATATATATATTAAAAATTTTAAGTCCTTTGAAATGAAAAAAACGAGAACAATAGTGTGATCTGAGTTCTGTTTATTCCACTCTTTATGGTAGACAGTTAAGAAGCATTTTCTGTTTTATATTTTTATAATTATTTGCTTAAAAATATAATTTTAAAAAATATATTTGTCTTTAAAAACATTTTGTTAAAGAAAATATTTTTAGAAATTATTTTTATTCTTTTTCATTGTGAAATTTAAATTAATATGTATAGATTTTAATTATGTCATTTCAATTTTTTTAAAATTTGGTGTGTTGCAAAATTTTAAGATTAAAAAGAAATGAAAAGAATTTTAGTTTATATGGTTTTATTATTTCAATAAAATTTAGAAATCCGTAAAGTGGTCACAAAATGTCATATAAAGAGGTGATAAATCTTTGCCTGTTAAAATATGAGTTATATCCCGTGCATTATTTGAGTCATTATTTAAAATTGTCTCCATTGTTATACTCTTCCTAGAAAATATGAGTTATCTCTCTTGCATTTCTTGAGTCATTTTTTAAAATTGTCTCTATTGTACTAGAAAACATGAGTTATCTCCCTTGCATTTCTTGAGTCATTATTTAAAATTGTCTCCATTGTAATACTCTTGCTAGAAAATATGAGTTATCTCTCTTGCATTTCTTGAGTCATTTTTAAAAATTGTCTCTATTGTAATACTCTTGCTAGAAAATATGAGTTATCTCCCTTGCATTTCTTGAGTCATTATTTAAAATTGTCTCTATTGTAATAATCTTACTAGAAAATATGAGTTATCTCCCTTGCATTTCTTGAGTCATTATTTAAAATTGTCTCTATTGTAAAAATCATTGTATCCTATAATTATTTGTAAACAAACTGAATCAAAAGATAATTTGTTATTGTAAAGAACATGCTGGAAGGAAAAAAATATCTAGGAAGCATCAAATACCGATGTGTCAAATGCGATGCTGTTATGGTTTAAATTCTAAAATCCGGTTGACATAACATTATACATTAGGAGATGAAGAAGAAGAATAATATCTAAAAAGATTTTTCTAGCCTGACTAAGAATTCAACGGAACTAACTCTCTGTCATCCTGTCTTTATATACTAGGCATATCTGCTTTGCGCTCAAAAAGACAAACAAGTATGGCTCAAGAATATATATAGCAGAGGAGGTCGATATAGCTGCAGCACGTAATGACATGAGAACCGTGTACCAAATTTCTAAGAAGATCACAGGCAGTTCCAGAGTAACATCAGGTTCTATAACATAAAAGTAAAAGATGGAACATTGCTTTCAAAAGGAGAATGCAAGTTAGCCAGATGGGCCGAACATTTCAAGGAAGTATTGAACAGACCGGAGTCACCCACCCAAGCAGTTACTAAGGAACCCTCCACTCTTCTCCCTATCAAGATCAACGAATTTACCGAGGATGAAGTCCGTTTAGCCATTAAAACCCTAAAACGTAATAAGTCACCAGAAGTGGACGGCATTTCTGCAGGAATACTTAAGTCAGGAGGTGATAGCATCGTCAAATGGATGTGCAACTTATGTAATATAGTGTGGAACACAGTTGAAGTTCCGGAAGATTGGAAAAACGGAGCGGTTGTATACATTCCTAAAAAAGGCAACCTTGTAGATTGTAACAACTGAAGGGGTGACCCTTCTCTCTATACCAGAAAAGATTTATTGTCAAATGATCCGGAACCGTATGCGTGATGTAGTTGACCAAGAGTTATGTGAACAATGAGCCGGATTTCGGCAAAAACGTTCTTGTACAGGACAAATTTTTACACTATGCCAAAAAATTGAGAAAAATGTCGAATTTCCATCAGTTTCATAGATTTTTCCAAGGCATTCGACAGTATTCACCGGTCATCACTCTGGAAGATCTTGCACGAGTATGGCCTGCCGGAAAAAATCATCACTGAAGCAAATTTATGCAAACTCCAAATGTTGCATACAATCAGAAGATGGTTTCAGTGACTGGTTTGTGGTGATCACTGGAGTCCGCCAAGGATGCTTGCTTTATCCATTACTCTTTGCCATAGCCATTGATTAGCTATTAAAAAATGCAAGCAAGGATCAGGGTATAACGTGGGTCAAAGATCATAAACTTTCTGATCTAGACTTTGCAGACGATATTACTTCACTAGCAATAAACCCCACTGACTTACAAGGCATTGACAACAAGGTCAAAGCTGAAACAAGGAACATTGGTCTCTTTATCAGTGCTAAAAAAACTCAAAACATGCTCTCTGGGGCACACCAACCACCTACAAACGTCTTTATCGACCAAAAAGAAATAGCTATAGTTGACAACTTTATCTACTTAGGAAGCTCCTTAAACAAGTAATGGAATATGGACCACGAGTTGCAGTGCAGGATAGGAAAAGCCTCAGCAACATTTAACCAGCTTTGCAAGATCTGGAAAAATAAAAAATTCACCCTCAGATCTAAATTAAGATTTTATAACAGCAACGTTCTGTCTGCACTTCTATATGGAAGTGAAACTTGTCATCTTAAAATCAGCCAAGAGAAGAAATTAGACGCATTCGATTCCTAATGTCTTAGAATGATTCTAGGGATCAAATGGAGCGATTGAATTACCAACCAAGAAGTCAGAGACCGCACTAACCAACAGGTGGCATCGTCAATAATTTGCAAACGACGTCTAGGCTGGCTCGAACATGCCCTAAGATTGGCCCAAGAGAGATTTGCAAACCAAGTGTTTCGGTTGAACCCTGATGGAAAAAGGGGGAATAAAATTAACTTGAAGCAAACAATCGAGAGAGATTTGATCGCAACGGGAAGAAGCTTGAGGGTCGCTATGGATCTGGCTTCAGACCGAAAACGATGGTTTACTTTGACTGCCTCATGTATCGCAGGACGCAGAGTTCATGAGTCTGAGTCTGAGTGTGTCTGAGTCTGTGTCTGAGTATCTGCTATCGGCTGTATTTATATTTCTTTCACGCCTCACTAAAAAAAAAACAAAAGCACTAAAATAACATTTTTGATCGATAACCCTTCCTAGTTATTTCTAATCAAACCATTGAATTTCCATGGAATTTGGTTAATCTATAAAGTTAAAAGTAAATTTTATTTACTATATCATCAGATGAGCTTAACGAAAATAATCGAAAATCTTCAGTTTTCTTATTTAAATTATTTTAAGCATAAATAATATTTAAATTTACCCCCATGTTGTTTATTTGGGCATTCATTTAATATTTAGAAATCAAAAACATTTATCAAAATATTTCCATTCAAATGAATAAAAGTAATAAATTGTATAATAATTGCATAATAAATTAACTAAACCTACTTAGTGTTGCCCGGGAGACTTCTTACTTTCATTTTTGTTTCGTTTTTTTTTTAACTAAACAAATTTTTATCAAATTATTATTATTATTATTATTATTATTATTATTGTTATTATTATTATTATTATTATTATTATTATTATTATTATTATTATTATTATTATTATTATTATTATTATTATTTGTACTCACTAGGAGTTCTCATACAGATCACTGCCAGTGATTGCTCACCGACAACAACCAGTGGTATTTCCTGGAGTCTGAGTGACAACAAGCCTCCCCAGACTTCCAGTATTCTTCACCTCTTTTCGATAACGATGCGGTATCGCAACAGCCTCTTACCATTGATTTCTTGCTGGTAAGGACAAGTGGTCTTCTCTGGGATTTGGGTGGCAATAAGCCTACCCAAAGTCCCAGCATTCTCTGCACTTTTCCAGTGGAGGTCTGGTTTGTGCTGTCCCTCCTCGGTCTTCTCATCCTCCTCGACCCTCTGCAAATATTTTGTCTAGTGTCAGCCTAGGCGGGCACCAGTTAATAAATAAATAAATTAATAAATAAATATAATAATTTTTTGTTTAATTAATTTAAAAAAATAAAAAATGTAAAAATTTTTAAAATTAATTTTAAATTTTTAAAAAATTTTTTCCTTTTGTTTTTCTTTCAATTCCTTAATTTTTTCCTTTTCTCTTTCCTTATTTTAAAAAAAAATTATTTTAAATTATTTTTAATTTTAAAATTTTTTTCCTTTTTTGGGGAGGATAGGTGGGGTGGGGAGAGAAGGAGGAGCTTATAGTGTTTCTTGTAATTTCTGTTTCTTTGGTTCATTTTTGTGTAGCGATAGCTGAGGCTGGTGTAATTTATGGGGGGGGGGAAATTATGAAGCGCTGTTTCTTGCAGTTTCTGTTCTTTGGTTCTTGTTGTGGTGTTCTTCGTGTGGTTTTGTTTTCTCCCTGTTGTAAATTCCTTTGTAGCTTATGTGTGTTAGTTTCTGCATTCGAGGATTTTCCTTAAGATTGCAGCTGTTTTGATCATTGCCGTCCTTTGTATGGTTTTGATGGTCTGTTTGATTCCAATTTCTCCCAGTTTTTTGGGGATTGTTCCTAGTGCTCCTACGATTATTGGTATTATACTAATTTTCTTCATGCTCCATATTCCTTTCAGTTCTCTGGCTAGTTCTGTGTATTTACTTCGTTTTTCCATGTTTTTGATCTTCACTCTGTGGTTTGTTGGAACAGCAAAGTCTACGATTTTACAAGATTTTTCCTTTTTTTCTATTATAATAACATCAGGTCTCCTTGCTTGTCTGAGTTTATCTGTTTGTATATCCATATCCCAGAGGATTTTGTGTTTTTCGTTTTCAGTACTGTTTCTGGTTTATGTTTGTACCATTTGTCTGCATATTCGAAATTCAATTGTTTGCACAGTTCCTAGTGTATTACTTTCCCAACATAGTCATGTCTGTTCTTGTATTCTTTTTGGGCAAGTTTGCTACATTCACTTATTATATGATTTATTGTTTCGTCTCTTTGTCCACATAGTCTGCATTTATTGTTTTCCTGGGTTTTATCTATTTTAGCTTTAATGTAGTTTGTCCTAATCGCATTGTTCTGTGCAGCCATCAGTAAAGATTCTGTTTCTCTGTTCAAGTTTCCTTTTCTTAGCCATGTCCAGCTATTTTCGTAGGTTTCTTCTCTTGTGAGTCTTATGAAGCGTCCATGTAGTTGTGTTTCTTCCCATTTTTCTTTTCTTGTCTGTTTGTGTCCAGTTTCGATGCTTCCTGTGTTGTTCATTGGAACGTTATCCCTTGCTGCGGTGATCAGCTTTTCTGTGTTCTGGTTTATGTATTTCTCCAGCTCTTTTTTAGTGTCGTCCACACAGTCTTCTATACTTACCAGTCCCCCCCCCCCTTCGTTTCTCTTCACATAGAGTCTGTCTGTATCGTATTTTTGGATGTAGTGCATTGTGCATAGTCATTCATTTTCTAGTCCTCTGGTCAAGGTGCCTGAGTTCTTCTTTAGTCCAGCTTATGAATAGTCCAGAATATCTTATTAGTGATACCGCCCAGGTATTTATTCCTTTGATTAGGTTTCTGCTATATAATTTTGTTTCTAAGAGCTTTCTTGTTCTTCTCAGGTATTCTTTTCCAATCTTCTCTTTCATTTCTGTTGATTTGATTGTGTCTGCTTCCAAAACTCCCAAATATTTATAGCTGTCTTGTTCATCTAGCGCCCTCATCTGCTCTTGGTTGGGTAGTTCCATGCCCTCAGTCGTCTCCAGCTTTCCTTTTTTAATCTCTAGCAATGCACACTTTTCCATTCCGAATTCCATTTGAATGTCCTGACTGAAGATTCTGGTCGCATTTATGAGCTTTTCCAGTTTCTTTTTACATTTTGCAAATAGTTTCAGGTCGTCCATGTACATGAGCTGGTTTATTCGTTGTTCTCTGCCTGTGAACTTGTATCCGGCATCACATTTCCTAAGTATGTAGTTGAGTGGCATCATGACTATGATAAACAGTAGTGGTGATAGAGAGTCTTGGAAAATGCCTCTCTGTATTTTTATCTCCGTCAAGTATTGCCCTCCAGCTGTTAGTTCTAATCTCCATGTTTCCATTGCTTTCTTGATGAGATTAATAATCCTGTCGGGTATCTTGTACATTTTTAAACATTCAATTATCCATGCTTGAGGGATTCTGTCGTACTCTTTTTTGTAGTCAATCCATGTCATAGATATGTTCTTTTTCTTGCTTTTAACTTCTTTCAGGATCTTTTGATCTATGTATAACAGATCATGCGTCCCTCTTTTCCCTTTCTGGCATCCTTTTTGTTCCTCGGGAAGTAGTCCATGACTGTTCAGGGAATGGTAAATTTGCTCTCTCAGTTGTGCTGTTAGGATTTTCCACATTGTCAGTAAACAGATTATTGGTCTGTAATTGCTTGGGGTCGCTTCCTTCTTGGTGTCTTTTTGTATGAGCTTTGTCCTTCCTTTGGTCATCCACTCTGGTACGTCTGTTTTATGGATACATCCTCTCAGTTTCTGTGCTAGCCTTTCATGTAGGGTCGTGAATTTTTTAAACCAGTATGCATGTATTCCACCGTGACCTGGTGCTTTTCAGTTTGCCATTCTCTTTAGTGTTGTCTTAATAATTTCTTCATTAATTTCTGTTTCCGTTCCTTCTTCAATTGCTAGAAGTTTATCTTTCATGTCTTTCAGCCATTTAGCATTTTTGTTGTGATCTTCAGCCTTTTCCCATATCTTGCTCCAGAAATGTTTTGTTTGTGTCGTGTCTGGTTGTTCTGTTGTTGTTCTTTCTCCGTTTACGTTTTTGTAAAACTGGCTTTCATTGTTTTCAAAGGTCCTGTTCTGTTTGTACTGTTCCGATTTGTGTCTGTATCGTTTCAATCTTCCTTCTTTTGCTGCTATCTTTTGTTTTAGTTCTTCATGTTTCTTATTTAGTCTTTCCTTGCGATTCGGATTTCTGTTCTTCCATTGTTTACTGTTCTCTTTCATCCTATTTACGGTTTTAGCTTCCTTTTGAAGTTTGATTTTCCAGTCTGATCTCCTATTCAGATTTCGTCTGTCCATTCTTTTGGTCAGTCTTCTTTTCCCTTTTTAGTTTCATACTTATTGATTTTGCCTCCGCATATATCAAGTTGTTTAGATCTGTGATAGTGTCTGTTGGGATGTACGTGAGTACTCTGTTTACTTTCTCTGTTTCAACTTTTAACTTCTTCCAGTCTTCGTTCCTTAGGGATGGAAGTTTTGTTTTGTTCTCGGACATTAATCGTTTGATGTTTTCCACTTCTCTTGCTTCTTCCTCAGATAGTTCTATAGTTTCGTCGTCTTCGCCTTCTTCAGTTTCTGTGTTTATGTTTTTCCCTTCTTCTTCCTGGGAGTTTTCGTCAAGTGGTGTGTCTTGATCTGTCACGCCATTTATCTTTTGTTTAATTTCCGTTAATTCCATCTCTGAGAACCACCCTCTCTTGAGTATCTGTCTTGCTTGATCTGCTATCCTTTGTGCCGTTGTATGGTAGTCAGTAGACATGTCCCATAGATCTTTCATTCGTTTCCGATATCCTCTTTCTGTGGGGTAGCGGCTTTTGTAGTAGCATTCCATTACCAGTATGTTCTCTTTTGTGGTCCATTTCTTTCTATGGTTTTTTGGTCTGTTATTTTCATTCTTGTGTTTGGTCAGTGTCCTTATCATATTTGGAATTTGATGGGTTACCTACCTGTCTTTTGTCCGTGGTCTTGTTCCTGAAATTAAAGGAGCCAACATTCGCAGGATGCGGACCGGGTCCCCCATGTTGGCCATCGAGGGAGCACTTGCCCATCATGACACTCAGATCTTTCTTCTGAGTCCCACAACGTTTATTTGTATTTATAGACATTTATCATGGTTTGGTGTTTATGGCAACACCAGGCCCAGGCTTAGTTTACCTGTGATCCTGTCACAGGGATAGTGTTTCTCTCATTTTCATAAGGTTCAAAGTGCACTATTACACATACATAAAGTAACATTTACGAAAATAAATAAATTAAAAAAAAAAAAATAATAATAATAATAATGAATAAATAAATAAATAAAATTAATAAATAAAAAAAAAAAAAAAAATGAAAAAAAAGATAATAATTATATATATATATATATATATATATATATATATATATATATATATATATATATATGTTACCTAATTACATAGTATAAGTTTTCTAGGATACTCTTAAATAAAAAAAATATAAAAAGATGATAGATTCCCCTCCTATGTTTGTCTAATAAATTGATGCAAACTTATCAAACGTTCGGTCGAAATAAAAAAAATAAAAACGTTAACTTTTGTTCTCTAGCGTGACTAGTTACTTTTTGGGGAGGGGGTGGGTTCAATTACGTTCAACTCTAACAAAAAGCAAAAATATTTTCTCCCGACCCCCGAATTGAAATCTCAGAAGCTTCGTATTAGTTAACATTAAAATTCACAATAAATATAACATTTGTATATCTATCAAAAAAGACGTCTTCAATTGATACGCTTGAGACTTTAAATGTTTATTGGCTGCTGAAAAATAACGGTAAATGTTGTTCTCTAACGTGACTAGCAACTTTTGGGGGAGGGGGGGTTCAATTACGTTCAACTCAAACAAATTATTATTATTATTATTATTATTATTATTATTATTATTATTATTATTTTAAAATAGTATTTTAAAATAGTATTTTGAAAGTTAAATTTAATTATTACGGTATCATTTGGTCATTAGATTATTAATTGAACCAACATTTTATAAAACTATTTTTAGTTTTGTTAAAGCAATGTTGTTTTAGTCTCTCTTTATAAAATGATTGAATGGAAATAACTTCCAAAACATTCAGTCTTTTAATACAAGAGACAACACCGTCAACTGGGCAGAATTTGATTATGTAAGAAGGCGGCTCGATAGAAATTTGTCAACATTGGACTTGAAAACAATCAGGTTGTAGTAGGCTAGGAAGTAGCCCGGTGGTATTGTGTTCCATAGACGGGAAGTTCTTGGAAAAGGTTTTAATAAGACCTTATTCTATATTAATAAAATGGTGTGATCACTTCTCGTGTGTGTGTGTTTCACGCAACTACATGATATACACATTATTATTATTATTATTATTATTATTATTATTATTATTATTATTTATTTATTAAAAAAAAATTTTTTTTTTACTATTAATCGATTATTTATTGGAATAAAAAAATACAATAATGTATTAAAACGAACTTCTTTAAAATCTTGCTAAAAAATTAATATAATATAGAGGTAAAAAGTTTGCTATACATAACAAAGAAATAGATCACACACCAGGCAATAACCATGTAGCCAGTTTCCCCTCCATGAATTCGTCACGTAATCAGTACTCCATCTCTCTCTATCGGTTTGCTAATTCGGCACATGTGGCTCTTAGCTTATCATTATTTATGAATTCAAGAGTAAAAAAAATCAACAGTATTTAAAAAGAAAAAAAAGGGAAGCAAAAATAAAAATTAAAAAAACAAACGCTGGATAAATATTGCTAGTATAGAATACTGGGTGCTTTTACAGAATTTGAACAATTTAAGTTTAGATTAAGGTTAAAAAAAACAATTTGGTTAAAATTGTGTAGAAGTACCGAATATTGTACCCAATCCTGGCCACTAATAGCTAGACATGCAAATTGGGATATGATATTAAAATTAAAACATGTAAAGTGAAAAATGACTAAACTAATACAAGTGTTACACGATTTTAATTATAAAAATAGATTGGCATCCTTAGGTTTAACTACTTTACGATAGAGAAGAATGAGGTTTTACTGCGCTCCAATCTTGTAACACATTCACAGCAAGAATTCGTCTTCCTATCACAACTGCAAATAACTTTTCTTTTTTCCTCTGTGTGCCTAAAATCAAGCGGAACTTCCAAATGTAGAGTTTCTTTTCAAGAACCGCCCATTTGTAGAACACATGACGACGGTGTTGTTGCTTCCAATTGAATAGCAACAAATACTTGTCCTAAACCGTCATCATAAGTCATCAAACTTTGTTCATTCCATTCATCATTTTCAATCCTCTCATGATATTCTTCACCATTCAATGCACAATTTATCCATTTTATTAACACTTATCCTCAAGTAGCTGTTAGCCTTGATAAGTGGTGACTCATTACTAAATAAAAAAATTAAAATAAACTTAATTTAGACATTCAAAGTAATTAATGGGATTTCTAAACATGGAATGCATGTTTAGAAATATCGTTCCTGGAAGTTCATTGGCCGTGGAGTTGCATGAAGCATTGTTGGTAGAAGCCAACCCGATAATCAGCAAAATACTACCCCTTCACTGTAGAGGTCCCCGATACCAGAAAACTTTCTACATTAATAACTTCTTTCCTCGAACTGCTTGCCTTTGGAATTACCTCCCTGCTCTCTATTACCCTGACTGTAACAACATGCAGACATTTAAATGTAATGTGAACAAAAATCTTGTTGCAAAACTCCTCACTGTGCCTTGTTTGAGGTGAATATAGAGTTATATATTTTTAGAGCAAATTGCCTAATCAGTTCTGATGTAAATCATTTTAAGAAGAAATTGGATAAATTCAGGAACAATGGTAAAAATAATCAATTTACAAGGACATGTTTATTTTTTGTGGCAGAGGGGGGGGGCATTGTTTATCAAGGCCTGGCGGGTACTCAAGGATAAGGGTTAAACAGATTTTCAGTTGGTCGATGATTGGAAACAGTGGTTGGAATAGGCAAAATTTGATTATCCAAGAGGACGGCTCAACAAGTATTTGTTAACATTAGACTTAAAGACAGCCATATTGTAGTTAGTTGGGAAGCAACCCAATGGTATTTTGTTGGACAGATGTGAAGTTCTAGGAAAAAAACTTTGTTCATGGAACTTTCGTTTGGTTTTAGGTACACAGAGAGAGAAATGAAAGTTCTTTGCTGTGGTTGTAGCTAGACGAGTTCTTGCTGTGAATGTTTTACAGTGGTGGGCAGAGATTGGAGCTCTATTCGAGCGCCTACTATGAACATACCGATAGAGTAGAGAGATGCTAGCAACGTCTCTTCTGTGATAAAGGCGCTGTCTGGAAGAGAAGAAATCACACTAGATTGCAAAGTCGATTTTGTGCTCTGCCAAGGCAGCAAAAAGCGATCCAAGCAGCACCTCCCCACATATGGCAGCAGTACTTTATCTAATGACGTAGCTGACTCTTATATAGGTTTTGGGGATCTATTTGATTAAATATTCAATTTGATTTGATCTTCTGTACTCTACAAACCCCTTCTCACAGACAAGACATCGCTGGCCTTTCTCTATTCTATCATTATTTCCATGGAAGATGCTCGACTCAGCTTTACTCTTTGGTTCTTCCTTGTAAAACTTTCACAGCAACGAGACGTTTTATTACCACAACTGCAAAGAATTTTCTTTTCTTCTTCCATATACCTAATATAAAACAGAATTTCCATGAACAGAATTTCTTTCGAAGAACTTCCTATCTGCAGAACATATTTCCACACAATTGCTTCGCTGAGGGCCACAACAGTGTAATCGTCAAATCCAATGTCATAAACACGTCATAAACCGTCCTCATAAGTCATCAAATTTTATTCATTCGATTTATCATTCTCAATCCTCTCATAATATTCATCATCATTCAACTGGCAATCTATCTATCAAATTAATCCTTATCCGTGAGTGGTTTTTTGCCTTGATAAGTGTTGCTTCATAAGTAAACGAAAATATATTTATCTATATATATATGAAGCAAAGTTGTCTGTATGTGTGTATGTGTATCGTGGCATCACAGTTAAACCGTTGATCTAAGAGCCAAACTAATTCGGAATCAACACCTTCGACTCGATATCCTTATCGATGTCAGAAATTCTTAAACCTTTTTTTCAAACTTATTATTCAAAATTAAAAGTATGTAAAAACAACATTAGAAACAAATGATCTGACGTTTTTAGCGCCCCCTTTCAGCTGACCAAGCAACTACGTATCGTTTACTTTGAAGAGAAAACATTTTTTTTTATTAATTAAAACTGGATAAAAAGTATTTGATAAATATTGACTAATATATTTTTTACTTTAATAAGAATTTTTTTTATTTGATATTTATATTTCTTTATGTTTCTTTATTTACTTTAGGCAATCGAACCATTTAAGATCAAGCGGAGAGATCTCTATGCTGAACTCATGAACACAATTTAAATAGGTTAAAAAGACAAACTATTTTTGTTTGATCAATATTTCCAATATTTTATACAATCTTTCAGGGTTTGAATCTCACACTAGACAATTGTTTCCCATTTTTATTTTTTTGATATAGTGTTTCAGTTATTTTCTAGTAGATATCGATCATCATCATAAACCTGAATACTTTAATTTTGAATAAAAAGTGTATAATAAATATTTAATAGATATTCTTAACTTCTAATCTTGGCTATAAAATTTAAGAAAAGTTGAGAACCCCGACAGAAACTGGTACTTCACCTTGTATTATAAATTCTGTGAGATATTTTTAAGTTAACAAAATTAATTAAAATAATTAAATAAAATTGATTAAAATAAGCAATGTCCAAACAAGCATGATAAATAAATAAATAAATAGCCTAGAAAATAAGGCTAACATTAAAAAAAAACTTATTTTCAAATAAAAACAAAAGTAATTGTGAAAATTCATCCAAAAATGTATTCTGAGGTGAAGAAAATACATTCTTGTTTGGCATTCTTGTTAGTCCCTAAAATAAACGGCAGATGCGAGTTTTTAAATAAATGGCAAAACTTCAAAAATCTCAGAAATGTGGTTCTTTGACATGAGCTAAAAGGATCAAGAGATTTTGCACCTGGAGATTTTGCACCTGGAGATTTTGAGTTTAATTGATCTATTTTGAGGTTCTAAAAGGTTCACATTTTGGTTTTAAAATATCTGTTTCTGGTTATCATTAAGGGTTCCTGGCATATGTATAAAACAGGAATAAGGGTAATAAGCAAAGAACAAACGGAATTAACACAGAATCATGCTTATTTTATTTCTATATTTTATTTAAGAAACATTGTCAAGAAAACCATTTTATTAAACAGAGTCAGGGCAGATATATATGTAAATTAATTGCCTTCCTTATTTCAGCTCTACATCTCAACAACAAGTCGGGGAGACGCACATAGTATAAAGGCCCTGGTCAGAGAGGAGAACAACAAATAAATAAACACATGCATTTGAAAATAGTATGGTTTCAAACAAATGTTTCGGAGTCGCTTACACGGTCGATATAAAATACTTAAGGACGAGACAAGTATAAAACAGAGGGATTTACTCAATTTTTTAGATACTGCATAATTTTGTGTCATTACCTTCACCAGTAAGGTTATGTTTTAGGTCTAGTTTGTTTGCTGATTTGTCACTATGTTTGTTTGTGTACAGTCTAGTGTCTACATCGCTTGAACAATCGTTACTAAACTTGATCAAAATCTCGAACTTAGAACTGATTTAATTTGAGAATATCTAGGTCAATAGTCAAGTTCAAGATCACTGAACAGATAAAAGTAACACTTTTAACAATAACTTCGGTTCTGTTCATCCTAGAGACTAAGCCTCGACTTGGTCCATATCTCATATTATTTTGACCTTTGGCCTCGACATGGTAAAGTTCGGTCTAGGTCGAAATTTTTACAGAATTTAAACTACTAAATTTTCCAAATTTGTATGTATGGTTATAACTTCGTTTCTTTTTTCATCATAGAGACTCACTACTTGGCCCATATTGTAGCCAATCTTATATAAACCTTGACATTTGACTTTGAAAAGTTCGTTCAAGGTCAAAATTTTTATGGAATTTCAACTTCCAATTTTGCCAAAATTTGATGTATGAACCTGATGCTCTTTGATAACAGTAACAACCATGCAGAATTTCAGCCTGATCAGATAATTATTTTTTGAGTTATCAACGGTTCCATGACATAACTTCGAGAATACTTTATACAATATAGAGAAGTAAGACCCAGAAAAGACATTAGCCCATCCTTACATTGTCAGGTGAAGGTATGCCATCTCACGACTGTCTTATGTTCTTGTTTACCTATTATTTAAATTTCATTCAATTCAGTGATAAAACTATTTTCAACATGAGGTATCGTGCTACCTTTGTTAAATATTGGTGGATAACTTAGTATAAATATTAAGTAAATAGGTTTTGTTCAGGTTACTTTGCATAGGTGCATAAACAGGATATATTGTAGACAGAGCGGTCAGCAGAGTTCAAACTTCAGAAAATAAATTATATTGTGAGAATTGGAAGCGACAATGTTTAGCCGGATATGACGTCAGGCACGCGATTAAGAGCGATTGAGAGCATAGTGGTTGCTATCTCATGACTCTGGATGGAAACTTCGAAAAGACAAGACATGTCGTAAGATTATCTGACAAATCGTTATAATAATTATCTCCCTATACTGTCCAAATTTGATGACCGCAGAGGAAGATTAAATCTGGACAGCATAGGCAGATGTGTGCAGAGTAGGAGACTTTGATTGTATGGCCACATGGAAAAAAATGATTAAGAGTTCTTGGGTTAGTATATGTATAACAGTTGAGGTAGCAGGTTCAGTTCATAGAGGAAGGCCGAAGAAAACATGGGAGAAAGTGATAAGGATAGACTTGAGAGAAAGAGGGATGAATAAAGACCTGACCAGAGATAGGTTGGTTTGGAAGTCAATTTTTTAAAGCCGTTCAACACATGCCACAATAGGAATGAATTAAGCCATGGACTTATAAAATAAGCATCTCTTCCGTTTGTTTTCTCTTTTTTATGCCCCCCCCCCTCTATTTTGACTTGCAACGCTAAACGTTTACAGACTAATATTAATAAATTATTCTCTTTCCAAAAGATCCGGTGTAGAATTAATTAATTATAAATAATGTTAAAAATATGAGAGGATTTTGATGGTAGTAAATGAATTATCCTAGGTCTTGGAGGACACACCGACAACATACATGGACACTGGGACGACATCCAGAAAACAAGGTATTATTTAAATTAGGTTTGAGCTGTTCAATTCTGATGGCTAATACATTAATAAGCACTGGTTAATATCTAACACCTTGGAGGTGGGGTGGGGTGGGGGTGGGGGGTTATAAAAAAAAGATAAAAGTGACTCTCTTACGACGATCTGCATAAGTAGGGGATCATTCCTACCAAATTTCACATTCCTTGGTCTGATAGTCTAAAAGACAGATAGACAAACACATGAATCTCATTTATTATTATACTAAATCAACGTTTGTTTCCCTAAGACTTATTCCTATATAATCTAAGTAGAAGAACAGATAAGATTAATGGTGCTTCGGCATTATAGCAACGAACAAAATTTCTTTCCTTAATTCTAGAAGAGTGAAACTAAGGGGAGATAATTCGATTTTTTTTCACATGGACGCAGAAGGAAAATCAAGTGAAATTATAAGAAAACACATTAAAAAAGGGTATTTAAAACGATTATATTCGAATTTTTTTTTTCACGGGAAACCATAACACAGGTGTAAAAGCAAGAGAATTTGTAAGAAAATACATTAAAAAACGGTATTAGAAAAAAAATTAATTAAATTTAAGTAACTTTAACATCACATAAAATATAAATGCAATCGAATCAATCAATCAATCATCATGATTGATGGCATCAATCAGACATGCCATTCTGATGATCAGTGATACCGTGAAACTGCAGTAAAGTTAAGCAAAGTATATTTCATTAGGACTAAATGTGGGCTTCCTGTATACCCTTACTACCATCCTTTAACCCCATATTACCATTTAAACATATTTTTTAAATAAAGTAAAACGTGTTTTTTTTTTTACTTTTAGGCATATTCCGTGCGAAAGGAGACCTCATAATATTATTGTCAAAGAAATCAGTTTAAATTATCTCCCCTTCGGAAATAAGTTTGAATTATCTCCCCTTTCGATTCACTCTTCTAAAATTAAGAAAGGAAATGTTGTTCATTGCTATAATACAGAAGCACCAAATTAATTCCCCAAACAGAACAGTTTTCCACCACTTTTATTTCCTCTTTTACAAAGATCAAAATAAAAAATATAATGATACTAAACCTTATGCTTAGATACCTTATTCGAATTTTGACCCTAATCCATTAGATGAATTTGATTCTATAAAATGTCTAAAATTTAAAGCTTAAGGAGTCTTAAGAATAAGTTCAAATTCAGAGAAACTTGCTTAATTGGTGTCTAATAACTATGGATCAGATTCAATGTAAATCTGAAATATTTGAATTTTCAAATCGGAGATTGTGCCAATATTCCGCCCCCTAAAACTCTTTAAAATACCTTGAAGAAACTGAAATTTGAGGAATATTTATTTATTAATGTCTAATACCTATTGTTACAATTTAACAAAAATCGGAGGTATCTGAATTTTCACAAAGGGCTCCCACCCCTTTTTACCCTCTTTACATAAAACTAAATTAAACTAATTATAGCCTACATCTGGACTCATTGCGCCTAGCAGCTGAGTTAAAAAAATTCATAATGATCAGTTAATTAGTTTAGGAGTGAATCCTGTATATACAAATATATAAACATACCTAACATTATAAAGATAGAGATGTGAGTTGACCAACGGTTGTTTCTTTAAAACTTTTTCCAACATACTTTAATGACACAAAATACATGCTAAAATATACCTTAGTTCTAGAATTGATTTATGCTAGAAAAAATATGTTTTACTTGTTCTAATTAGCCCTTATTTGTAATTAGCTAAACAAGTCACCCATCTCTCGCTCTTAGCTATATCTGCATTACTCTTGCCCCTTCTCACTCTATGTTGATTCAATCATTCTATGATATTTCTTAACATCTATGTGAACATTTAGAAAAGGAGTGACTCTATTTTTTTCTGTATGGCCATCTAATTTACATATGAGTGTCAGTACACACCGCAAACACGTATGTTAATTCGATGGAAAAATGATAAGTCTCTTTACGTCTATATAAAAATAATAAGAAATAATAATACTTCTATAATAATAATAATAATAATAATAATAATAATAATAATAATAATAATATGGTCATGAAGGGTCAAGAAGGATGGAAAGACTGAGGAGGGAGAGCACTGACTGGACCTCCACTGAAAGGGTGAAAAGAGTACTGGAACGTGGGAGGTATTGCTACTCTAATTCCAGAGAAGATCAACAGTTGGTGCCAGCGAAATAAAAGGTAATCTGCTATTGCGATAATGCAAAATGACTTGTAACGGTTATCAGAAGAGCCGGAGAGTGCTGGAGATTTGTTATCACTCAGATTTCACGGAACACCACTGGTTAGTGTCAGTGATCAATAACGGATAATGACGTGTGAAAACACCAAGTGAGTAAATAATAATAATATAGAGTCGTCGTCGTCGTCGTCGTCATCATCATCATCATCATCATCATCATCATCATCATCATCATCATCATCATCATCGTTCGTCGGTATAACGGCATGTGTTGGATGGCTTTTAGAAATCGACTTCCAAACTACCCTATCTCTGGTCAAGACTTTATTTATCCCTGTTTCTCTCAAGTTCATTCTTATCACCTCCTCCCACGTTTTTTTGTCTTCCTTTGTGAAGTAAACCTGCTAACTCAACTGTTATACATCTGCTAACCCAAAAACTCTCATCCATTCTTTTAACTTGGCCATACCATTGAAGCCTCCTGTTCTGCACATATCTCCCTTACTGACCAGTTTTAGTCCCCCTCTGAGGTCATAAGATCTAAACTTGTCTTTACCACTCACATTACATATCCATCGTATCATTCTCATATTTCTTTCCATGCAACGGATGTCCTCAAGCCTTACTGGTCAGGTTTCACGTCCATATATCATCACACTGTGTGCACATGTTTGATAGACTCTCTTCCCTTGATCGATAGTGGTAATGCTCTGCTGTCACAATTTATAAATTTTCGAATGAAATCAAAGTAAAATAAATAGCGGTAGTGGGTGTGTGACCCAACGGGTCACGGGAACGTTAAGTATTGGTAGAGATACAGCTTCGGTGTCAATTCTTTCTTAGTTCATCTTGTATACATTTTGTTTTGCTTAATGTTCTGGTCTTTCCCTTTTCTCTTAATCTTTTGTCGATGTGCCTTCTTATTCTCATTCCCTTTTCAGGTGTTCAAACAAGAACTTCCTTTTCTTTTAATTAATTTCTTTTCTTTTAAACAAATTGTTTTTCTAGATGAAGTGGGAGACGGGGAAGCAATCAACACGCACAGTTCATGTGTACATTGCCAGCTATTTAGATCTTAGCGGTGCCAACCAACTTTTCTGATTACAAATAAATAAAGAATAATTAATAAATTGTATTGATATGAGTAATGGCTGATAATCGTTGCAGGAATAAAATAAATAATAAATAATGCAAGATTCCAAGCGAAATAAATTGAGTACGTTTATTCGCAAAAGCTATGAATAATTAATTGTTTGTATTAAAAAAAGAACACAAGAGCAAAATAAATGAATAACACAGAAGAAAAGGCTGAAGCTTTTTTTTTTTTTTTGCAATATAAATTCTTTTGTTTTTGGTTTCGGTTTGTTTTTCAAGGGCTTTGTCTTGTAATTACTGTAAAAATAAGGATAGAATTACCCCCAAGCCAAGCGTAATTAGAAATCGTGTAGAAGAAGAAAAAAAGCCAAAGGCAAATCATTTTATGTTTATATTGGCTGACTCACACCCTCAAGGTTCAAACATCTGGCAATAAAGCGATGTGTGCAAGGGTTGTTTTGTTATTGGGTCTCTGTCTGACCAGTGTCTAGTAAATGAGGCATGATGTTTGCCAGCAGCCAACATAGTCCACCATTCAGTCGGCTAGTCTAGACTAATTATGAAAGATATAGGAACATCTCTATGACTAACATAGTAGGAGCCTTTAGGCTAGGATCAAAGTGTAGTATCACTCTCTGCTTTTAATTTTTTATCTTGGCCTCTCTAAATTAAATTCATCTTGGATAGATACCATCCACTCCCCAACTCCATTCCTACCTCATTTTCGTCCGAATTAAGTCTAACTCCCATTTAGAGATCAACCTTTTTTCGGTCCTAAACAAACCGGAAAACTGTAAGGAGCTTCTTCTTTAAAAAGGGTTAGGAGGGTTTTACTAACCGCCTTCATTCTAAATGTTAAAAATTACAAAAAAAGAAAAGAAATAATGTGCCCATGTTACTCACCGTGTATCCCATTTAGGGGATGCGCCCTCCCCCCCCCCCAAAAAAAACTTTTAAAATAAGTTAAATACAAATAATTTAATAGAGAAAAGAATTGCTCTACGTAAAATTTTGAGTTGTATTAAGTAATACATTTTTAACAGGATCATAATAGGTATGTGCTTGGTAAAATCTTAAACTAGTGAAATTATCATAATGAATTATGTAATATGTATTCTAGGCCAGTGGTCCCCAACCGGTGGGCCGCGGACCGGTGCCGGTCCGTAGACCAATTGGTACCGGGCCGCGTAAGAAATACAGTTTAGAAATATAGTTTGCATACATGTGCGCAGTTTTTAAAGCTCTTTATCTCAGTTTGTACGCTTTGTCATAAGATTAGTCATACGCTTTGTAAGCTTAGTCACTAGTGTTGTAAGTGTGTTTGTGTGTCTTGTGACTCGTGTTGTTGGTACGATGCTACATGTAAGTTGCAAGTAAACAATCTACCCCCGGGCAGCGGTAAAATTGTCTAACGCTTACCGGTCCGCGGCAACAAAAAGGTTGAGGACCACTGTTCTAGGCGACAGAGTGAGTAACGTGGGCACATTATACAGGGGGATTCATAAGTCACTTAGCTATTTATTTTTGAAATTCTAAAGTTAAAAAAATACGATAATACAAAACAGAAAGTTTATTCAACAAATTCATTTATGGGAGTTTAAAATTGCAGCAAATTTTCAAAATTTCCACCTTCGTTCTGCATGCATAGCTCCATTCTTTTTTGCAAGGAATTTACGACTCTTTGTAGCATATTTGATTGATTGAGTGTTGTGCGAAGGAGGCTTTCTGTTCACATCACGTTTCCATTGCCTTTCAACAAGTGTGGGAGATTCATCAAATTTGGCCATATGAATAACAATAAAAATTCGCTTTTCAATTGTAAATGACATACTGCCTGAAAAAAAAGGACATGATGATTTACACAAATTTAAATAAATAAAAATAAATATGTATAGAAACAAATATATAAACGAACAAATTTTAAATAACAAATAGCAGTAATTAGAGAGTAAGATAACAATCATCAAAAGTTCATAGTATGTTTGTGCTTCATATGGTAATCATTTTAAATAGCTAAGTGACTTATGAATCACCCTGTATATTTATTTTTGTTGTTGTAAATTTTCCTATTTAGTGAGGTCCCATTGAAACCGTACCATACCCCCAACGGAAGAAAAATCATGAAAATGTAAAGCTAATACTATATTTATTGCTTATACTCGTTCTGGGAGGCGTATTTTACTAGTATATATATATATATATATATATATATATATATATATATATATATATATATATATATATATATATACAGTGGGGGCCAAAATAAGGGTCCTATCTTTAAATTTGAATAACTTGAATTTGAATAACTTCCACAAAATAAAAGTTAAACTCACCAAACTTTATGTGTGTGTAGACTGACCCTTCCGAGATTTTTTGAAATAAACAAAACAAATTTTAGCCGTAAAACACTTCTTAAAACTTACAAAAACTAAAGTATTGTTTTTTACACTGTTTTGAGTTTTTTAAGCAAAAATAATGTTTTCTAAATGAGGGTACGTTCCTTAGGGCTAATACGGCTCATGCTTGCTTCGGAAGGGGTCCTTTACTTATTCTAAAAAAAAAAAATTTAAAAAATCAATAAATAAAAAAGTTATGAATTTTTAAAAATAGGACCCTTATTTTTGCCCACCCTGTATATATATTTTGTAGTACAAAACTTTATAATAGCTAGAAAGAGACAATATTTATTAATCATGATGAATTAAGAATTAAAAAGATGAAAGGGCAGCTTACTGGTTTCTTACCTCGCTCAACAGAGACAAATATCGAGGTATCGTGTAAAAAAATATAATAAAGATGCTATGAGAATTATAGCGAGAGAAAGGGGTAAAAAAAAGAAAAAAAAAAGTTCAATCTAATAGAAACAACATTAAGCCCGAGGAGATTTTCTTTGTTTGCAAAGAGAAGGTCTGAAGGACTTAATATAGATTGTTTCTAGGATCTTGAGATGGTAGGGAGAGTGCGACTTACTAAGAATAGAGAATAAGTCGACACTGAAATTAGAGGCACAGGTGCGGTTATTTATGAGATGTTCGGCTATCGACGAACCATGAGTATTATGTAAAACGTCCGTTGGTGAATAATTTGCATTGCGAATTTTTGTGGGTATGTGTTGTTTGACCCGGATGTCTAATCTTTGTGACGTCATCCTAACGTAGTGCATACTGCAACTACATTTAAATAAATAAATAATAGAAGTATTGTGATGTGGGGGAAGGACATATTTTCGAATAGATGTCAAGATCGGTCGGGAGGAAAAAACAACTCGTGTATTCGCAGCAAAATAACATTGTTGTACAGACAAAGAGATTTATTTGGCGAATCTATCACTAATGTTACAAAGCCAAGGTAGGCGAAGGTAAATAGGGCATCTGTCTACAGAAGCTGATTTGCTTTTGTAAAAATTTGATATTTTGGTTTTAATGATAGATTGTACAATGTTTACAGAGGGTCTTAGCGATGAATTTAATTTCTTCATCCAGCTTGGTCTTCGAACAAATCATTAAGGCCCTATGGGTAAGGGTCTTAATAAGATTGAACTTTTGTTTTGTGAGACAAAATGAGTCCCAACGAGTGTAAAGACCAGTAAAGGTAGTTTTCTGATATATTGACGTACAGAAACCAGAGGAAGCTTTATTAACCAATACATCAAGGAATGGGAGTGAGGAATTGGTTACCTTATCAATTGTGAATTTAAGAGCTGGATGAATATTGTTAAGGGATGTTAAAAAAACGTCCGCTTCCGTTTCATTGTTGAACAGACAAAAGGTATCGTCAACATAACGAAAGTAAATATCTGGTCTATTTGGACCAGATAGGAGACCTTCTTTATGGAAACCAACAAAAATATTGGCCAATGCTGGCCCTAAGGGAGAGCCCATAGAGACACCATCAATTTGTCTCTACATAATGTCGTCAAAACTGAATTCTACCGACATCGTGGCAAATTTCATCAACTCCACGAAAATATTTTCAGGAATAGGAGGAATGGGCAGTTGACTGCGATATAAGGCATCGACACATATATTAATCTTTTCAAGAAGGGGAACACAGGTAAACAGGCTAGATATGTCAAAAGAACACATTAATTTATCAGTATCTGAATAATTTTGCATAAAATTTGAAAATGAAAAAGAATCTTTAATGCAAAATGAACTGTAGTGTCCAAAACTGGTTCTAAAATAATGGCAAGCCATTTGGCTACCTTGTGTTGGGAAGACCCTATTATCGATAATATGGGTCTTAATGGTACCCCAGTTTTGTGGGTTTTTGGTAAACCATACAGACGGGGACGAATAGAGCCCGTGGGTCTAATTATTTTAGAAATATTAGTGGGAAGAGCTCCACTCTTAACCCACTTAACCAAACGTTTTTTGGAATTTAGTCTCGATAGATATAGTGGAGTCATGTGTATCTACCGGACCTAACTGAATAAATTTAGAGGTGTCCTCAAGAATGGTCGTCATTTTATTGACATAATCAAAATGATCAAGTATAATGACTCCTGAGCCTTTATCAGGTTTTGTGATGACCAAAGATTTATTATTGCGAAGTACTTTGATGGTACGGAAATGTTCACTTCGCCATTTTGATTCATAAAACGAAATACGAATGTTCGAAGTCATTCAACTTTGCCTTAAGATCACTGACCTTTGGGGTCTGATCAACTCTGCTGGGAAGCCATGAAATTAAATACTGTCTTGTTTTTAAATTCCCGAAACAGTTTTTCATGGTAAACAACTGATGATCCCTTAAATAATGTTAGAAGCAAACTAATATAACTAAAAAAGTTAAATTGACTTACATGAGTGATTTTCCACTGAACGACTTGGGACTTAAGGTTTTTTTGGGTTTTTTTTTTCAATATAGTTTTAATGGTTGAGAAACTTCCAAGACTATATATATATATATATATATGGAGAGATAGATTAAATTGGATGAAACAACCGAAAGTTTATAAATATTAAATAGAAAAGCATTTTTAAAGGTTTATTCTTCTAAATGAATAAATGCAAATGTTGGGCCCAATTCTCGCACTAACGTTAATTCAACTTATTTTATTTTCCTCTCAAGGTCAGGTGTTAAGTTGAAAAGCCAGTCCACTACGATTAGTGCACTCTGGCCTACAAAAAATGCCTGAGCAACCGTCTACATTCCCCGGTAGGGGCGCCTCAGGCGATTAGCAATAATTTAACCCCTTCTCAAAGGGAAGGGTAAAGGCTGAGAGGGTGGACCTGAGACTGAACATGACCATACCTCTGCCAGACAGCAACAAAGTGACTGTCGAATGCGATATCAGTCGTAATGTTAACTAATTTACATATTCGTTTTGAAAAAGGGCATTGTTTAAATTAACTATTTTTTATTAAAAATTTTTTTTTATGAAAATCGCTCTAGACAAGGCATGAAACCACTTGATGTAAGGAGCTAACAAGAACTAAAGCGATGATTGCAAAGACAGGAGATGCCTATTGGTCTTAGTCTAGAAAAGACCAAGTTTATAGGTAGGAGGAAAACAGTTAGCAGGAAGAGAGTTCCACAAGCCTGCGGTTCTTGGAAAGAAGCTACTGAAATAGGAAGCTGTATTACAATGAGGTATCAAAACAGCGAATTGATGGAGACTACTAGATCAACGAGTCAAACGAGCTGGAACAAAAGAAGCGGAGAATAGATCACATAATTCTGAAGAACACATGCCATAATAGTATTTATAGAAAAGACTGAGACTAGCAACATAACGTCTGTGAGAGAGAGAGGGTACAGAGAAGAAGAAAGAGTAGGTCCAATCAAATTACAGATACGTTTCTGCACCTTACTAGGAACACTCAAATGAGACGGAGATTCACCAGCTAAAATATGACAACAATACTCCATACATGGTCTGATAGTTGATTTTTAGAGATAAAGAATAGCCTCGGGTGTGAGAAAGTGTTTGGAGTGATAAAGAGAACCAACTTTACAAGAAGCAGAAAGAGCAATGGATGTATGAACTTCAAGAAAGATTTGATGAGAGAGAAAGACCAAGAAGTTTCAGAGTCGATTTCTCCTCAAGTATCTCAGGAAGAAAAGGGACACGTCTACGATTGAAAGACACGAGTTGAGTCTTAACTAGATTAAAGCCATTTCGTACCACAATCCTAGACAAAAGAAAAATCCGGATTGTCCTTGATGGCCATTCATCTATGCAACATGACATAAATGCTGGTGTACCCCAGGGATCTATCCTTTGACCTTTGTTGTTCCTGATCTATATAAATGATCTCCCTGATGACATAGTGTCTGAGATTGGTTTATTTGCTGACGACACCACGCTTTACTCTCGCCATGTTGGCAAAACCGACGCGATCATATCTGAGGCATTGGCTGAATCTTTAGAAAATGACCTCCAGGCTGTAGTGGATTGGGGTCATAAGTGGTTGGTAACTTTTAATGCTGCTAAAACAAAGCTCCTTTCCTTCAATAACTACAAGAAACCTCTCCAACCACCGATTGTCATGGCTAATAACACCCTACCTGAGAGTTCATCATTCAAACTCCTCGGTCTAACCTTCACAGGTAACATGAATTGGAACAAATACATTGAAGACATTGCCAAGGCTGCTGCAAAGAAGGTTGGCTCCCTCTACCGTGCTAATAAACTCCTCACACCTGACATTATCCTGTATTGTTTCAAAGCCACCATCCGCCCATGCATGGAGTATTGTTGTCACATCTGGGCTGGTGCATCATCTACTAGTCTCTCCCTCCTTGACAAGGTCCAAAAAAGAATCGGCAACCTAATAGGTCCCTCACTGTCAACCAAGCTCCAATCCCTGTCCCATCGCCGCAATGTAGCATCCTTGTGCTTGTTTTACTTCAATGGCTTATGCTCCGATGAATTGGCTATCCTGGTGCCCCCTCGACGTAAATTCACTAGACAAACTCGACAATCAACTAAATCTCATTCATTCACTGTGGAGGTTCCCAGATGTTGGAGAGACTTCTACTCAAATAGCTTCTTTCCTCGTGCTGCTGGCCCCTGGAACCCCCTCCCTGCCTCCTGTTTCTCCGACAGTACAGATATGCAGAAGTTTAAAACTAATGTAAACAAACATCTCGCTGCGCAGATCCCAATTTGGGTTGACCCCCCACCCCCACCTTCTCTCCTTTTTTTTTCTCAGTAACCCCTTACGTCTACAGTGGCGTCTTGCCTTGTTTGGGGTGAACTATGTTAAAACCAAGAAAAAAAAAAAAACTGAACACAGATCAACTTCTAGATCAGCTGCATATTTCGACTGATCTGATGGAGATGGGCAAGAAGCAACACCAGAATAGAGCTGGAACATTATCAGCATAGACGTTAATATTCTGAACAATATTCTCTGAAAGATCATTTATATAGAGAAAAAACAGTGTTGGCCTAGAATAGAGCCCTGAGGAACACAGCATTGATAGAAAAAGAGAATGAAGAGACCCCGTCCAAAGTTACTCGCAAGCTCTGATCAGAAAGAAAAGACCTAATAATGTCAAGAACCTCACCATCAATACCATAACCCTGAAGTTTGCGTAGGAGACCAGAATGTCACACTCTGTCAAATGCTTTCGAAATGTCAAGCGCAATGGCTCTTCCCTCTCTTGAATTATCCATAAACCGACACATCTGCTCAGTTACAACAGTTATTATTTGTTATTGTTTTTTTTTTTAATTCAATAATTGTTTTGATTTTAATACAACAAATGATTCTATTTTGCAATATTGTTTTATTTCCAGAATAAATATTTAGCATTTTTGTTCAAATGTTCCTTTCTTTGAACGGACCAATTTGATTTTCAACAAGTTGCGATCTATTTCTAAATTGCAAATGAAAAAGCAAATGGATTTCTTCTTCACATTTAATAGATAAGTAAATTTGTATCGAAATGACAAAAATATTTATCTTTATCTATCTATATGAATAAATGAAAACGATTTTTTTTCGTGTTTACAACAAACCTATGAATGAAATGTCTATTGTTTTAAATTAATGTTTCAAGTATTTCAAATAGCGAACTTTACAAAGTGATAGCAAGCCAGCTAATAACTCATATAAGCGACATTTTGATCAATGAGAGCTTTCTCAGTGTATAGAACAGGTATTCAACCCTGTGTCCATGAAGAGCATTTTCTAAAATAGTCACAGCACAGTTTTACCACTTAGCTGTGAGAAAGCAAAGCTCAAATAACACTTCAGAATCCTGTCGAGAGAGCTACAGTTTCAATGGCTGCGGATATAAAACATCACCATTATAAAATTAATATAAATAATGACAGGAGAACCTGTTGAAAATACCAGGTCCTACTTGTGATAATAAAAACGTGCTAGATATTTATAATCCAATTATATAAATACATGCTAGAAAGATATAACCCATTTGGTTGCACATTGAGCTCGGGTTAAAAAATATTTCCTTACTTGTATTCACCCCAAACAAGAACAAGATATATTGCAACTGAAACGTAAGGGGCTACTGTGGTTCGATGCCATATTTAGATGGGGGCATCCTTAGTGTGGAATTGTGCAGAAAGATGTTTGTTCATATTACATTTAAATTTCTGCATGTTGGTGCAGTCGGGGAAACAGGGAGCAGAGAGGAAATTCCAAAGCAAGCGCTATGAGGACAGAAGCTATTAGAGTAGAAAGATTTCCGGCATCTGGAGACATCTACAGTGAAGGGGTGGGATTTTGCTGCTAGTCATTTTTTTCAGAGGTATTTACGTTGAGGTGATACAAGTGCAGTAAGTTCATCGGAGCACATTCCATTGAAGTACTTGTAAAACGATATTACGGCAATATGACATTAACTTAGGTTTTTTGCACATTGTCCAAGAGGGAGAGACTAGCGGTTGGCACAATTTTATACCTTGAGAGTGAGACTTATGTATGATGTGGAACTTCAATTTACATTGTAGAAGTTTGTAGTCTGACTTGTATTAACCTGCATCTGTGTGTGTTTACTTCACAGGTTGTGGTCGTCCACTTGTGGTCTTCGTCTGTATTCGGTGTAAGATTCTGACATCGGTTCCAGTGTCAATCATGTGGTCTCTGTCATTGCTGCAACAAAAGGATTCTCCTTCCAAGCAAAACTACAAAACCAGTTTAAAACAGGTAACAATGTTTTATTTTGAGAGACATTACAATAATACTTCTCCACTGAACTACAGACTTGCAATCAGAACTCTGAGCCCAACCAAATTAAAACATAAATCCAACCAAACACAAACAGTCCATCAGGTTAGAATCCAAAAACCCATCTGTCTCTGAGATACACAGAAACCCAACTGAACTTCCTGCCAGCCTTGCGGGAATATCTATAGATACTGGTAACATTTTGAGTAGACCACACAGTCAGCCCACTTGAAAAGGCTAAACTGTTTATCTATGGACATCAAAAACTTACTGCCCAGGATGCCTCATATTAGGAGGGACATTAATTTTTCCGAGACTCAAGTGGCTGACAATCACAGTATGGAACCTTGTAACTAAGAAGATATTACTATTTCAAAGGTCATCCCATTTCTTGGGTGGTCTCTCTTATCTTAGCTAAATATTTCTCCCATTGCAGGCCTGTCGTCCACATGCAATACAACCATGCATCTCACTAAACATGCAGCATTGAACATATTGACACATGCACAGTGAAAGCATCTCGAAGGTCTCATTTGGGAGTGATAACATAATCAGGAATGTTACCATGCTTTGACCATGGGTGGAACCAAATTGCCTTATTGGAAGCTTTCTAATCCAAGAAGGTGTTGCAAATGATAGGACCAAATTCAGTACAAAGTTGGAGAAGGTAATGGACATTGTTATTCACACTTCTTATACCATATTTACCTAATGTGCTCCATGTTTAATGATTTTACCCTATGTGGGCATTGAAATTGCCGAAGAGGGAATATTTTATCAGCTTTTAAGAAAGTAAAACTATTTTGAAATCTTGTTAGATTAGGATAGTCCCTTTATCACTGCTAAGAGTTGTATGAACCGAAACGACAGTAATAAAGCGTTTGCACCACAATGGAATTGGTGTGTGTGTGTGTATGATCTTATCAATAAAGCTGTAAGGCTGTTCGACCCTATGTACTAGCTCTGTTGGATAGTCTTTTGCGCTTTTATCTCAACTCTCTACATGACGAGTGTACACCATCGGTCAAAAATGACGGGAAAAAGTATCCTTCGACAGTGTTCGCACTAATATTCATATTCATATAAAATAACGTCTGAATTGGTGAAGTTAATCAAAAAGAAATAAGAATGAAAGAAAGAATACTTGAAATAGATTTGTGAAGCAGCTTTTTTACTTGCTAGCATTTGTGTGACGAGACGGATATATATATTATTACACATTGCTTTTTATTATAGCGTGTAGGATGATAACAACGCCATCATGGATTTCTTTTTTATTTGCTTGAATCTGGCCTGGTAAGAAAATATTCTCATAAGTAATCAAATTTCATTCATTTATTCATTATTTTCAATCCTCTCAGGTGTTGCAAATGAAATTAGCCGCATCTGCTACACGCAACATCAGCAGGTTGGTTCACCTTTTGTGACACCACTTATTGCATGTTCTGCATTTGATGGAGTTCGAGCCAGTTTCAAACTTACAGATGCTGCATGTGTATTTGCCTTGTGGAACAGATATCATCTCTTTAGTGTCAGATATCATATGCTTCGACTTCCACATTTTAAATGCTGTACTTACTTCTTTCGCACTAGCTGCACTGATAACAATATCATCTGCATAAAGAATCTCCCATGGAGCACCATTTCTGCAGGTTTTTGTCAGCTCTTCAAAGAAGATTATAAATAAGAGTGGGTGAAGCACTCCTACCGTTATTTATAGGGGTTCAGAAAGCACGCTTGCAAAGGTTTTGCCTCTGGTCGATTTGTCTGGAAACTACATTCATTAACTGATTGCGAACATATTTGCGCCTGAGTTCCCAGAGGATAACCTTTCTTGGCACCTTGTCAAAAGTCTTTTCTAGATCAATGAAAACGTGAAAAAGCTGCTTTTTATGTTGTAGAGGTGCATGAAATTAATCAGAAAAGACAGTGAAGACTTCTCGAGTGTTGTGTCAATCGTTAATAAACACTGTAACGATTTCAAATTAGCTGAACTGGGTGAAGGTAACTTTAAATGCTTAATAATTGTGCAAGGACTTGTATCAGCCAAAGACGAGGAAATCAGACGTAGAATTCTAAACAAGTTAGAAAGTAAGCCAAATTTAGCATTACAGAAAATAGCCGAAAACTGCCAGAGATTTGTAAGTGTTGAACAAGATTCTAAAGATATTGAAGAGTCGGGCATTGCTCACATAAGAAAGATACGTCAGAAATCACATTTCAACTTTCCTTCAAAAATAAGTCGATCCAAAAAGAAAGAATTATTTTCACGCTCCTACAAAAACAAGCCACCCCAATAAAAAACAAGGAAAATTACCGCCTAGCCCCTGTTTCCATTGTGGATCCCTTCATTGGGTTATGGATTGTTCATACCGTTTTAAAACCTGTCTAACTTGTAATAAAGTAGGGCACAGTAGGGTAAAGTCCGCATTGCAAAACAAATCAAGGAAATAATAGTCGAGTTAAATCCACAAAAACGAATGAACAAAACAGCATAAATATAAGAAAGTACGTACAGGTAGAAATCCTGAATAAAAATGTCAAGTTAAAACTAGACTCTGGTTCAGGGTGAAATTATTACCAACGTTACTTTAAACGGAACTATCAAAAATTGAAAATGTTCGTATTAAAAAAATACTAACAATTTATTTGGCACAGACTGTTTAATCTATGGGATTTACCAATCAACACGTTTTGCTAGAAAATAGAAAATCTGACGACCGAGTCAGGAAAACTAAAGAAAGAATTCAAAAGTACCTTTTCCGAAGTTTTTTTCTTCTTAGAAGAAATAAAATTTCTGTGACATATCATAGATAAAGACGACAGAAGGCCAGATCCAGAGCTAGCAACTGTAATTAAGGACATGCCGGCTCCTGAAAATATTATATTCCTACAGAGTTTCCTGGGACTGGCTAATTTTTACCAAGCATTTATCCCATGCTCCACTGAACGAACTTTTAAGAAAAGATAAAGTTTGAAAATGGACACCCGAATGCCAGGAGGCATTCGATAAAACTATTAAAGTTTTAACGTCGGATTTATTCTTCACACACTATAACCCGAACCTAGAAATCATAGTTGTTCGCGACGCAAGCTCGTAGGAATAGGAGCATGCGTCCTTGAAAAAATACCAGACGGAACTTACAAACCCATCGCTTATGCATCGAGGACGCTGTTTTCAGCTGAGAAACATTACTTCCAAATCAAAAAGGAGACTTTGGGAATAATCTTTGCAGTCACCAAATTCCATCGTTAGATACACGGAAGATTTTTAACGCTGCAAATTAATCGCAAACCGTTACTTACCATTTTCGGTTCAAAGAAAGGTCTGCTCGTATACACGGCAAATAGACTGCAGAGATGGAGAGAATCCTACTAAACTACAATTTTAAGATAGAATACCTACCCTAGAAAAAATATATCACGCTGATGAATTATCAAGACTGGTTCCGAGACATAGAAAACCACTTGAAGATTCCGTGATTGCTTTCCTACGAACTGATGGGGGAAATAAAATCTATTTTATGCAACACAATAAGAAAACTCCCTGTGACCCTACATGAAATAAAACATAAAGCCCTCAATGGTGAGTTCATTAACATAACAAAAACAAAAATTACAGAAAAGGACTAACACATTTCAAACAGTTTTTCTCTATGTACATCGAAAAAACTACAGAGGAGAATCCTGAAGGATTTTCATGTTGGCCACTCTGGGACAAATAGGATGACAATTGTAATGCGCAGCTACGTATACTGGCCTAAAATAGGCCAAGACATTGAAAACATCGTCAATACGGGCACAGGCTGTGACTTGGCGGCAAAGGCACCTTCTATTAAAGATAGACCGTGGCAAAAGAAACGGACTAGCCGTGGCCAAGGATACACTTGGACTTTGCGGGCCCGTTAGAGGATTTTTACTATCTAATTATAGTAGATAGTTTTACCAAATGGTTCGCAGTGTTTCGATCTAAAAAGCCCCCTACAGGGGTAACTATAAAATTCCTTCACGGATTGTTCGCCCGTTTTAGGGTGGTCTATTGTTTGGTCAGTGACAACGGAACTCAATTAATGTCTGCCACCATTTAATATGTTTTGTGAATTTTTCCAGCCGAGATCAAATGGCCAGGCAGGGCGTTTTGTGGACACTTTAAAAAGAGCTCCGAGAAAAGCTTGCGGAACTCTCACAGGTATACAGGATCATGCCTAATTTTAACACACCATCCTCATTATCTTTTGCATAAAACATGTTTGTGCGTAAGATAAGATCCGTTTTTGACAAATTTGTGCCAAAACAAATGAAAAAGGACGAACCTCTATTGTACCAAAAAAACGTTAAATATGATTTACATAATCCAAGGCCTCCATTTCTCTCATAAGAGACACCTATATCAAATTTGGAAACGGATGACACCGACAGCACTGCCCAGGAAGTAGAAAGAGTTATGGATACCATATACAACACTTTCGACATACAGATACTACAAGCAGCTCCTGAATAGCGACACTCTAAAAGAAACGGAAGTCTCCAGATATCATCATATCAATCCAAAAAGGAAATGATACTGTTTTGGAACTACTCTAGTCTAATACTGGCAGTTGGACAGAAGTTCATCACTTTCTTTTTATGCTGTATTTATACTTTCTTAAATATACTTATTTCACTTAATCCCGAGTTCGTGTCTTCTTACAAATCTGAAACAGTTTGAAACATCAATAGCATCTTTTAAATGAATTAATATTTTATATTAATATTTTATTTACATTTAAAATGTTTCTTTAGTTCAGAGAATAAACTTTTTTTTTAATGCTCGAAATATGTAAAATTTATATTTGTGTGTATGTGAGTAAATAAGAGAGAGAGAAAAGAAGCGAGATTCTTTTTCTTATCGATTAGATTTCAAGCAGTGAATATTTAATATGAAAGAAAGTTTGACTATTTAATCTCTACAGAAAAGCAAATGTTTAAAGTTAGACAACTTAAAATAACTTTATAATCGCCCCCCCCCCTTAAAAAAACAAAAATAATAAAAAGAGGACAAAAAAGTAAGATTTCTTCCTGCTATTAGCTTCTATTTTTCGTATTTACGTGATGAAAAAATGCTCCAAACTTTCAAGTTCAAAATTATTCCTCGCGAGAAACGTCGGCAAATTTACTGGCAAAATGATTGTCAGGAGAAATCCTTTTCTGAGTGCGTCTATGCGTTTATAAGCAGTCACTTCCAGAATGCATTTACTGACGTATTAGAGTAAGAACAACTATTAAGTCATCCGGAAAGTTCTGAGTGATTTTGAGGGTTTGGGCTTTAAATGCTTCGTATAACAGCTGTAAAGCTGGAACGACTGATATTTTGTATAACTTGCAGCGTGCTAACATACCAGTTACGTCTCGCACCAAAAACCAGTATATATATATATATATATATATATATATATATCTTAATTTTGTCAGTTCTTATGAAGGTCAAAAATGGATAGCCAAAAATTGCATTTTTGGCACGTAATGCTTTTATCCTTAAAAAAGGGTGAAAACGATGCAAAAACGCATAAAACCATTCAGAAAACGTAAGAGAAGGTGATGTAGATGAATCCGACCTTCAAATGCGGACTCTCAGCTTACAAGACGTAAGTCCTTTACTGTCTACGAAATGAGTCCCTGAACCTAATTCCTCGGGTCTATTTGTAGTCCCGCCCGTGACGTCACATCCGGCGTCACATCTACCTCCTCCTCTGTATTCGGATCGCTTCCCTCGTCCCCTGAACTGCTGCTTGCATATCTCCGGGGTTTTCTTATGTGTCGTCTTGCTCGTCTGAGTGCGATCGGGAGGTCCATTTCTTCGTCGCTTCTTTGGGTCTGTTCCTCTTCTTCCAGTTTCCTTAACTCATCACTGAAAGGGAACTCATCATCCTCCCCTTGTTGACGGGTCGTGTTTTGGGGGATTCTTTTTAGTTGTGACGTGTGTCTTAGCACCCGTTTATCTCCTTGCCTTATAATCGCGGATTCCCCCTTGCGCTCTCCTACTGTCCATGGTGTTGGATGATAAGCTGGGGTTAGCTTATTATATCTACTTTGTTTTAGGAGTACACTTTCTCCTGTTTCTATGTAAGATGGTTTGGCTTTATTTTTCTGATCTGTGCGATCCTTTAATTTGTATTTCTCTTTCTTGTCTTTTTGCCGAGCTGCTCTCCAGGCCTGGCTTTCAGGTCTTTTTTGTAGTCCTGGCAGGTTGATGTTCACCTCCCGACCCAAGAGAAGAGAGGCAGGTGTTTCCCCCGTCATGGCATGAGGGATGTTTCGATAATACATCAGGAATTCTCCTAGATGTTTCCTCCAGTCCCTTCCTTCAGTGTTCATTGCTCTAATCGCTTTCAACATAGTTCCAAAGAACCGCTCAATTTCCCCATTAGTTTGGGGATGATAAGGTGTTATCTTCCGATGTTGGATACCCCATTGTTCACAGAATTGCTTAAAATCGGATGATATGAATTGGGGTCCGTTATCTGAAACAATGATGGTGGGGATGCCGTGTGTATAAAAGCAGTTTTGGATCGTTGATACAACTGTACTGGCTTTCGTGGTTTTCGTAATGAATGCTTCCGGCCATCTTGAGCCTGCATCAACCATCCCAATAACATAATCCCCGCTAGGGAAAGGTCCACATATGTCGACGTGGAGGACTTCCCATGGACCTTTCATCTCGGCCATATGTACTGGACGATGGTTACTCTTCGGGTCTTGGGTCGTACACGGGATACATCGGCTTATAGTGGTCTCTATGTCCTTGTCTATATTAGGCCACCATACCTTAGTCCTAAGCAGCGCTTTTGTTTTCACTATACCCAAGTGTGTGTCATGTGCCAACTTCAGGATTCGCTTCTGCAAGTTTTTTGGTATAATGATTCTGGATCCTCGCGTAATTATACCCCGTTTGGCTGTCAGCTCATTCTTCACATGTTTGTAGGGTTGGGTTGACTCTTTACTCCAGTCGCCTTGTTGTATCGCCTTTTCCACTGCTTTGAGAGTTAAGTCCCGTTGAGATTCTTCCATTATCTCTGATAACGTGATTGATTTAGGCGTGCTGTTTGCTACGATGGCGTTGATAAACCCTTCGGCAATCTCTTCTTCTGGTGATACTGTTTTTTGATATTTCATCGGTTGTCGAGAGAGTATGTCTGCTGGATTATTCCTACCGTTGATATGTTTGATAGTATAGTCATATTGTTGTAAGCGTAGGATCCAGCGCAATATTCGTGCGGAGGGGTTGCCTTTGGGATTAAAAATAGTTGTCAAGGCTTGATGATCAGTCATTAGCAGGAAATTTTTTCCATACAGATAAAAATGGAATTTTTCGCAAGCCCACACAATAGCTAGGGCTTCTTTTTCCAGTTGGCAGTAGCGACGTTCACCGTCGGTCAGAGTTCTCGATGCATAGCTGATGGGGGTAAGTACTCCTAGTTTGTTCTGGCACAGTATTGCTCCCAGTCCCACGGGACTGGCGTCTACCAAGACTGATGTCTCCAGCTTTGGATCGAAGTGCATAAGCGGCTTGCTTTGAATTATCATATTTTTCAGTTTAAGGAAGCAAGATTCCTCTTCCTTGGTCCATCGCCATTCCGTGTTTGCACGAGTCAACCTTTTTAAGGGCTCACTGAGTGTTGCCAGACGAGGGATAAATTTCCCGAGGTAATTTATCAGCCCCAAGAAACTACGTACGTCCTGGATATTTTCGGGGTTTTTGAATTCTTTTATTGCTTTTATTTTGGAGTCGGTGGGTCTGATCCCTGTGCTGGACACAATAAACCCATGGAACTCGAGTTCTTCACTGTGGAATATGCTCTTTTTCTGTGCGATTGTGAGGTTGTTTCCTCTCAACGTCCGCAATACCGCATCTAGGGTCTTGTTGTGTTCTTTTGTGTCCTTTCCCCACATTAGAATGTCGTCAGCCCCGTTGCAGCAGTTTGGGATTTTCTGGAGGATTTGTTGTAGTAATCGCTGCCCTTCCTCGGCTGCAGATGTAATTCCCATCACTAGTACTTTGTATCTGTAGATCCCAGACTTGCAAGAGAAAGTGGTGATGTCCCTTGACTCTGGATCTAGTTCTATTTGGTGATAATAGGAGTTTAGGTCGATTTTCGAGAAAGTGTTTGCGTTGCCAATTTCACTCAATAGTTGTTCAACTGTTGGTATTTGATAGCGAGTGCGTTTTACTGCTTTATTCGCTACGCGTAGGTCGGCACATATTATTATCTCCCCGTTTGGCTTTGGTACCGCTACTAATGGTGAGACCCACGGAGTTGGTCCTTCCACTCGTTCAATGATATCATTTTCTAACATTTCCTCGATTTTTTCCTCCACCGCTTCTTGGATGTGAAATGGTGTTCGTCGTGGTGGTTGGGCTACTGGCGTAATGTTATTGTCAATTTTGATTTTGAGTCGAAAATTTCTCATTCTTCTTAACCCTTCTAATGAGGGTAGATGTTGTTTGAGAATGTCCTTTGTTGATTGTGGGATACTGTTTGTATGGAGTGATTTCACTTGTGGGGTGGTAATGAACCCTAGTTCAATGCTGGCCCGTTTGCTCAATATGTTACCCCCTTGATATGCCTTAGTAACAAATATCTTGTGGGCTATTCTCCTGGGCCCCTTTGTTAGCGTAGCAAAAAATTCCCCTTTTAGAGGTATCGGTGTGTTCCCATAGGCTTTTGGTCTACAATTGGTTTGTTTTAATGTCAAATTCGGTCGTAAATTAAGGATTCCCGAAAAAGTTTTGCCGTCAATGAGATTGATATCTGCTCCAGAGTCTATTAATATTGTGACGGGTACGTCGTCAATGTGGACGACTTCGCTTCCTGCCGCACTAATGTGATCTATTTGGAAGACCCATGTCTGGTTGTCTGATTCCAGTTTCGTTGATACTGGTTGGACACGTTTGTTTTCGCCTGATAGGTTTGATTCTTTTTTTCTATCGCTCTTTTTCCTCAAGCACGTTTTCTCGAAGTGGTTGTTTAATCCACAGTAGTTACATTTTTTTCCAAATGCTGGGCATTTTGTTTGACCATGTATATGGTCTGAACTGTTACAGCCGTAGCATCTTGTGACAGGTCTTAAAGGGCTGTTTTTGTCTGTGGAGGGGAGATGTCTATGATCACTGTTAAGTTGTTGCCGTTTGTAGCTGGTTTTAACTTGGTGGATATCCGAATGCCCTTTCCCGTTCCCTTCAATATGCTCGGCCTGTGTTTCAGTGGATTCGAATATGAATGCTCTCCGAAGTGCTTCCTCTACGGTCAAATCCGTTTCTTTTAAATACGCTCGACGTAATTTGTTGGAGGTGCATGTCTCTATTAGTTGGTCTACTATAGCCTTGTCTAGACTGTATTCGTTAAAATTACATTTTGCCCCTTGTATCCGCAAACGGGTGACGTAGTCGTGTGTAGACTCCTCGTTATCTTGCATAAGCATTCGGAATTTATGACGTTCGAAAACCTTATTGGTTTTCTGGATGAAGTATTCGTCCAAAGCTATCTTCATTGTTTTGTACGTTGGCTCTAATCGGTCTTGTGGTACCTCCGGGGTTAAAGTCCTGATGATTTCTTTTAGTTTCCGTCCCCCATAAAATCGTAAAAGTGAACGCTGTCGATTGTCATCCCTTATTTCGAACGCCGTAAATGCGTCCTCAAGGTGTTCACTCCATTCCCTCCATGCTTGCTCCTGGTTAGAGTCCTCCCAGTCTAGGGGTTCTATTGTTGGCATTGAAAGAGACATATTTATTTATTTTCTCTTCGGGAGGGGGTTTTGTTCAGTTTTCTTCGAGAAATTATATTTCAGTTGTTGTTCAGTTTCGGGTTTTTTTTTTTTTTTTTTTTTTCCAGTTGTTTAGTTTCGGTTGCTCGTCGCTGTTTGCTTCGAGAAATTAAATTTCAGTTGTTGTTTCGATTACTCGTCGCTGTTTGCTTCGAGAAATTAAATTTCAGTTGTTGTTCAGTTTCAGTTACTCGTCGCTGTTTTGCTTAGAGAAGTTAAATTTCAGTTGTTGTTTAGTTTCGGTTACTCGTTGCTGTTTTCTTCGAGAAATTAAATATCAGTTGTTGTTGTTCAGTTTCAGGGTTTTTTTTCCAGTTGTTTAGTTTCGGTTACTCGTCGCTGTTTGCTTCGCGAAATTAAATTTCAGTTGTTGTTTCGATTACTCGTCGCTGTTTGCTTCGAGAAATTAAATTTCAGTTGTTGTTCAGTTTCAGTTACTCGTTGCTGTTTTGCTTAGAGAAGTTAAATTTCAGTTGTTGTTCAGTTTCGGTTTTGTTTTTTTTTTTGTTTTTTTCCAGTTGTTTAGTTTTACCTCGTCGCCAGGTTTACTGTCTACGAAATGAGTCCCTGAACCTAATTCCTCGGGTCTATTTGTAGTCCCGCCCGTGACGTCACAAGTCCATCTCGATGACCATTACAGTCTTTTTTTATTATTAGGTCACGACTTATCAAGGTCAAGAGCCACTCAAGGATGAAGGTTAATGAGATCAAATGATTGTCAACCGAAAGATGAGGAACCCTATGGGGGTATTGACATTGATAAGTGGTATAAACTGCGGTTGATTACTTATAGGGGAGTTTAGGACAAGAATTTGTTTACATTTGATTTGAAAACGGCTGTTGTAGTCTGCAGGGAAGCAGTCCCGTTGTAATGTGTCCCACAGATGGGAATCCCTTGCAACGAAACTCTGTCCAGGGGAATTCTGTTTGACACCAGGCATATGGAGGGAGAAAGGAAAGTCTTTTTGCTGATGTGCTGGCAATACGAGTTCATACTGTAAATATCTTACAAGGAGGAACCAAAGATTGAAGCTCAGTCGAGCACCTTCAATCGAAATAAAGGTAGAGTAGAGAAAGACTAGCAACGTATTTCTTGTGAGAAAAGGGTTATAGGAAGGAGAAGGGATCATCCCCTACTAGATTTCATAGTTGATTTAGTTGTAGAAATATATATTTTAAAGATAAATATTGACACTAGTTAAAATCAAAGTTTTTTTTAAACAACATATCAATCTTTTTTGAGTAACTTAATGTCGAATCCAGTTACTTTGCTAAAAGTTTTTTATGCTTCAAATTTATAATATTTTCTAATATTAAATAAATTTTATTTTGTCATTGGATTTGGAGACGACTATATTGGTTTTTCTTCTTTTGTTCCCGTACACTGCCGCGTAGAAACTCTTGTGGGGAAGCTAAAGTCACGGCAACCAAATCGAAATATGTAACGTTCTGACTTTTAAAACTCTACTAAAAAGTTCTTAAACCTTATTGTTACAGTTCATTTCCACATACGCTGTTTTCGCGTATCTTAATTCTTTTAACGTGTGTGTGGATGTGTTCATTATATGCGAGTGTGTGTTTAATCATTAATTCTCTTTTCTTTTTACGGGAGCACGTTAAAATGTTCTACGTATGTGTATGGGTGTGCAACTCATTATCTGAGTCTCTCAACCTCTTTTTTCAAGTGACAAGTGACAAATGTCTAAACTGTCCATTTCAATGTTAATATGGGAATTTACTTTGTCTCGCCGTCGCTCTTTCTTCCTCTCTTTCATCGCTAACTGCCTGCGCTGATTCGCCACGCCCTTACTTTCTCTGCGTGTTGTCGTTGGTTGTGATCGCTGCATTCCTTTTTTTTTGCACAGCCGTGATGATGATTCGTCTGTGGCCTCTTGAGTTTAGCAAGATGAAATAAAACTTTTCCTTGCCCAGAAAGAAACTATAAGACTTTCATTTTGAATTTCAGGAGCTTTATTTTTCTGGAGACAAAACATTACTTATATAGATAGAAATCAGGTTTATCTTAACTACAGTCTATCTTATGAACTTGTTCAAAAGGTTAGGTATATACTTAACTTATTAGGGAATCAATGAGTGACTCGATGAACAGACATCTTGGAGGGCACATTTTACCTTACAGTTATTTTCATTGTTTTAAGTTTTTACAGCATAATTATTTCACGTCTGCCTTGCTTGAACTCCTATACAGAACTGTCTGAAAAACATTCCTTTCTTTGTCAACGACAAAAAAAGTGAAGTCACTCGCCATCTTGACTAATCCCCCTTTGTTTTTTGACCTCTTGCTTTGTGATCTGACCTCCAGTTCACCCTGTCTGATTATTCACTGTGGGAACATATCGATTTCCCAAAGTTTGTGTCATTCTAACCTGCACTAAACTCGACCCTTATCAAAATCTATACTGGTTGATCTACTCTTATCTGACATAAGGTCCACTAATAATTAAACACTCTTACAAGGAGGAGCCGAAGATTGGAGCTCAGTTGAGCACTTTCTATAGAAATAACGGTAGAGTAGAGAAAGACTAGCAACGTCTCTTCTGTGATGAAGAGGCTGTAGGAAGATTTTATTTTGTATATGAATGGTTTGTAGATTAATTTGTTTTATAGGCGTGTATTTTGTAAATAAATACTCTGTAATTGACAAATTTTATTTAACCCATAGACGGGTACTACCACTTTGGGTGAGAGTGGACCTGAGTAATGTAAGGGATGACTCCACACTACTTTTCAAAACTCCCAAATTGGGGTCTCACCACTGTATGCAGTTTGTGTCATAGGCAGAACGGCCGCCAGTAAAGAGAGCTCAGGTAATTGATAGGGTTTGGAAATGGAGTAGGCAGAAAAAAAGGGATAGGCAGAATTTCAGATCATAAAATTATGAACCTTTGGGAGTAACCAACTCGAGGTTAAAATGAATGAAGTAATTAGTTGTCGTTTTGAGTGACCAATGAACTTTCTCTTTCAGCTTTGTAGCAAATTTGTTAGTGAATGGAATTATGAATAGGCTGTTACAAATTATTGTTACTAACGAAAATATGCTCCCCCGAGTCGCATGTTTTGGTAGTATATATGACGAACGAACATATACTACACTTTCCTCCAAAGGAGGAAGTAAGTCTTGGGAAGATCGTTTCATGACGAAGGAACATATACTACATTACCCCTCAACGAAGGAAGTAATGCCCGGGAGGATGGTCTCATGACAACAGAACAGATACTAAACTATTCCCTTTGCAGAGGAGGACGTAATGTCTGGGAAGCTGATATCATAACGAACGAACATATACTACACTACCCCAACGGAGGAAGTAGTGCCTGGGAAGATGGTATCATGATGATCGAACATATACTACACTGAACCCTTCATTTAATTCTAACTGAATCCTTTATTTAATCCCTGTTTTCTGGAGGTTGAAGATTCAATCCTCACTATAGGCGATATTAATTATGAATAAAATATAAATTACTTAACACTTGTACCCGGAATAATTTATCCTCATAAATGAAATACACCATATTCATTTGGTAAATCATATATACACTTAACTTCTAAAGCATATTACTGCTAAATATATGAGTGATGATGAATACCAACAATGATAATGAGTCAGTTAATATTGAAAAATCAAAGAAGGAATCAAAAGAGACAGAAAATTTTTGTTAATTTCTAAATTTCTAATTTGTGTTTTAATTTTTTAATTAGAAGTATAACTATTTTAATTTGAAGCCGACCATTTTTAATTTGAAGTTGTGCTTTCTTAATTTAAAGTTGCACTTGCAATGGCAGAATTATCTAAGTGATCTCCCTCGGATTATATCCAAGTTACCTCCCCATAATCATTTTTTGCTAATGTTAGAGAAAATATGCTCTACTGTCCGAGAATCAACAATCTCATTCCACCCTCATGAGTAATATAGAACAAAATATTATTCACTTTTCTAGCTAGTCCGACCCTCGTGTGTTATCAAATATAACACAACACACAAAATGGTTGCATAATATTTGGGAAAGAGACCCTAGAAATATGATAAAAACGTAAGAGTAAGGGTATATAAATATTTGTTAGCTTTACAAGCTCATGCAATGCTGTGTCAAGAGGTGTGGCTAGAGATTATGCAACCCTTGCTTCTCTGAAAACACTCGTGTCTTAATGGAAAAGTTTGAGTGACACTTTTAAGAGCCAAAGATGACTCCAGACAGTAGGCGCAAACCCATGTGATTTTTAGGCAATGATTTTCGATCTCTTGGCTGTTGAGATTTCATGCAGAAAAGACGTATCTAGGGTTCTCTCCCCAATGGGGGCATCGCACACTGTGGATGGGTATAGCAAGACGAGCTATCCATCAATCTATATGTCTGTCTTTCTCTCTCTGTCAGTAACCTGTGTCCTTGATGTTTTTTTGCGACTGTTCTTCTTTTTTTTAAATAAACATGTTTATAAATCAACATCGGCGTCCGAGTGGTTTAGTATCCACAGACAATCACGAACCTGAGTTCACGACGACGACACAGGTGTATAATGGTTTATACACGCATCGGTAAGTGAAACTATACAATAATATGCAAATGTTTTATTTACTGTTCTGCTTTAAATATGCCCTCTTCAGATTTCTAGTGAGTTTATTCATAATAAGCATTGCAGTAGTAAATAATTGTTAAGATGCTAGTGACGTTCTTCGTCTCAGAAGCTGTAAAATTATTCATAGTAGAATAATTTGCGTGGAAGCAAACTATGCACTCTAAGTCAAGTGGAGTAAAAATATAAATATGTGCGTGGATCATAACAATTTAGTTCTGAAACTGAACAAAGAAAGAAATTAAAGTTCATGCTAAAAGCTGCTAATGATAATATTCAAACAGCAAAGCTTACACATACACATGAAACAAGCCGGTACATCAATATACGCTGATATCTTATAGCTTACACAGCTCCTGCTGCTACTCAAATGTCTTACAACTTACACTTAAACATATACATTAATTTATCATTAATGTCACCTGCAGTTTCTACTGATACTCTAACATACTTGCTGTGTCTTTCAACATCCAATAGCTAACGCATATATACACACATAAAATAAATGCAAGCATTAATCTAACAGGACCTCAGGGAAAGTTCACAGTTTGTGTGCATCAATCTGTATAATATGCTGTTTATAATAATATTCCTTTTGAAATAATAAATGTCTGTTAGTGTCAATACTATTAAGAAAAAATGACCCTCCTTCTTCTTCTTCTTCTTCTTCTTCTTCTTCTATAAAATAATTGTCATTGTCAGCTAAATATTCTTTAAATAAATAAAACGAATATATATCTTCTTTATTTATGTATTTAAAATTGTAGTAATTTAATTATTTTTAAAACAATAAATATTCTCTGTCTTCTTACCGTAAAACTAATTGGCAGTTTAATATACTTCAAATCAATAAAATGAAAGTCACTTTTATTGGTCCCCCGATTTATAAAATCAGGGAACCTATGTTTTGAGTCATTTCCATCCGTCCGTCCGTCCGTTCGTCCGTTCGTCCGTCCGTCCGTCCGGATTTTTCTCCGCAACCATCCATTGAATTTCTCTGAAATTTTGCATGAAGTCTTTGGTCAGGTTAGAAAGTGACATTCTCCGATTTTTGAAAAAAAATCTGGTTAGCCCCCCAGGGGGTCAAAAGGCCCCGAAATGGCCGAAAATGACATTTTTGCCCCATAACTTTTCATCGATCCATTCAATTTCTCTGAAACTTGGCCAAAATATGGAGGCAATTGTTCCTAATAGAAAATAAGTATCACTGACCTTCGTAAAAATCTGGTTCGCGCCCCCAGGGGGTCAAAAGCCCCCAAAATGGCAAAAAATGACCCTTTTCTCCCATAACGTTTGATTCATCCATTCAATTTTTCTGAAACTTGGCCAAAATGTAGAGGCAATTGTTCTGCATATAAAATGAGCATCCTTGACCTCAGACAAATTCTGGTTCGCGCCCCCAGGGGGTCAAAAATGCCCCAAATTGCCCAAATTTATTGCATTTTACACTCGCCACATCGAGTCACATACAAAGGGGGACCACGCATGCGCGGCTTGTTTAAAATTGTACTGTTTTAATCGATGGAATGACAGTATTCGATTTTGTAACAATTCGTTTTAAAATGGGTAAAATCGGATTTTTTTTACTTTAGTGATATTAGATCTTTTCTGTTTGGCAGATCTCATTTTTTAAAAAATCTGTGTGAAAGGTGATTGTTGTCTTTCTGCTAAAGATGAAAAACACTGATATATAAAAATATATTTATTGTTGGTGGCAGTGAATTAGTGTGGGTAAGTGAGAAAGGAAGACGCACGTCTCAGGAATTAACGTAGTAGTTTTCTCGGATCCAATCGCCAGTCGATTATTGATCTCAATTTTGGTTTTGTTTATATAACAATTTGTGACACCCATGCGTCCACTTGTAAACGCCCATCCTGGGGATTTTTCTGCCGCTGTCAATATATAGTCTAGAGCGTTTATTTAACGATGGGCTATTTCTGTCTGCAGCTGGTTTTGAATCAACCAACAATTATTTTATTTCCGGCAATAAATCGTGTTTTTCCTTCCAGCCAGGTGTGTGTCTGTGTCACATACATTTATTCATGCCGGATGACGTTTCCGATACACCTGGCCCGAATATTCAACAGTGATAACGTACGTACGAACACATACACATCAGTACTACTGCTGCTGTTGCTTCCTTCTAGACATATACAGAACATCAATTCACATACATTTAATGTATATATATATATATATATAGAATTCATCAATAAGCCTTTCAAAATTATAAGTTATGACTCTGAAGATGAGTTGATTAAGACTCAAGGATAAAAGGAGTTAAAAAAAATAAAGAAGAGACACTTGCAATACATTTGAGTTCAGCTTTCGTTAATTTCTATTTTGTAACATCTTTTTTTAATTTGAAGTTGATCTTTTTTAATTTAGAGTTGATATTTTTTAATTTGAAGTTTAGCTGTCTTAATTTTAAATCTAGATATTTTAATTTAAAGTTCAACCTTTTTAATGTCAGGGTAAAAATACATTTGTTACTCCAAAGATTCTACAGAGAGGAGAGGAGGTGGTGCACCTGTAGCTATATTGAACATGGGTGAGTGAAAATAATGTTGAAAAAGGGAAATCTCCATGTAAGATTAGAATAAGAAAGAAAAAGAAAATTTCCATTACAGGATAAGTTAGATGTAAGGCTGACATGTACTGGAAGTTGTGTCATGAGAGAAAGTAAATGGTAGAGGAGCGAGGTTAATTCTGCTTCTTGAGTGTTCAGCGTCAACGTGAACGGACGTCGTTTTTTTTAGACTCCCTCCTTGGGAGTTGGCCGGAAAGATACAGTTCATCGAGATGTATTTGCTGTAGATTGCTGTAAAAAGTAAGCAAATACCAGAGTAAATAATGGGGGTATTTGTTGTTTCTTTTTATTTGTTACATTATTAGAGCTACGAGAGAAGACAGGAAGACACAGAAACCTCTGCTGCTACATCAACGTTACGACCATCTGTACAACTAGAAGTCACTACTCATTGAGCCAACAACTACTTACAATGCGTCAATGAGACAAATAGCTGTTTTCTGTCAATTAAAAGATTATGTGCTATCTGGTGTGGATTGAAGACCTAACCATGCAAAGTTACACCTATCTCTTGAATCTTACCTGCTGTTCCCATACTTTTATACTATTTAAAAAAAAAACTTTTGCTTACCCCAAACAAAAAAAATTGCCACTGAAGCGTAAGAGGTTACTGCGTTAAAGGTTAAATTTACAGGGTAGAAACCTGGGTGGAGAGTTTGTCATCAAGATGATTGTTCACATTACATTTAAATTATTGCATTTATGTACGGTCGTTGGAAACCGGGAGCAGGGAGGGAATTCCAAAGGTAAGCCGTCCGAGAGGAGAAGTTATTAGAGTAGGAGATCTTCCAATATCTAGGGACCTCTACAACGAAGGTGTGGGATGTTGCTGCTAGTCGGATTTGTTGGGGGTATTTTCATTGGGGGGGGGGAGTGTACAAGTGCAGTAAGTTCATCGGAGTGCAGGGATGCAACTGCAGCAGGGATTGTAACTTGCCAGATAGTGTGGGATCTATTAAGGTAGAAATTCTTTTTAGCAGCCTGTGCAAGGAGAAGAGGCTAGTGGTTGGTGCACCAACCCAGATGTGGCAATAATACTCCATGTACGAATGAATGATGGTTTTATAGAGATATCAGATACTGGCAGGTGTGACAAGTTTTACTAGCCTGGTAAAGGGAGCCTACCTTCTTTGCGGCATGTAGAGGTGTAGTTAGTGATCATTTCCGATGTGTTGCGGAAAAGAACTATGCTGCAAAAAAGAATTAATTCATTGTTTTGTGGCAAAATCAATTTAAAGATTATTTGGGTCCTTATTTTTGTAATGTACATGAGTTACAAAAAAATAAAAGTAAAATGAAATAGTGCGTAATATGTAAATTGAAATGTTTAAGTTCATTCCATGATAAATGCCAGTATACTGAAATCGTATGCTCTTAATAGGATTAAGATGAAAATTCATATACACTAAATGTACAAAAGCAAGGAAATTCCCAAATTTTTACACTTTTATTGTCATTAATTAAGGGTATGACTACATATCAACCAACCCATTTCATTATCATATCACTACAGTATAAATCTCTATGCCTGAGTAGATGAAGTGTGTGAGGTGCGCTGAAGAAAAATTCCTACCAGTAAAATACATAACCCTGTTGTGCTCGCATACCCTTAATGAAAATAAAAGTGTAAAAATTTGGGAATTTCCTCGCTTTTGTACATTTAGTGTATATGAATTTTCATCTCAACCCTATTAAGGGCATATGATTTCAGTATACTGGCATTTATTATGGAATGTCACTACTTTTGTAAAGGCTATGCCTCAATACAATGGTCATTTTTAAGGTTTTTTGGAATTTTCTGGAAAACTAAAGTATATGGTAAACTGAAATTAAAATGCCATCAACTAGACCCTAGAACCTCTATCTCTGCCAAAAATCAGCTGAATCCATCAAATAGTTGATGAGATACAGGGTGACACATACGTACGTACGTACATACGTACGTACGTACACACAGATAACATGATTTCATGATTGAACTTTCTGGATCTCTGGGTTGCCTTGACTAATGATGCTGAAATTCTACACACTTATAGAACCTATCAAATAAAAATTTTGTGCAAAGTTTTAACTAATTTGGTTTATTGGTTTTTGAGTTATGATTGATCAAAGAAATGAGATTTCCAGCATAGGCCATTCTTGAGTCTATTTAGGGATAGAGCGCTCTCGCTCCTCCCTTGATTTTAAGACAAAATAAGAGTAAAAATACTTATGATCGGGTGAGGTTCGAACTTATAACCTCTGCCTCTAATTCAAATCAATTCTCTCTCTCCCTTTCTCTCCCTCTCTCTCTTTCTCTCTCTCTCTCTCTCTCTCTCTCTCTCTCTCTCTCTCTCTCTCACACACACACACACACACAGTCGAATATTTGTTCAAACCTGAACAGGTGGTATTCTTTCTATTTTTCTTCCCTCTCTCCCTTAATTTTCTCTTTATTTTCCCCTGTCAGCCAAGGGCAACAAAAGAAATGAGAGAAATTAAGCGAAAAGGACAAATCAAGATTTCGCTTCTCTCTTTTAAAACCAGAACAGGTTGCATTCTTTCTGTCTTCCTTCCTTCCTTCTCTCTCTTTACTTTTTCTTTCTTTTCTCTTGTCAGCCAAAGGCAACAAAATAAAAGAGAGAAAAAGCAAAAGGACAAAGCAAGAATCCCTTTCCCTCTTTTTTACCGGGGAATTTCTTTCCCTCTTTTTTACCGGGGAATTCATCTGTTTTCTCTGTGTCCATGGGTAGAGTATAAGTACATCTGAATTAAAGAGCTTTTCCTTTATACATGACTAAAAAAATATTGATCAGAATTAAATACAATAATCGATGAATTAAATTTTTTTTTAACAACATAGGCCAATATTAAACAGTTTTACGTATGTACCCATTTGCTAACAAAGATATTAAAGTAAAAAAAAACAGGGAAAAATCTACTGTACTTTGTATATTAGATAGATATGGTACAGAACGTATTATTTTTTCACCCCAAACAAGGCATATTGTCACGTAAGCGTAAGGGGCTACTGTGATAAGAGTCAGATTCTTTTTTTTTGGGGGGGGGGGGCAGCCTTGGTTGACAGCTGGGTATTGATTTACTCCTCTCCAGGAGTTAGGCACAAGGCCAGTTTTTATCTTACTCCCACAAATAAGATGTGACCCAAGGTCGGGTCGGAAAAGTGGGGTTTAAAAATTGTCTGGGCAGCCCCGTCGGCATTCCCCAGTAGGGGCGCCTCAGGCAGTAAGCAATAAACTTACTCCTCCACAAAGAGGGGAGGCGAAGCCTGGGAGGGTGGACCTCCTAGAACTGCACAGGATAGACCCATAGACCGGCGTAAATCAAGCCCCGAAGGCCAAGACAATACCAGTCTATGGGGTGCAGTATCAATCGGAACAGATACTACACTTTGATCTTAGCCAAAAGGCCAAGCACATTACATTTAAATTTGCCAATCTCCAGTCCCTGTCACATCGCCATAGTATTACATCTCTGTGCTTTTTTTATAAGTACTGCCATGAAATGTGCTCCGATGAACTTTCTGTCCTTGCATTCCTTCAACAAAAATACCCCTGATCCACCCAACTAGCAGCAAAATCCCACCTCTTTAATGTAGAGGTCCCTAAATGCCAGAAGATTTACTACACTGATAGCTTCTTTCCTCGAACCTTTGGAATTTCATTTCTGCTTCCTCTTTATCTGACCATATCAAATGCAAAAATTTAAATGTAATGTGAACAAACATCTTGATGCCCATCTCCTAACCAAAATTTCCTACTTAAAAATCTGGTCCTTATCAGAGTAGCCCATTTCGCTCCAGTCTTGTTTGGAGTGAAAAAAAAATTATGTATTCACTAGTAACCCTTTTATTCATGAAGATTTTTTTTACATCTCTCTCTCTCCCTCTCTTTATTCATTTAACATCACTTTTTCAAGGTTCAGACGTTTTTTGATATTCAACATACAACAAGAAATGCTCTCCAAGAAGAGATACGAGATGTGCAACATCTCAATGATACACAAAAGTGGTTTCAGGCTACTTTATGCAAAAATGCTCTTCTACGGTTGGAATGTATAACCTGAAAGACATTTATGCAGATGAAACAGTTGCTCAAACTACATTCACTCAAGGATTACTTCCTCAAATAGATGAAGAATTTGCTTATCTCTTACATTTTCCCTCTGATATTCTGGGAAAAGTTAACAACGTATCGCGTCAGTTACAAGATAAGCAAAACAGATCAAGGCAAAGATACAGAAGTCATTGCTTCTCTACATAAAGATTTAGCTGATATCCGAAACTCGAACTTGATTACGTGTCATTCAGATAAGCTAAGTAAAATCTATAAGAAATGCAGCCTTTCACAAGCAAATACATCAAAGTTAACACTTAAATTCATAGTATTGGAATCCACTAGTCAGTGGTCAACGTTTGATTTAAGTTCCATATTGATCAGCATCTTTTATTAAGTCCTGGCTTGTTTTTTTTTTTCAATGAATTAGATGTTTTTCAGTAGATTTGTCTGTAATCGTTTGCGGTATTTCAGTGTTTTGCCCCAACGAAAACAAATTCTTTTCTGAAAAAAAAAACCCAACAAAACAACAACAAAAAAAAACCCAACAAAAAACCCAACAAAAAAAAAAACAACAAAAAAAAACACAACAAAACAACAACAAAAAGCACATTAACATTTGCAGTTGCAAAGTGATTAAAAAATATAAGATCCCTCTTGTGAGGAAATTACTTCTGAAAGAGCTTGGACAACCAACATCCCTTTGTTAAATATTGAAGGGGTACATTACAAGTAGCTATTAGCAACCCCTGCCTGGTACTGCATTCACTATGGGCGGATTGAACTGGCTTTCTTTTGAAGGAGAAAGTTTCTAGGGAATATTAAATTCACAAACGGTCCTCAGTCGCATGTATATACCGGTCAGGGGAGATAACGATGTTAGCTCTTGCAGATTTTATTTAATTTTTTTTGCACGCATGTGGTCCCGCTCTCCCACATACAGCACCTGCTTTTCCCAAATGGTTACCCATCTGGTACTGACCAGGCTCAACGTCGTTTAACTTTGTTTATCTAACAAGATCCGATGTGTTAACATGATTATGCTGTATACGTGCTCATTAGCTAATAACTATTGTTGAGATATATGGCAAGAAACAGAAAAAGGGATCAAGGAATTAACTCTGCTGAGTGTGTACGAACCAGAAGATGCGTTTTTAATATAATCTAACAAAATGGTTAATAATGAGGCTATGCACTTAAACAATAAATAACTCTCTCTCTCTCTCTCTCTCTCTCTCTCTTTATTTCTCTTGATCCCCTTTTCACCTTGAAGCTATGAGACGATCACCAACTGAATAAATCTATTTTCTTCTAAGACCGTGTTGTTTGGATTAATTGTAAAAGAAAGCCTGCCAGGTGGTTTTTGATTGCAGCTAATGAAATAGTCTCGGTCCTTGGAGGAAAGCAACAACGCATGCTCAAAATCAATAGATTGTGAATGTTTTTGCCATTCCTTTGTGAAAACAAGTATAAACTTTCAACTGTTTTTCTAAAAGATATGAATATATAAATAAAAGGAATCTATCATATAAAGTTATCTTGTTGGATTTTCAATGTCAGACCCGTATAACATTTAAGCTGACAACTCAAAATTTGTTTCTGACTATCCAATTTTCATTTGTTAATGTTGTACCGTGTTATTGGCAATATAATGTCTCCTCCCCTTTGATAGCTTAGCTACGAGGCGAGCACTAGCTGAATAAATCGATTATTCTGCTAAAAACGTAATTTTTTAATTAACTGAATAATTATATGAAGAAAGCATGTTAGATTTTTTCTATGGAAGAGACAAGGCATGAAGCCACTTGATGTAAGAAGCTAAAAAAATACCACTTCACGGTCAAAACCCAGACAACGATAAGTGTTATATGGATAGATTCTGACCCAGAAAACAGCAACACTTCTCCCTTTGTCAGAAACATTGCTCATGAAATGTGAGGACTAAAGGACAAAATAAAGGAAGTGAGAGTTATGAGGCTGTTGAAAGTAAACACATGGCTTTTGATTACAGCTAACATAATTAGCCTCAGTACTTGGAGGAAAATGATACGCATGCATGCATGATTCATCCATACAATTTTAAGTTGATTAAAATACAAATGATTAACAAACTTTTGGGAACTAAATGATTATGTAGGGTCATTTTGATGACACCCTTATGACTAAGTAACCCTTTGTCCAGAGAACACAAATTCTTATCTGAAAAAGACATACTTGTTATGTTAGAGACTTGGAGGAATGCCCTGGAAAGTAAAGGTCTGAGAGTAAATGTTATCAAAACCAAAGTGATGGTCAATGGTTGTAGTATTGGAAAGCTACCCAAAAGAGGAAAGTTCTTCTGTTCAGTTTGTGGAAAGAGAGTCGAGTGCAATTCAATTTTTTTGTGGTACTTGTAAGCATTGGGTACACAAGAAGTGCAGTGGAATTACTGGTAGGTTGAGAGCGGATAACCAGTTTGTGTACAAGAGATGTAAGACAATGGAGATGGATGAGAACTCAGATATGGAGAAAGTATATTAAGATGGTGAAACTATTGAGGTTGTCAAGAAGTTTTGTTACCTTGGTGATACCATTAGAGCACAGGATGAAGCAGATGCCAGTGTCATTGCAAAGGAAGAGGCTATCAGGCATGTGTATGCAGTGTAATGATGTATGGAAGTGGAACCTGGCCAGTGAGGGTTAAGGACATGCGTTGCATGGAGAGAAATGATATGAGAATGATACAATGGATGTGTAATGTGAGTTTTAAAGACAGGCTTAGATCTGATGAGCTCAGAGGAAGATTAAATCTGGACAGTATAGGGAGATGCATTCAGAACATGGAAATTCGATTGTATGGACATGTTAAAAGAATGGATGAGAGTTCTTGGGTTAGTAGATGTGAAACAGTTGAGGTAGCAGGTTCACTTTACAGGGGAAGACTAATGAAAACATGGGAGGAATCGATTAACATAGATTTGAGAGAAAAGGGGGTAAATAAAGACTTGGCCAGAGGTAGGTCAGTTTGGAAGTCAATTTCTAAAGGCCGTCCAACACATGCCAGCATGTAAGATAGACGTTAAACCGATGATGATGATGATGATGATGATGATGATGATGATGATGATGATGATGATGATGATGATGATGATGATGATAAAATCAGTATTTGCAACTACAAAGTGATAAAAAATATGAGATCCTTCTATTGAGGAAATAACTTCTGAAAGAGCTTGAACATCAAACATCCCTTGTGCGTTTCCTGTCAATTATATTGTCATGAAGCAACGTTTGGTTGTTTGTATACAACTTGCTGTTGATGTCTGTGACACTTTCGGTTACTAGTACTTTATTGCAAGAGAAACTTCTCAAAAATTGGTCCAACATTTTTGAAAACTTTTGTAGCAGTTATATTTTGATGGACTATTTTCTTTCTCTGTAAACTAATCTTACTATGCAGAGTGATCGATTTACTATCAATGAAAACACTTTGTGTGGGAGGCACGTCTGTTGGACTAATTTTACATTTTTCCTGCTTCTTAAATGTCAGACCAAGCAGACGTGAGGCGCGCCTGTTCAACTCAACAGCGGCATGAAACCCTTTCATAATATTTGAAATCAAATCTTTTCCTGACGTCTTTATTTCCTTGGTTGAGCGAAAATGTGAAATAAAGTTGATAAAATATCCAATTCTTTATTTTTCAATTCAATATTCAATGAATTTGGCAAAAATTAAAAACAAGCATGCTTCAGTTGTAGGGAAAGGGTGGTAGAAATTTACACAGAAGAGGATACAGTAGCCCAGCATCTGTCCAAATTCACCTTGAATTGCTGCATCATTGGCACATTTTCTGGAAGTCGATTCCATGGTCCAGAGATCCTGATTGAGAAAGCGGCCCTTTTGAATAAATATTTTTATTCTACAAATTCGATGACCAATCACAGTATGATTTCACTGCTATCAATTGAAAGTTCATGGACTGAGAAAATTGACTCAGAATGTTTTATAGACTAATTTGATCTAATTTGATAGTCGCCATGATAATTACACAATGAAAGTACATTAAATCGTCCATAATTAAAGAAAGTGTCACTTGGTAATAATTATTTAGATCATTCTGTGCACACATTAAAAATTTAATTCCTCTGTTTTCGATTTTTCTTTCAAATTGCTATTTCTTCCATTGTTGTTTAAACCTTTTTGAATGTGGAATGTTTTTATTTTTCATTATAAATTTTACAAAGATATTTTAAACTTTTATTCACCCCAAATAAAGCATACTGCCACTACTGTGGCCACTGTGATATGGGCCAGATTTACAAGGGCAATTGGGGCAGGGAGTTGGGCAGCATGTTCTTTTTTCACATTGTATTTAAATTTCTCTATGTTGGTATGGTCAGGGAAACAACAAACAGGAAGGGAATCAAAGTATAAAATCTTCCAGCATCTAGGCTCATCTAGAGCGAAGGGGCGTGATTTTGCTGTCAGTTGGGTGTTCCGTTCTACTACTCTTTTCTGAGAAGATATTGGAAGCAATGATGCTACCCTCAATGTATTATCGACATGATCAGAGTGACATAATTCAAGTCTACAAGATCATGACAGATGTCAACCAATAAATATCACTACATCTCAGTACAACCAACATGACAAGGGGACACAGCCTCAAGAACACAAGGAAGTTTTCATTATGGGCTACGGGTGGTCAATAGCTGGAATAAACTGTTAGAATGGTTCTCAATGTCAACGATTTTAAGGGACAACTGGACAAGAAGACCCCAGGATTGGAGCGGGTGTTACAGGCCAAGCGTTTTACCCGAAGAGTATATACTTATATGTTATGATATTAAAATTCTCCTGTTCTCTTTCTTCTCAACCATATGTTGAATATCTGGACTGTGTGTACCGAAAAAGTCACCTGGCAGGAATAAATGTATGTGACACAGACACTCACCTGGCCGGAAGAAACAATGATTGCTTGTCGAAAATAAAATAATTGAAGACTGAATCGAAACTACATGCCCAGAAGAGCAAACACTGTGCATTGTTGGAAATAAAATAATTTTTTATTGAGTCCAAACCACTTGCTAAAATTACCCTATCGAAAGGTCAGCTGCAGATGGGAATATCCTGTCAGTAAATAAACGTCCTTGTGACGTGCCTACATTGACAGTATTTACTTCAACAGTGCTCGATACGTAAGTAGAGCTAGGTAGTAAGCTCTGAAAATATATTTATGGCAATTAAGCTACACAGAGGGGGGAATCTTCAGGCTAAAATGCATGGAGTTATTTTTGCCGGGTGTTTTTATATACACGGCTAGCTAGTTAACTAATCAGATTCTTTGTTGTTCTCTCAGCCAATCGTTGGGCTTCCCACGAACATAGGTGTGGTTAGTGTTACTTCCTTCCTATATCTTGTTCTAGTGTTCTGTTTTCTATAGATTTGCCTATATCCTGTTTCCTTTGTTGCGTCGATATAATGGGTGAATTTATTTTAATACGTGGTTCCTTGTACTTCTATTTTAGGTTTTTATTTTTAAATTGTTTAATGGGCTACATTGACAGCGAAGGCAAAATCGCAGAATGTGTGGTTACATGCTAATGCATGGGGTTCACAAATTGTTATATACTATGTATTCAAAATTTATATTGTTAGTCGACTAGCTATCAAGCCCAAGAAACCACCCCATCAAATTCTTGTATGTGCGTCTTCCTTCCTCACTAACCTGCACTCGTTCACCGCCACAGACAATAAAAATATATTACATTGAGAAACTGAGTGCTGAATCTTCATTTTATGGGACAAACAATCTAGAAAATCATCTGTGCATCACAACAACTCTGTACAGTTTGTTTGGTTTTTAATTTAGAAAACTACTACATTTAAAAATCATTCGTCTAACATGCGTATATAAACATGAGGAAGTGTAAAAAATACACCTTTCAATTTAAACCATCGCCTGATATATCTTCGAATCTCAGCCCCTATTGCCCCCCCCCATCCTCCACATACATTCTAAGAGCTATAAATGCTATTGCAGGGCACATACTGAGGGGTTTGTCCCTTCCAAAATAATATGGCGTTGCCATTTATGAATTTTTCTTTATCCACACCTATTCAAACATACTGAACGATACAAGATAAATATATATATTCCTACAATTCGACATAGTGGACTTCTACCCGTCAATATCAGAAGAACTCTTCAACATCGCCCTAGAATTTGCCGAGATGTATACCGATATATCCAAGGATGTAATCCACATCATTAAAAAATGCAGGAGATCAGTTTTAATCAATAATGATGACCAGTGGATTAAAACAAATATGACAAACTCCTTTGATTTGGCCATGGGTGCCCTTGATTCTGTGGAGGCATCAGATCTTGTGGGGTTATTCATTTTATATACATTCACAAATATATTTGATAATACAGATATCGGCCTTTATAGAGATGATGGATTAGCGATAATAAGAGATTCCAACAAAGTCAAGGGAGAAAACTTCAAGAAAATTATACACATGGAAATGAGAAAACTAGGCCTAAAAGTAGAAGTACTAGCTAACATAAAAACAACTCATTTTCTAGACGTCACGTTAAATTTAAATAAAAATTCTTACGAACCATACCTAAAAGATAACATCAATTCAATATATATAAACCCAAAGTCTAATCACCCCATCAATCATAAAACATATTCCGAATTCTATCGAACGTAGGCTTATCAATAATTCTAGCAACGAAAGTGTTTTTAAAAAATCAATCAGCATTTACAATATAGCTCTAAAAAGTAGTAGTTACCATAATACCGAAATTAAATATAAAACACAGGACACTAATAACTACAACAAAGTTAAAAATAAAAGAAAAAGAAATATAATCTACTATACGCCGCCCTATAACCAGATGCTAAAAACTAAATTGGGCAAAAAATTCCTAAATCTGATTGAAAAACACTTCCCCATAACCAATCCCCTGCATAAAATATTCAATAAAAATAGCCTAAAACTACAGCGGCTGCGAAAACCTAGAAATGATAATTAAGGCACACAATAACAAAATACTAAAAGAGAACAGCAGAGAGGAAGAAAAAATAACAAATTACATAAAAAAAGTGAAAAATATAGCAAAAATAACACTAAGAAGAACAAAAATATAAACAATACAAATAGAAATAAACAAAACACTAATAGTAACCACCCGAATAGAAATGAAAAAAGTTAGCAATGAAGAGAAAAGATTAACTGCATAAATCGTACACTTTGTCCACTACAAAATAAATGCCTAACCAAAAGTATTGTATACCAAGCCACAATATTTGCCAAGGAAATACCTAATAACAAAAAATATTACGTGGGTATGACCTCCCTAGATTTTAAAACTAGATATTATGACCACAAAAGCACGTTTAAAAACAGAGAACTTAATTAATTAATGAATTAAAACAACACTAGCAAACCACTATTAAGAGCTCAAAGAAAATGGACGCTCACCAATAATTGAATGGAAAATAATACGACAGGCCAGTACATGTAGAAATTTAGACGACCCGTGTAGATTATGCCTGAATGAAAAATTCGAAATCCTCAATTTTAAAGACCCACGAAATATATTAAACATTAGAAGTGAGATAGCAAACAGCTGCTTACACAGAAATAAATTTACCTTAGGCTAACGATAAATAAATAAATAATTAAATAAGCACAAATCAACTAAACTAAAACTTAACAATTTAAAAATAAAAACCTAAAATAGAAGTACAAGGAACCACGTATTAAAATAAATTCACCCATTATATCGACGCAACAAAGGAAACAGGATATAGGCAAATCTATAGAAAACATAACACTAGAACAAGATATAGGAAGGAAGTAACACTAACCACACCTATGTTCGTGGGAAGCCCAACGATTGGCTGAGAGAACAACAAAGAATCTGATTAGTTAACTAGCTAGCCGTGTATATAAAAACACCCGACAAAAATAACTCCATGCATTTTAGCCTGAAGATTCCCCCCGGGGATGAAACGCGGGAGCCTCTGTGTAGCTTAATTGCCATAAATATGTTTTCAGAGCTTACTACCTAGCTCTACTTACGTATCGAGCACTGTTGAAGTAAATACTGAAAATTGATACATAAAAAATTATATCTCCTTATAAAATTATATGTGGATACATGAAATAATAATAATAATAACATATATATATATATATATATATATATATATATATATATATATATATATATATATATATTACAGAAGATCAGAACAACACCGGTACTGTCGGTTTCAAATCTAAACAAATTCCTCGGCCTGACATTCTCAGGCAAACTGAAGTAGAATAAGTACATAGAAGATGATGCCAAGTTTGATACAAGGAAGATAGGCTCCCTCTACCGAGCTAGAAAACTTATCACACTTGCCAGTATCCAATATCTCTATAAAACCATCATTCATCCGTGCAGAGAGTATTGTTACCACATCTGAGCTGGTGCACCAACCAGTAGTCTCTTGCTCTTGGACAGGGTGCAAAAAATAATTCCTGACCTAATATAATTAGTTTTCTTTTACCGGACACTCTTCAGCCTCTGTTTATGTTTGCCTCCCTGGAAAAATGGCGGCTCGTACATTGTGTGACTTTTTAACGATATTTTTATCCTCTTGCTTTATTTTCATCGTTATTATTTGTACTAATTCGGTATTTCCACATGCCAATTTTGTCCGTACATAATAGTGGGCAAGTAAAATACTTTTTTCTTTAATCTGTGAATTCAGGTCGAGGTCATGCTGACCTCCAATCGTCTTCTTTTCGCCTCCGGCGTCAGAGAATTAAAATTTAAAATCTAAAAATTTAAAAATCTAAAAATGAAAACTTACCCTCCACCCTGCTGAAAAGGGAAAAGAGGGCAAAAACAGAATTGAGGATTAATAATGGGTGTCAATAGCCTACGATTTTACACCTCTTTGCCAAGACCTTTGACTCTGTCAATCACTGCTTAGGTTTATATAATCTCAACACCCATGGTCTCCATGAATCGTTAATAAAGTGAATAAAATCTGTTTTTGGTGATCGTACATAGAACGTTCAGATAAATGGCAGTCTGTCATCTGAGGTGGTCTTCCTCAACGCTCTGTGCTGGGTCCCAGTCTGTTTCTACTCTATATGAACGATATGCCGGAAAGGATTGGTGGAAATGGTATCCTATTTGCAAATAATGTCAAATTAGTAGCTCGTAAAAGTGAAATTGACAATCTCAATTCTAGCCTTCAACGTGTCTGGAAATGGTCCATTGAATGGGAAGTAAATCTCAATGTCGATAAATGCTGCTATATTACAGTGGATTCGCCTTCTGACTTGCCTCTTACTCTCGCCGGTGACACGGCTCTGTTCAAGGAAGCGAACGAGACAAAAGATCTTGGACTTCTGGTCGATTTCTCCTTAAAACCATCTAAACATTACATTCAGACTGCAAACAAAGCAAGGAGAACTCTATTTCTCATTCAACGTTCTTTCTGAAAACTCACTCCTGAAATATTTCTACCACTTTATGTCTCCCTCGTCAGACCACTGTTAGAGTATGGTATCAAAGCCTCTGCTCCACATCTAATATGTGATATTCAGCATTTGGACAGAGTTCAAAGACTGGTTACTCGAATGGTGCAGGGTGTATGGGATCTGCCTTATGAAAGCTGACTCAAAAAACTTAGCATTTTCTCGCTTTGAATGCCGACGGTTACACAGTGATCTCATTTTGGTTGACAGTCTCCTCAATAGTACTTACAATATACCTCAGGACCTATTATTCACTTCTGCACAAATAAAGAGGTTTACGCGGACACGACAATAAACTATTACACTGCCAATTTCGATTGAACCGGAGGAGGGCCACTTTCTCAATCAGGATCCCTTGACCTTGGAATAGACTTCCAAGAGAGGTAATAAATGCACCAACAACGCAGCAATCCAAGGTGAATTTGGACAGGTGCTGGGCTACTGTATCCTCTTCTGTGTAAATTTCTACCACCCTTTCCCTACATGGCAACTGAAACATGCTCGTTTTATTTTTTGCCAAATTAATTGAATTGGATTGAACAAAATAGAAAACTAAAAGCGGGGTCTTTAGATCTTCAGTCCGACACTAAACGAACTGAGCTATTTCTGGTAATTCTAAGCATGTACTGGATGTTGGTGCTGTCGAGGTTAGTATTGAAAATGTTTCATAAAGATGGCGTTCATTTAAAAAATTTACTGTGGCGGATAAATTAAAATTTCAAAGAAATTAAATCGAAATAAATTTACTTGTTGTTTAGAATGTGGACCAAAGTTCGGACAAAAAATAGAAATAGTGTACCAGAATCAGACATTGATTTTGTAGGAAAAAAGTTATTTACAATAAAGACTCAAGAAACAGGCTAACTTTACTTTATATATTAGATACAGGATGTTCAAAATGTCGATGACATAACTTCGGGATTATGTTCTATATGGGTAAATAGGTTCGGAAATGATTAGTTTCCGAGTTATACGCCATTGAAACAAATACTGATCCACATTCTTTATTTTAAACATCTAACACATACAATGTGTGTGATAGTGTACTGTAATGTTTACATATGGAATAGATAAACACTATAACTGTGACAGAATCACAGGAAAAATAAGCCTGGGACTGGTGTTGCCACATATACCAACAAAACCATGAAAGAATGACACCAAAGAAATATAAAAGCCGTGGGGCACAGAAGAAAGATCTGAGCATCATAATGTTGATAGCCAACATGGACGACCCGGCTGGCATCCTGCAAATATTGGGACTTCTTTTTTGGGGTAACAGGACATAACAGACCTAATACAGGTAAATAAATATGATTAGCACATGGCTTTCATTCAAAGAAAAACACATGCTAATGTAAAAAAAAACCCTGACTTTTAGTTAACTTTGAGGCATCAAAATCTATTTGCGGATTTTTCGCTATTTGCAGGTGTGTCTGGAACGTAACCCCTGTGAATAGTGGGGGCTTACTGTACTTCATTATTCGGCCATGAGAATTTCACTAACATTACCACTTGATTGCATGTTACATTTGGGAATCAACGAAGTCATCTCGTGTTACCAATCAACAACTTATTAGCAACAACTATACCAAACAACAGTACAATTGCAATCATTCATGACTAATTCAATCCCATTTAATTCTTGAGTTTGGCACCATCATCTCAGATTTACCATTATGGAACCAAAGTTCCCGAGATAGTTTCAAAGATCTTTAGGGACCTTGCCTTTTTGTCTAGAGGCCTATATATTTCATCCAAGCCCAGATTCTTAGTATAAACAAAACAGAACTAAACCAGCTAGAGAATTCTTCAAATGACTTCCAACACTGTAGTGACTGTTATTCTAGTTTATATCTAAAAATAAATCTACATTCTATTCTTACGTTTGGGATTTTATAATGTGATATCTTTTCTCGATATTTTACAGATTTTTATTCTTTTCATGTTTGTTTATTTACTGGCGTGAAGAGTCCTGTATTTTGGTTTTTAGTGAGAATATTACTTTTCAAAAATGTATTTGACTTGGTGTATATATATATATATATATATATATATATATATATATATATGGGATGACCGATGGGTCATGGATGGGTAACACGCACTTGACCAAGAGAAGCAGGAAAAATGGCAAATAAATAAAAAATAAAAAATAAAAAATAAAAGATACTCACACACCCGCAAACCTACGCATGCGCAAAAACAATAACAAATTCCTCAAATGAAACAACATTTACTCAAATCGAAAGACATTTCTTAAAATGGATTTTCATATCTGATGAAAGCGGACCACCGCTTGAAACGCGTTATATAAAATTATAAAATGGTAAAACAACAAAATAATAAATAAATGTTGAAAAAAACATTCTACAAATGTTGGTAGCCTTACTCCTTTACATATATACTTTTCTCTCGTTGGAACTGCACTAATACTGCACTACCCTCTTTTATATATATATATATATATATATATATATATATATATATATATATATATAATTCCTTTAGAAGACACATCATTAAACCCCAACGGCAAAATATACAATACTCATAATATTGGCTCACGGGATTTATATGGAAATATTTTTTTTATTTTTTCATTTAAAAATTTTTTTTATATCTCTTTAAATCTTCTCCGGTTTAAAACTAAACTGTTACTTCTCCCCCTTTTTTAAAAACCTTATTAAACCTTCTTTACACTAAATTTAAACAAACATACATAACATTCTAAGTAAATAACGCGTCCAAACGAGAGTGACACGTGACTTCACATTTCCGAAACAGATGACAACAGAAGCTGAAAGGAACCGGATGGTTAAGTCCTTCTGTGCTTGAAACCGACGGTACGAATGTTGTACTAATTTTTCTCTACCAATATAAAGAATCTGATTGGTTAATTAGCTAGCCGTGTATATAAAAACACCCGGCAAAAATAACTCCATGCATTTTAGCCTGAAGATTCCCCCGGGGATGAAACGCGGGAATCTCTGTGTAGCTTAATTGCCATAAATATATTTTCATAGCTTACTATATATATATATATATATATATATATATATATATATATATATATATATATATATATATAGTTTTATTTATACAAACATATTCAACATAAATAAAACTATTATTATAAATAAAAATAAAGATAAAACTATTATCATAAATAAATTGCTCTATTTATTATGGAACACTATTATATAAACACAGTAGAGATTCTCCGGATTTTTTACCCTGTAGATACAAACTTAAACTAAATTAATCTTGCGGTTAATACCAGCAAAATGAAAAAAAAAAGTACTCTTTGAAAAAGGTGTTTTCCACCGAAAGTCTCAGATATGTATTTAAAACAAAATAATTTTATTCATTTAATAAATATATAAATATATAAGAAAAAATAACATTACTTAGATTTCTAAATTCTCCAAATAACCTTAAAAATGTTTTCTAAAAGATGTGCCACCCCTTATATTCAAATTCGTGCCAACCATGGATGAACACATCGAATTTTCACTTTCTCAAAAACGTCAACAAGTCCGGACGTACAATTTGCTATATTCACGAGGGGGCAACCTCTTGCGGTTAACACCAGCAAAATGAAAAAATGGAAGCATCCTTGAACAGGGTGTTTTAACACCGAAATGCTCAGATATGTATTAAATAAAAATGATTTTATTCATTTGATAAATATATAAGAAAAAAATAACATTACTTGGTTTTCTAAATTTTCCAAATATATATAATACTTTAGAAAAACAAATCTGGAGGCAAAACTAAATTAAATATTTGTAAACTTTTTAAATTAAAAAATAATTATTAAATAGGGAGGTGGTGTCTGATCAACACTGCTGGGATGCCATGATAAAGAAATACTGTTTTGTTTTTAAAATCCCGAAACAGTTTTCATGGTAAACAACTGACGATCCCTTATATATAAAAACATATATAAAAATATATTTATATTAGAGTATATTCTTGGAAGTAAACTAAAATAGTGATTGCAGTAAATTGATTGACTTACTAGACTAAAATCTTTCAACAAAATTTTTTTTTTTTTTTTTTTTTTTTTTTTTTTTTTTTTTTTCTTCCCAGTTTTGAAGGTTAAAAGAACTTCCGAGACTATATATATATATATTAGTTGGTTGCATTCCAATGACTAAAAGAAATAAATAAATCAGTGCACAATCATAATTTTGTATTTAAAAAAAAAAATTTTTATTACTTTATTTTGGCGAATCCCTATATTTTTTCTTTCTGTCTCATGCACCCTTCACAACTCGGTAAGAAAAAAATCAGTTTTCATGTCTACCAGCTGCTCTTCAGAGACGGTCAATCAATAATGAAGAAAAAAGCACATTATTACAACATTAAACGAGAAGAAAGGTTTGTCAAGAAAAAGTGAGAAGATTGACAAGTCATAAAGATGAAAAAACTCACTTTAAAAGATGACAATCAGAGAAAAATCCCCCCTCCCTCCAAATTTGACACAGCGTAGTTTGATTCTCATGCAGCCATCTTGGAACAAAGCAATGCACACACACACACACACACACACATATATATATATATATATATATATATATATATATATATATATATATATATATATATATCACGATTTTTTGGGGAGTACAACATTTTATTATCGCAAGCATGAAGGGAAGACGCATTTTATCGTTCATGATTAAAAGTTAATCAATAAAAAAGAAGCCAGCCGACCGGTTTCGCCCTCTCTTAACAAAGGCTGTATCGAGGGATTTAAAAAAGGGGATGAAATAGAGAGTACAGAAAATAAAATACTGTTATGGTATATGTACAATGGAGGATGACTCTTAGAGGCTGATCACATCTAGTCCTAATAGACATTCCCTTTGCTTACAAAGGGAGGGACGTTTAAGACGAACGTGGATCGTCTCCAACATGTTTAGATGGTAAAATGAGTGAGCATGACTGAGAATGGTGAAGGAGTCCATGCTAAAATTCCTAGCGCACGGCGGGTTTTTAGTAAATGGTCTGTAATGGAAGACCCATATGTGTTATTTTGAACGTCCGTTAACTGGAAGGTTCCATTCCTAATCTTACTTGGAATGTGTTGTTGGACTCTACTATCCAATCTTATAACGTCGTCTTACCCACGTAGTCAGCACTGAAACTACATTTAAAATGATAAATTACATTATTTTTATGGTGGGGGGGGGGGGTAAAGCGTCTTTATGAGAGGACGCCAATAAAGGTTTTGCAGAAAACACAACACACACATTCGAAGAAAAATAGCAATTTTCAACTGCTGAGCTGACTTGCTTGGCGAATTTCTCACTTACTGTGCCTAACTAAGGTAAACGAATGTAAATCGGACATTTAGTCACTGTATTTGGTTTTATTTCGGAAAAAGTATTTATTTTCCTTTGGACGACTGCCCTAATCACATCAAGAGGATAGCCGTTATCGGACAAAGTATTAGTTATAGTTTTAATTTCTTCGTCCAATTTTTATTTTGAACAAATCATAAGAGCTCTGTGTGTTAATGTCAAAATCAAGTTTACCTTTCGTTTGTTAGGACAAAATGAATCCCAGCGAGTATATAATCATGTAAACGTAGGTTTACGGTAGATTGATGTAAAGTAACTCGATGGGGTTTTTGTTACCAATGCATCGAGGAAAGCTAAAGGGAAATTACCGTCTCCTTCATAGATATATATATATATATATATATATATATATATATGTATTAATTAATCATGACTCGTATGTGCGTACGTATATTTTGAATAAGTGTCAGTGACACATGTGCTAGAAAGCTTCTCATACCTGACAGTATCCCATATCTCTGCAAAACCATCATCCGCCCATGCATAGAGTATTGTTGTCACATCTGGGCTGGTGCACCATCCACCAGTCTCTCCGTCTCAGACAAGGTCCAAAAAAGAGTCTCTAATCTAATACGTCCCTCACTATCCACCAAGCTCCAGCCCCTGTACCATCGCCGCAATGTTACATCCTTGTGCTTGTTTTACAAGTACTTCAATGGAATGTGCCCCGATGTACTTGCTGCTCTGGTGCCCCCTCGACGAAAATACACTCAAGCAACCCGAAAATCAGCTAGATCCTATCTATTCACTGTGGAGGTCCCTAGATGCCAGAGAGCCTTCTACTCTAATAGCTTCTTTCCTCGAGCCGCTGGCATTTGAAAATCCGTCTCTGCTCCCTGTTTCCCCGACTGTACCGACATGCAGGAAATTTAAAAATAATGTGAACAAGCATCTCGCTGCACAGCTCCCAATTTAGGATGACCCCCCAAAACTTTAACCCTAATTCTCAGTAGTCCCTTACGTCTACAGTGGCGGCCTGCCTCGTTTAGGGTGAACCACTAAAAAAAAAAATCTCCAATGTGTAAATGTGTGTGGATGGAGGCGACTTAAATGATGATAATATGTGATGCACATAAAAGTCTTTAACATCTCCATACCTCAGTAGTCATGACCTTCGAAAGAACGTCGGTTATATTTTTTTGTTCGTCTTAATCTCATTATCTTAAGTTTCTTTTGGATAATTTTAGTTATTTTCGAAGAAGCCAGCCCTGAATGATGTACGACTAGTATAGAAATACAAATTAATTAGTGTAGACTGATTTAAGTTTATACAAATTATATATATATATTTCGAGCTGCTATGGCTTAAGACGACGAAACATAATGTAACATAAATAATCTACAGTAAGCTTTCGTCAACCATGTTAAAAATTGGAGTTATATGTGATCCGTAACACTTGGTATCATCTTTGATATGTTATGATCTTCTTAAACACAATTAATAAAATAGATATGATGCTCTTATTATCTAATGATTGAGCACTTTATTGGATTTCTCCTTACCAAACCAAAGATAATATATATATATATATATATATATATATATATATATATATATATATATGAGGAATGAAAGAAACAATGTTTCAGACAAAATGTAAAAATAAAAATGGAATAAAGGATAAGCAAATCAACAACTAGCAAAAATAAACTCAAAAACACATATTGAATAGTTCTACCAAAATATTTCGATTGTTAAAATACAATCATCATCAGTTAGTAGCAGAACTTTAATTAAAAACAGAAAAGTTTTCAAATTTATACAAATTGCGTTCTTTGTATAAATTTGAAAACTTTTCTGTTTTTAATTACAGTTCTGCTACCAATTGATGATGATTGTATTTTAACAATCGAAATATTTTGGTAGTACTATTCAATATGTGTTTTTGAGTTTATTTTAGCTAGTTATTGATTTGCTTATCCTTTATTCTATTTTTATTTTTACATATATATATATATATATATATATATATATATATATAATTGACTACCTGTACAAAAAGATAATATACATCAATTAAATATTCTGGTTAAAATATGTTCAGAAAAAAGGTAAAACACCTTGTATCTTATATATAAAGTGCGACGAGTATGTATGCCTCATTACGAAGATTAAAATCAAGATATAATGTTACTAAACCTTATGTCGAGAATCCTTATTCCAGATTTTATCAAAAGCCCTTACATGATTTTGATTCTAGACAATGTTTGGAATTTAAGGCTTAAGCTTAATAGGTCTTAAGAAGAAATTGAAATTCAGCGAATCTTGCTTAATTGGTGTCTAATTATTATGGATCAAATTCAATGCAAATCTGAAATATTTGAATTTTTAAATTTGAGGTTGTGCTCATAGTATGCCCCCTAAAAACCCTTTAAAATGCTCCAAAAGAAACTGAAATTTTGAGAATATTTATTAATTGATGTTTAATACAATTTTTTTTATAATTTCACAGATGTCGGAAGTATCTGAATTTTCACGAACGGTTTCCACCACCTTTTTTTCCTTTTGTGTAAAACTAACTTATACTAAATATAGCCTACATTTCGACCACTTACCGCTAGAAACTGAAATTATTATAAACTAGCTGTTCCTACCCGGCGTTGACCGGTAGTGTCTTTATTTATTTATTTATTTTTTTTCTATGTCATTTTTCTCTAAAATATTATATTTTTCTTCCAAACAAAGAAAAGCAATGATTAACTGATGAATACAGATTTACACACCTTTTTTGATGGCGTTTGTATGAAAATAATTCCGATCCAGTCAAAGTATTTTCTGGAAGGAAAAAAATCGAATTACATTTTATTGTTCCTTATAACATGCTACAACGATTCACTGAAAGAACTGACAAACACAAATCAAATATTGATTATGTAAGGAGAAAGCTATCAATGACAATAATCGAGAAAGTGACTTACTTTACTTTATATAGATACTTTTATACAAATATGTTGTATCATTGGTCAGTGTTAATTTACTTGCCTCTTTGCTAGGGCAGTTAGACCCAAATTCGGTTTTTAATGTAGGGAAAATCGAGATATCACAAAATGGGCATTCTGGATTAAGACAAAAATTAAAATTACGTCAGTCTAGAAGAATTTCTCTTCTTCTGACTGAGGGAAGAACATATGCTACATTTTAATCCTAACCCAATGGTTAGTGTTTGTGAAATCAATGGCATAATACTCAGGGATGGTAAATTTACAACAATGGTTACAATTTATAACTGCTGTGGAATTAAATATTAGTACTGTAGAAACTGTTAAATAGTAAAGGGTATATTTGCTAGTATTCATTTGGTGATTTGGATTCTAACCGGGGTTATGAGGTCAGCGAAAGTGCACTCAAATGCCATCTCAACCTGGTAGCCAGAAGTGGATGTGACGTCACATGACTCAGAGAGGGAGAGGGAGCGAGAGAGATAAGTCAATCTGTTGGAAGCTCTGGAGTGAACAGCACGTGGAAAGAAATGGCTTAAGATCTATATAAACTAAGAGGCTAAGGCCTCTGATAAGTCTGTATCTCAGGACGTCCTCAACTGCTAGCAGAAGAGAAGGGGACGTCAACATCTTAATAAATGGTGCTATCTTCAAACTCAGAATATGGAAACAGTTCAGGAAGAGTCGAAGAAGACAGCCGACAGTATACTTGCTTCTATTCCTCAGTCGATAACGTATCCGGTTCACTTCTTCGTAGATCTCTACACATGTTTATTATAGCTTTAGTTTATTGATTCAGAAACTTGGCCTTTTCCTGGAATTCAATCCTCGCCTTCGGATGAAAACAATACAAAATACTGGTGGTTGTGGTTGCGGTGGTGGAGGTTAGGATTCTCACTTCTACCTGCAGAATTCTAGCATCTGAAACAGAAGAGAAGAAAAGAATGGGAAATGTCAAGTGGCAACAGATGGAAACATCCCCCCCCCCCCTCTCCAACTTTGGCTCTTAGAGGATTCCTTCTTTGAGAAGCAGGTACTTGGTCGAGTGTTGACTTTCGTCTTGCTGACTTTCTTTGCATGAAGAATTTCAGGACTTCTCAGATTTAATCTCATCACGTGTTAAACATCTTCTTTAATCATAAACCTTATTATTCAACAAGAATTTTTGGCATTCATCTCCTAAAGTCATTTATGTCTATTTAGAACAAATTATTATACATGAATCAAGTGTCTAATTGATACCTGTGGAATTGGCCGTGCAGCGTTCAAATCCCATTGAATCCATTGTGTAAAGGTATATACGGCATAATCACATTGACACACCGGTTCGCGTTAGATCCCCAAAGTTAAGTGGCGTTGAGCCTGGTCAGTACCAGATGGGAGACCATTTGGGAATACCAGGTTCTGTATGTGCTCTCCGCTTATCCCGGCATTGTTTTCAGTTCTCCTGGACTTCTTGCCACTGGAATCAAGCAGTACCGATTCAGGAGAGGTGGTGTAGTTTGAGATTGCACAACCCTTGCTTCACAATTACATGCGCAGTCACACTTACGGGGGTTATCCATTGTCTCTCGAGATTGAACAGAGATCATGAGGATATGAACCCACAATGTTGTCCCAGCTGAATTTGCGATAATTCATGGCTCAAAATGGTCCTAATTCTTAGGTACAGCTTTGAATCCGCGTTGTGCATATTTCGACATTCCAGTTAATAGATAAATATTATCTGTTTATATCGTACAGAATTTGTCTATGCAAAACATGGTTATCCCTTAAAAAGCAACGTTTATTCTCAATATAATATAATATTAAGCCACTTTTAAATATTTATTATCGTTATATATATAATTATTTAAAAAATATTTTTTTCATATCCACAGATATGCCTGTTTCATCAGTGTGGTTGTATACAGTTGAAGTGCCGGCTATGCAGTATGAACCTCGAACCTCAGTTACCACTCACTGTTAAGATCCTATCTCTTAGCTGACACGCCCAGCGAGACAACTGCATGACAAGGAAATCATTCTTATTTTTTTCATCGCAGTTAAACTTCATTCATAGCTTTTAAGTGGTCAAAATTCTTAGACACAGGTTCGAATCCTTGACGCTTCTTATAAACACGGGTATCCCTTAAAATGCAACGTTTACTCTCAATAAAATATAATGTTAAGATGAACCCCCGTTTTAAATATTTATTATTATTATATAAGTGTACACCCTCTGCCAGAAATGACGGGAAAAATTTATCCTTCGCCAGTGTTCACCGCATTAATATTTATATTCATATAAAATAACGTTTGAATTGGTGAGGTTATAATAAAAAAATAAGAACGAAATGAAAGAAAATGGAAAGTTGAAAAAAAATAGAAAAGAAAAACGTATAAATCGGTATAGAACGCTTTCTAGATTAGACATGTAAAATTCAGAAAACAATGGGTCCATATATATATATATACATATATATATATATATATATATATATATACACATTGCTCTTTATTATAGAGTAGAGGATATCAAATTATTTAATAAAATTTTTTATATTCACAGAGATCCATGTTTTGTCTTTGTTAAGACTCGTCAGTGTGGCTATATAAAGCTGATGCGCTGGCCACCCAGCATGAATCTTGAACTTCTATCACCACTGAGTTTAAGATCCAACGTCTTAGCTGACGTGCCCACCGAAACAACTGCATGAATGAGAATGAAATGTATCATATTTATTTTTATACCAAGTTTCCAAGACGATTTAATCTCAAGGAAAAGAATCTTGCATTTTTGCTAGACAGTAACCATATCTTCCTCATCTGCGTGCTCTACCTTTAAGGGAGCTAATATTAATTTTTAGTTCCACAGACATGCATGTCTTGCCTTCGTTAAGACTCATCAGTGTGGATATATAAACCTAATATGCCGACCGTGCAGCACAAACCCTGGACTGCAATATATATATATATATATATATATATATATATATATATATATATATACTAGTAAGACCTGTGTCTTGGCGTTGACCGGAGGAAATAGCAAAGAATTATTTAACTTATAAAAAGTAAATATTAGAGTATCAAGCAACTCATCTGAGTCATTATTATTCCATTTTGGATGAGATCAAAGTATACGTGTTCTCAACCTGAGCATGGTGCATGCGGTTCCTGGTTCTGTCGGACCCCAGCTCTTCGGGCAAGTTTACCCTCTTAGCTAGTCGAATGAATGAGTTAGCCCCCCCCTCCCCCGGTAATAGAAATCCTCCAAGATGGCCTCTTCTAAATTGCATTTATCTTGGAAGGACACCACCCATCCTCCAAACTCCATCCCTGTTTTCGTTTACTCCCAATTATATCCTATTCCCATTTAGAGATTGGCATGCTTGGCTTCGGTTCTTAACAAACTGGAAAATAGTGGGCAGTATATTCTTTAGATTGTATTCCAATTAATCTTTGTACATAAATAGAATTTTGGAAAATAAAATTTCCAACAAGGGTTGGTGATACCTTAAGTAGGACAGCGCCTAGAATAATTGTGGTATTGTGCTGACTGAGTAGGATAGACATTTTTATCACTTTAGACCAAGGATGACATACGCCCCTTTTTTTTCTTCACACTTTTGATGGTCTTGTGCCTAATTTGTTTTAAGTGTAAATCTGTTATATTTTGTGCAAATAAATATTCCAAAGTGTAGTATCTCTGCTCTACATAACGGTTTTTTCGTAAATTTAAACCGGGTAAGAAGAAGAAATACTGTACGAGATGGAAAGAGGGGAGAGAGAGACAGGGAGGAGGGGAGAGAGAGACAGGGAGATGGGGAGAGAGACAGAGAGAAAGAGAGGGGGGATATGGCAATCTAGCATAGAGACTATTCTAAAAATATAGCAAGTCAGCCACAAAGAAATCCCTACAACCATTCTCTCCAAAGAAGTGTGTGTGTGTGTGTGTGTGGGGGGGGGGTTCACTTAAAAACCAAACAAACTTTCGCTCGAATTTGAAAATGTCTTTAACAAAACCAAATATCGAAGTTTCCGTGCGATAAATAATTCGTTCAATTTTACAATAGTAACATTTCACATTTTGATGATCAGACTTAGATTGTTTGCATTGTCAAGAAATAAAATTAAAATTTACTGTAAAATGTCGTGAAAATCGAATGTTGATTCAGTGTTTTAATCGATAGTTGGCATTGTGTTATTGAATTAAAAAAAATTTGAATAAAAGTAGTTTAAATTTGAAATTGTGATAATGAAAAAATCTAGACGTTCGATAAATAATTCGTTAAATTCCCAATAAATTCAAATAAATGAAATCATTAAAAAAACAGACAAAGCAAAATAAACAAGTATTTAATGAAAAATGTTTATTGACTTGTTCGTTACGAAATAAATTCAGTCAAATTATGGCTAATTAAAGATATTGTTTAAATTGTTTTTTTGAAAAAAGAGGATTCTATTTTGATTTGATTGTTTTGTAATAAAAATATTTATTCATAAAGGAATAAGTGATTGTTCGAACGTAAGATAATTATTACGTGTGAAAGAATTACATAGATGTGCCATTTGCAAGCGATCATGTGTTCCTCACTTAAAACGATGAAGCCAAAGAGTTGCAGAAACTATAAGAAACAGGTATTTCCAACGGTCTAATGTTTGTATTCCGATGTTCTTATATTCTTTGGCACAAAGAGATTATCATTTTGATTTGGAAGCTTGTATGTTATGTATAAGAGTAAATAGGTTGAAATGAAATAATTTCGGTGTTTAAAAATTATTTCCATTGTATTAAGAAAGGTGTATCTAAATTTTGTGACAGGAGATGAATATAAGCAGGTAAAAAACGCGTTGGTATAAATAGAGATTTTTTTGGGGAAAAAATCTCTATTCATATCAACGCGCGCCAACGCGTATCATCCCCTCCTGATAGAACATTTTGAAGTTCTCGCCGTTAAGATCACACTGACTTTAACCCCTCTCCAGCACAATGCCGAGAGCATATAACAACAATAAAAAAAGAAGAGAAAGAAATTAAAATTGTTTCTATGTCTGATGAAGATTGATTTGCGATCGAAAATTCAGTATCTTTTAAAAATTTCAAATAAATGAATGTTTATTTAAAAAAAAATTCTGCGTTGTTTCTGGCTTTTCAAACTGACAAGTTTTTATATATATATATATATATATATATATATATATATATATATATATATATATATATATATATATATATATATATATATAGTAAGCAATGAAAATATATATGGCAATCAAGCTACACCAAGGCTCCCGTGTTTCATCCCCCGGGGGGGGGGGGGATCGTCAGGCTAAATGCATGGAGTTATTTTTGTCAGGTGTTTTTATATACATGGCTTGCTAGTTAACCAATCAGATTCTTTGTTGTTCCCTCAGCCAATCGTTGGGCTTCCCGCGAACAAAAGCTTTGTTGGTGACGCTCCTATGTCAATCTATTGTTTGTTAACAATGAAGTTTCCTATATCCTGTTTCCTTTGTTTTGTCAATACAGTAGGCTTTCGTAAACTTTGTCCACTACAAAATAAATGCCTAACTAAAAGTGTTGTATACCAAGCAACGATATTTGCCAACGAAAGACCAAATAACAAGAAATACTACGTGGGCATGACATCCCTAGACCTTAAGACAAGATACTATGACCACAAAAGCACATTTAAAAACAAAGAACGTCGAACTAAAACAGCACTAGCTAACCATTATTGGGAGCTCAAAGAAAATGGACACTCACCAATAATTGAATGGAAAATAGTAAGACAGGCCAGTACATGTAGAAACTTAGACGACCCGTGTAGATTATGCCTGAATGAAAAATATGAAATCCTAAATTTTAAAGATCCCCGAAACCTATTAAACTCTAGAAGCGAAATAGCAAACGGCTGTTTACACAGAAATAAATTTACCTTAGGATGATATATAATAAATTAAATAAATAAAAAAATAAAAAATAAAAAACTGAACAAGTTAAAATTTAAAACCTAAAATAGAAATACAAGAAACCACGTGTTAAAATAAATTCGCCTACTGTATTGACAAAACAAAGGAAACAGGATATAGGAAACTCCATTGTTAACAAACAATAGGATTGACATAGGAGCGTCACCAACAAAGCCTTAGTTCGCGGGAAGCCCAACGATTGGCTGAGGGAACAACAAAGAATCTGATTGGTTAACTAGCAAGCCATGTATATAAAAACACATGACAAAAATAACTCCATGCATTTAGCTTGACGATTCCCCCCGGGGATGAAACACGGGAGCCTCTGTGTAGCTTGATTGCCATATATATTTTCATTGCTTACTACCTAGCTCTACTTACGTATCGAGCACTGTTGAAGTAAATACTGAAAACTGATACATAAAAAATTATATCTCCTTATAATATTTTATGTGGATACATGAAGTACTAATATATATATATATATATATATATATATATATATATATATATATATATATATATATATATATATATATATATATATATATATATATATGTATATATATATATATATATGAAGTTAGTTTAGATAAACAAAATTGTTTTAAGAATTTAAAACCAACTATTATTACGCGATCGATCGCTCCCAAGACTTTTGGGAAATATTTTATTTTTCATTATATTTTCGATGATTCCCAAAACGTCCCTTCTTTAGTGCCTTTTATAATATCACATACAGAATTCTCTTGAAAACCCCCTATCAGATTTCAGTACTAAAAGATAACATCAGAGAAAAGACTTTGGAAATAGCAAAGAAACAGCAAATATAATTACAAATCAAACGTTTAAACTATTCAAAATATTCACCATATAGGATGAATCATGAAGAAGAAAATGGATTAGAGAAAAATACATAAGAGAAAAATACATAAATAAATAAATAAAAATATAAAAATAATAACATTAAATAAAACAATAAGAAAAAATACTTATAATAATAATAATAATGATATAATAAAATAAAGTAAAATAAAACAATATAAGGTAAATAAGAAAATAAAATTAAGAAATAAAATAATAAAGAATAAATAAGAATCAAATTAAAAAAATGAAATAAGAATAAAATAAATAAATAAATAAACAAAATAAGAATTTATTTTATTTTAAATAGAAAACAAGATAAAGTATAATGTAAATTAATGAAAAATTAAAATAATTAGAAGATAAAAATCTTATAATAGAGTAAATAGGAATATATCGAGAAATACAAATATAACTCGAAAATATAATTCTATTTATAAGAAGAAAATGTATCATAATTAGAAAAAAATGTAAAATGGTAATGATGACGATTGGTAGACAAATAGACTTGTATATATAACAATACCATAGAAGAACAAAAAGTTCAAAATTCAAAATAGAAAAAGAATTCAGATTAGAAAAATACAAAGTAGAGAAAAGAAAAAGATTTAAGTAAAATTAAGAGAAATAGAAAAATAAACAAATCCATATAGAGAAATTCAAAATTAAATAATAAGAAAAATAATAAGAAAAAATAATAATTAGAAAAATTGATGAATAGAAAAAATAGTACTTAGCGAAAATAATAATAATAATTAGAAAAATGAAAAATAGTATCAATATACACGTGGACATATACATATATACATATATATACAAGAAAAAAGCGCTTTTATATAGAAGACAAAGTAATTATTTTTATATTTTCATATATATAAAAAAATTATATTTACATATCGAAAATATAAAAACAAACAATGAAAGTCTTATCTCAATATATTGCTGCCATTTCAAAGTGAAAATCATCGAACAGGAGAATGACCACTAAGGAAATCCATGGAATTTAAAAACTCCATGGTTATTATTGTTTAAATGACATCAGAGTCTGTCTCCATTCGAGTGTGCGTAAGTATTCCAAACAGCATGCAAATTCAAATATCATTTGAAAATAAATAGATCACCAATAAAGGGAGGCAATTAAAAATAATTAAAAAGCCAGCAATACCACTGAGACAATCATCAAGTGGAGTAAGCGATACATCTAACCGAATCCGACGAACACACAGACACATGTATTGAATTCCTTACAATTAGACACATACACAAAAATCCATATGTATTTGGCTCTAGAGCGATCCATAGAGACATATATACATATTTATATATTCCTATAGATACTATAATATTAACCGAATTACTTATTTATTGATTTATAGAAATTCCTATAGTAGGTTACTAAGTTTTGAAAACACACCAGGAGAAACGCACCAACACATTAACCATAATCCTAAGCTATAACGGAGTTTCAATATTACTTATTAAACCGAACAAAAATATATACAAAAGTATAAAGAGGCCAGAGAAACACATAAAGATAAGATAAACCAGCAGTATTGTCATGCAGGAGGTAGATAAATATCATCCATATTAGGCTAAATTTAATTATGCCAAAGTCTAACCTATTAAGAAAAGAATTATGTAAGATATTAAAAATCCAAAATAATAATAGGGAAAAAAAACGAAAAGTGTGGAAACTTTATATATATATATATATATATATATATATATATATATATATAAGAATAATTAAGAGACTTTAAAGTTGTTGTATTTGTACCAAGTTTCATGTAAACAATTAGATAATATTTCATCTTTATTATTTAATAGAAGACACTTATATTTAACGATTATTAGGGCTTCATGTCTACATAGAGAATAATATCGGTCTATAGGATTACATATTTTTAATCAATATCCATTTGAGTTTAAATCCAATATTTTTATTTTTAAGATCCCAGATAACTATATATTGTCTTATTGCCGTTTTTCTTTTATTCAATCTTCCTGTCGCTCACGCTCTTCCGTATTGTCACAGCCTTCATATATATATATATATATATATATATATATATATAATATTTTCTTTTCTACTATAGCTCTAACCTCATACTATTAAGCTATTACAATTGCTTTATGTTATAAACTTTATATTTTAAATACTAAATGTATTTATTTAGGCAGCATATTTTTTACGTAAGCAAACATTATTAAATAACACGGAGTGTTTTTGCTTAGTAAGACTTTTTTTATTTTTACAATTTTCCGAATAGCCTATTTAGTATATCGGTAAAATTGGTGTATGTAAGTTCCGTGGATTTCTAGTTCCATTTGTTTTCCTTTGCAACAAGAAACCCATGGAACAATTTGACTGAAATACTAAATGGACTATTCGGAAAATTGAAAAAATAAAATAATTATTATCAAGCAAAAACACTCCGTGTTATTTAATAATTTTGTTTAAATATACGAGACCTGTCTAAAAAGTATCCGACCTTAGACCAGAAAAAAATATTTCAAATACGTGACGGGGTTGGGACCCTAATCACCTTCAAAGTAGGCCCCTTGTGCTTGCACACACTTAGCTCACCGATCCACCCACTGCCGGAAACACCTCTGGAAGTCTTCTTTTGGAATGGTATTCATCTCCTCCTTCGCGTTAGATTCAGAAGGTGTAACACAAATTAAAGTGGTTCAACCGATTTAAAAATGGCTGCACATCAGCGGAGAATGGTCAACGTTCTGACAGGCCTCCAGCGGCTCGGGGTGCACCTGTTTTTGAGAGGGTGCAAAAAAAGAGATAATGCAGAACGCAACGGCGGAGATGGAAAAACTCGAGATTTAAGAGGTCAAGATTACAGCTAATTTGCGTATATGCATAAAAAATTAATTGGAAAATTATAAAACCAACATTTTAATATCTTAACACCATCCCGGATATTTGTATTAATAATATTTAACAGTAAGTCTCATATTTACTGATTTTATATGTGAAAGACCTTTTGAAAAATAAATATATTTTGCGAAGATTCGTATTTATACTGTCTTCGATTGTTTGTTATTTTGTTCATACCTTCTTTCACCATTCCGGGGTTTCTGCATTGCTAATTGCTTTCAAAAATACCCCCCACACATATATATAGTTATTAGACACTTGTCATCGCGTTTAAGAAAATAACAATTTCCCTTTTAAAAATTAAAACTAATAAACAAAACATTTTAAGGCGAGTATGAATTTACTATTTTCCGTAACAATATAATTAAGCTAATTAAATAAAAATAAAAATATAACGTCTATCCTAGTGTATGTATGTGACTAATGATTTCTCCTTCTCTCTTTGTGTGTGTTTGCAGATCAATTTGCGTGCGTATGTGTGCGTGTGCACGATTACTGGATCATACCATTATGTGTATGTGTTGAAGTGCTTCTGCGTATATATATTTGTGTGCTTAGCACGAGTCCAGATTTTTTATAGGTCTTCCACTTCTGGCTGAAAGCATGATACCAGGAAGATTAAAGATCGTGATCATAACTTCTGTTCTAAAAGACATTTCCAGTTCCTGCATGTCATAAAATAGAAAATAAAAATATATAAAAGTATTTTTTGCATATATATATATATATATATATATATATATATATATATATATATATATATGTGGTACACGTATTGTATTAGTTTATGTAGATGTACATCCGTTGTAACTCCAGTGTTTATAAAAAATGCTCAATAACAAGTAGAGCTGTTCTTAAGTATACATTTTTATTTATACAAACATAATTGGTTACATATGTACACATGTACATATGTGCATGCATTGTACTCTTCACAGATAGTCAACCTCTTCAGACCAAAGAAGACAGAGAAGTGAGATGAATTTGGAAAACTTTCCCTTTAAATAAATCTTTTTGAGGATGAGATATTTTTTTATAATTTAGGATCGGGTTACATTCTTTACTTGTTAACTCTTTCAATTAGTCTATCTTTTTTAATTATTTTTATTACCTGCCTTCTAATTCTTTCCCTTTTCTATTTTTTATTACCTACTTAGCCTGGATACCTATTTCAGAGGCGTACCACGGTTTCCTTTCTGTTGTTTTTATTTCGAGTCACTGAAGATTCCTTATGGGTTACAGAGGACTTCTAAAAGTTAAAAGAGTCAGTCCATCTTGATGAAACCGCGGTACGCCTCTGAAATATTGACTCATAGTTTTTTAAATAAATAATTTGTATTTAACTCTCACTATTTTGCGATCGAGCTCTTTTCAACATAACCTAACACACTATACACACACACACATACATATATGAAAATATATCTATGGTAAATACACTAGACAGAGGCATCTATGTTTCATCCTCGCAGGGAATTATCAGGCTAACTGCACGGATTATTGTTATTAATTGTTTTATAATATATAAGCATCGTTTAGTCTAGCTAAATAAAAATCAGATTCATTGTTATTTCTTTCTCATGGTTAAGGTTTTCACTGGCTAATGGTCGGGCTTCTTTCAAACAAAGGCCTGGTCGACATTTATTTGACACCATTTTTTTTCTTTTGTTTGGGTGTGGCGCATCTCATTTGTAAGTTTGTAAAATCAACAGGTGACCTTATTTTAGCACGTGTCTGGTTGGAATACTTTATTTTATACTCCTTTTGTTTTTCGTTGCGACTTTAGATGTTTATTTAGTTTAGTTTTTTCTTTATTTCTTTATTTTTATCGCCGTTTCAACCAAGGCGATTACAATCCCCCTTGGTATATTCCCCTTCTTCAAGACGTGAATTTTAAATACGTGCATATATTTATCTTATCTTATAAATACATAATTTTATTGAATTTTTCTCTCCTGACACACTTATAAATCTAAATGAAATGGTTGATGAACTTATGAATGTAAATTTAATTGGATTTTAATATGAAATATGATTCGCTTGATTATAGAAATTTATTTGACCTAAAAGAGTTATTTCCCTTGCAACGTCATCCTTTAATCTATCCAGCTTTATTTTTTGTCTTTTATTTTTCGTT
>OY744515.1:210318175-210403175 GCA_963556195.1 Sepiola atlantica | reverse complement strand
TGTTGACAGACCAATGATCTAATGTTCTGTTCGAGTGTGAACAGGAACTCACCAAAACTGCTAACGTTTTCGACTCCCATGAGTCTTCATCAGGCACGTGAGGACTTACGCAATATCAGCAATTTTAATTTGCGTAACTCCTCGCTTGGATGCTTGAATAAGGCCGTAGGGTCGAAATAAATTATTACACCGGTGATTGTGTGATTCTGTGTTACTTTATTTTATTTTATTCTTGCTCTGTTTATTATATTGAGCTCTCAAACTCGGATTTCCTTCCTATTTTTTATATATATATATATATATATATATATATATATATATATATATATAGAGAGAGAGAGAGAGAGAGAGAGAGAGAGAGAGATGTGGGAAAATATGTTTTTGCTTATACTTTCTATTTTTTATAGACCAATCTTTTCAAAGTAAAAGCTCGATGATTGTTAATATATAACAACAGAGCATAGATACATGAACAATATTAGGCTACATTCCAGTGACCAAAATTTTATTCATTTTCTGATCATCTTTTCAAAACATTATACATACATATATCTCTCTCTCTATATATATATATATACATATATGTATTTCTCTCTCTCTCTCTCTCTCTCTCTCTATATATATATATATATATATATATATATATATATATATATATATATATATATATATATTTGTTTTATTATACTTCAGTCGAAGTTCTCAGAAATCAAGTTGCACCCTTCCTGGAGCTAACACTTTATCTCCATATGAGATTCATAGATATTCGAATATTCCATTAAATTTCTCCTTTACTTGTCAAACGTTTAGTTAGTAAAGAAGTTAAGAACATTAATGTTCCTCTTGATCTTACCGGATTCCAGGAAAGAATTGATCTAGTCTGGTGGAGTAACGTGTGCTGGTGAGTATATAAATTATAAATTACGTAAGCGTTTATGAATATATTTATACGGTTATATATTTATTCATTTTACGTATATAAACATCTCAGAGAAAATAGAATGAATTATATCTCACACATTTTGCATTACAAGTTCATGTTTTCCCTTCTTTTTTGCACTGTTAACTGTTGTTCTTACAAAGTCTTTTCAAATCTTGTATTATAGATTCATTGTTTTGCAATTCATATTTGCATTACTGCTTACCAGATTCTGTTAAATGTATAACAATCAAGTTTCCCTGTGTCTTCCTGCATGATCTTACAAATTCCGTCACTGCTTTTCTTGCTAGTGTTTCTTTGTCTAGACATAGTGTCCAAGTAATGCCAACGATCTGCATTTTATTTTGGTATTCCAAGGTTCTGATTGTATCTTCTAATATAGCCAGCTGTTGTTTATTTTCTTTGACCATTGTAGACTTAGTACTTTCCGAATGAATTTTTTTGTGGATACAGTACACATTATTGTTTTTCTCTGTGGTTAGAGTCCACAGTTTATTATTGTAGAGAACAATACTCCCCACATGAGTATCAAATAAGCTGAAAAACATCTTCAAGAACAAAGAAGTTAGTCAAGAAACAAAACTTATCAGTTTCTGTTCTTAAAAATAAAAAAAACTTGATATATATTCCAATCGATTTCATCGATTACATACAATATCCGACTGATATTTTCTTTAGAAAAATACACTTTCTGATAAGCACCACTAATTTTCATATTGCTAGTCATCTTTGTTTATTAGTCAATGAAATAGAAGCATGGATGACAAAACGAGAACAGTTTAACCCATAGATAAACTAAAGGTTTCTGTTCAAAATACTGTAAAGGTTCTCGAATGCGACGTAAACATTCCCGAAGTTTGAAAATATGCACGTGAAAAGGTCGGAGGTTATACACGCCGAAACATTGTGAAAATAACAACCAAGATTAAAATAGTAGTTCGAACAATCCAAATAATACAAAATAGAAACGTTACTTCTAAATTAAGAATCAAACAATTAGTTCAGTTTCACAATATAAACAAGAACATGTATTAAGAACAGATTGCATGGGCAGCATTGGGAGCTTTCGAAAGAGATTTTAAAAATATCTGAACATTAAAATAATGTATTAAATCAATTTGTTGAAATAGTGCTATGCACTTTCTCGCAGACTATTTTAAAAAATAAATAAATACCCGTTTTCTTTAAAAGTCTTAATATATGTGAATTATCTTTCGTCTTCACTTAATTTCCAATTATTGAAAAAGTTCTTGGAAGTATGAATAATCTTGTTATTAATGCAAGACAAAAAAGTTCAATAGAAACTACGGAGTGCCTCACAAAAAGAAAGAAAATTTAGAACAAAACTGAATCAACTGTGTATAGCTGTAACAATATTTACTGTGATAATCAGTAGGTTACACAAAGTTAGATTAGTGCATGGAATGCATAGGATGAGATTTAATCACATTTGGAATTCAAGAGTGGGTGTGATTTAGGAAATTTGGTAGGTAAATTATTCCAATAAAAGAATGTGTCAAAGTAAAAACAAATTTTCATATTTATCCGTGAGCTGAGCAGAAAACGATGGGAGCGGCTTTCTTGATTTCGATAAGCTAGGGCGTTTTGTGCTTTTCTCCCCCAGTAGGCCCTACCCCCATTAGAGGGTTCACTGAACATAGAGAAAAAACATTTCAAGTACATTACAGACATTAATATTTGGAACGCCTTATGAAAGAAATGAGAGGCCACATTACATAGAGATGAGATGTTCATCCATAACATAAACCAACTTAGAAGGAAATAAATAGACATAGCAACAAGATGGAGGACACTGTTATCTGTTTCAAATCCAATCTCATAAATTCATTGAACCAACGAAAGGCCCTGAAAAAGTTCAGATCTAAATATACTCGATTTTACCGTTTGGAGTTTACTGTTACATCAACTTAAAATTACGGAGACGAGAAATCAGACATCAAATCCATTCTGAACTCTGTTGATTTAACTTTGGAACAATATTCCCCTTCAAGTCATTTTAAAAGACTATCTACATCATTGTGTAGCTGCTCACAGAAATCACATTATACATTTTATCTAACGTTTGTGTGTTTCTTCTGTTGTAACACTGTATTTGTTCTGATACTACACTTCATCTTTTCCTGTCCTCGATCAGTGAATAAGAAATCCTTCTAAAGTGAGGCAATTCTTCTTTGTTCCAATCAAGAATACTCCTCTTTGAGGAGCTGGATTTTGCCCACATTAAAAACCGATTTTGTGTCTAACTCTGCCCTTGTTAGGAGGCAAGTAAATAGGATCAATGCTCATGTTATCAACTGTTTTCAATTTTCAAAAAATTGCATACGCACGTGTAAATTTTTTGTGGAGGCACCCTGTATATTAAAAGAGAATTATTTGCCTTATTTGATTGTTTATAAAGTCAGGGATTAGCATTTAAATGGAAAATTCTCTGTTTATTTTGGAGGGACACCCTATAGAGGGTGGTGAAGCAAAATTTTGAATATTTTGAGGGAGGGCTTTAAAGACAATGTATGACTAAATATTCGGAAGACAACTTCTCCCATTCTTCTTTAATACTATCTAAAAGAGAATCGATATTGCTGTGTGATTTTCTATTGGTAGAATGTTTTAAAACGCCCCTGAATAGCATAATCCAGAGGGTTTAGATCTCGACTCGAAGGCGGCCATAAACATTATTCCTAAAAATTGCTAAAGTTAGATTCACAGACATCTTGTATTTATTTAGTGTGGACTGGAAGACCATCATGTGCCTATACATAATTATAATCTGGGTAGTTTGCTTTAAGGAATGGCAATACCTGGTGTCTCAAAATCTTTTAGTAAGTATTAACATCGATCTTTTCATCAGCTTTGTAGAATTTTATAAGCATTTTCGGTCCGTCGGAAGCTACAACAGCAAAAGCCATAACTTGAGCAGAGTGTTTTGTTCTGAATGTCACCTTAACCTCAACTGTCGATTTTGGGATAAGTCTGTCATTTCTGCGGTTCAGAACAGCATTGACAGCGAAGAGCTTTACATCTGAAAAGATCGTTACAATGGAGGACTTTTTCTTGAACCATGTGATAGTTTTATTGCACTTTTGCGATCTCTTTTTCTTCATAGCTGTTGTCAACCAGTGTTTTGGTGTTCTTGTGAAAGATTTGAACTTCGAATCATATTTTACGGCCTTTCTAATGGTCTTATCTATCTCAAGTCCAATTGCCATTTTTCTAATGGATTTGGTTGGAACCTTTAGGATATGGATTTGAGAGCTTTAATGAAAGGTTTGGTACGTTTTTTGTTGATTAATCCACTTCTATATTTCTCCGTAATTGTTTTGCTCATAGTAATTTTATTCTTTACATTATAAACAGTAATTATGGACATTTCAAATGTTCTTGAAATCTCCTTTGATGTGACGAGTGCATTTAGCAAATCACACACTCTTTGACGTTTGTTTTCCTGATTACTCATATGGGCAAAAGTTTCTGAAAAGATAAGGATAATAGTGTTAGGCATGATTGTAACATTAATCTATACTAGGTTTCAAAACGATTGATCTGCTGAGAAAAAAACAACTTAACGTTCAGTGTAAATTTTGCTTACTCACCCTGTAGTATAAAGACAAATAGAAATTCAGGAACATTTGGTGTTACAGGTAAGCAATTCTTGTCTCCAGCAGATCATCCAGACGGTGGTTTATCACGTAAACAGCCGGAGTCTTGTTGTGTAAATGACACATAGCAGTAGTGGTCATCGCAGTATTGTTAATTTCTTTTTTATCTCTGTTTTTATTTCAGTCGTCTTCTTTTTTTAAAAACAGTGGATGTAAAAGTTATTAATGAATACAGCACACGATCAGTTGGGGCTTAACAATTCTTTCGTGGATTTTATTTTCCTTTCCTCAGGAAAGAGGCTTTCCCCAACCATCACTCATAGCGAGAGAGGGCAGCTGTGCCAAAACATTAATGCTATCCTTCACAATTCAGAAACAAGAGAAATATTTTATCAGCATATTCTCTACGTGTCACTAGAGACTTCCTGTCTGAGACGCAACATTCTGAACACGTAGCCCTAATTCTAATCTTTAACTTCTAATGGAATTTTCCGATTTCTCCTTACTCTAGCCTTATGTGGAAAATTCTGTTTTTAGCATTATTTTTACACACCCATATCTGACCTTGCTACAAATATATTGCTCATACACATAATTATAATAAATGGATTTATCTTTCAAACAATTAAAAAAAATTGTTTTGGATTAAGTGATTTTGATTTTAATAACGATAGCTAATTGATATAATTATACACAATTATGATAAATGGATTGAACTGGTTCATTAAAATTGATTTTAATCTCAAATTAGGAAAATGTAATGTGTAATTCATGTTAAAAATCAATGATGCTATTTCGTTGTAGCACAGGCATATAGCGTTGTGATTTATTAAGAAATTAATTTTCTTTAATAAAACTGGTGGTCTCAGCATTTATTACTAAATTGTTTTTTAAACAAAATCGTTGTTAAGTCGTGAAACAGAAGAAAACAAAAACGAACCCAACCAAATGTTTAAATATCCTTAGATTGGTCTCTGAAGTTAAGTTTTGTTTTAACCAAGCAAGCCTCGTAGATCTTGTTAGGTCATCCATCTAGGAGACGGAAACTCTGATGTAAATACGGTACCGAGTTTCTTTCTAAGGTCTTCATATCTGTGGAACACATAACCACGAGACTGCTTCCCTGTAGACTACAACATGGTCGTCTTCAAGTCGAATGTCAACAAATACTTGTCAGTCGTCCTCTTTTCTTCTGTCCATTCATCTTTTTCAACTGTTTGTCGTCCAGCTGACAACCTCACTAACCCTTATCCTCGAGTAGCTTTTGGCCTTGGTAAATGATTACACATTATTGTAAAACAAAAACTGTTTCTGATATAATCAGTTATGGAAGATTGGTATAATGAAGTGGATAATGACGTGGGCTGACGACAAGTTCGAATTTAGTCAGTTCCATGTTTGCAACCTTCATGTAGCCCCCCCCCCCCCCCTGGAATTAGGAGAAACCAATAGCATCAATAAAATCCAGTCATACCAAAAAGCAATTGTTTTATCTCATTTTCTAATCTGCTCCCCAAAATATATGTTTATGATATGGACTCGTCCAAGGATGAATATTCTTCTATTATATTTATAAGAAGAAAAAAAAGTATAATCAATAACATTATCTCAATCTTAAAAGTGATTGAATGTTCATTGAGTTGATGGTATTGTTATTTTCATTTTTAATAGTCATGTAACAGGCAAGGGAGTTTATGAGCTGGGAGACCGAGGTTCAATCCTCAACTAAATCATACCAACGACTAAAAAATGTTACTTGATGCCTCCTGGTTAAAAATTCAGCATTATAAGATTAGGATCAAATATAAGTAGAGCAATCCAGGGAAAGAGTGGTTCCCTCCCCTACATTTCGGAGTAGTACTTAATGAAAAGGTAGTCTGCAGGTCGCCCTCGACTACTGAATTCGAATTTGGTACACCCAGGTCGTCAGTTTGCGTTGGTATTCACTTTACAACAGTCACCTCTCATTGTTTGGATAACTGGGAGGGAAATAGTAGGTTACGTCATAAGACGCAGTACGACTGTCACATCTGGGTAGGGGCCGCTCAAGACATCATTTCTTGCTTTGACAGAGTACATAGTTACTTTGCAATTTAGGAGGGATCTCTTCCGTTTCTTACGGTCTTTTTCTTACAGAATAGACGGTGCTGGTCTCTCTCTTCTCTATCGTTATTTCCATGGAAGGTGCTCAGCTGAGCTCTAATCTCGAGTTCTTCCTTGTAAGACATTCCAGCAAGAACTGCTCTTCCTATCACAATGGAAAAAAAAAACTTCGCTACCTTCCTCCATACGCCTGGCATCAGAGGGAACTTCCATGAACAGAGCTTCTTTCTAAGGGTTTCCCGTCTGTGGAACTCATTACCACAGGACTGCTTTCCTATAGATTACAACATAGTTGTCTGCAAATCCAATATCGACAAATACTTGTCATAAACCGTCCCACATCAGTAATCAAACCGACTTCATTCCATTAATAATTTTCAATCCTATCATAATAGTCGTCATCTTTCAACCGACAATAATTACATCTTGTTAACCATAATCCCCGAGTGGCGTTTGGCCTTGATAGGGGATGACTTATTAGTAAAAATAAAAGGTAGGGTGCTAATTAATGAGTAAGTATTAGGTGGAATATCATCATCATCATCATCATCATCATCATCATCATCATCATCATCATCATCATCATCATCATCGGTTTAACGTCCGTTTTATATTCTGGTATATATTGGACGGAAAAGGTAAACTATAACTATATGTAAGGTGTAGTAGGTACACTAAACTAGCGTATAGCAATTACAATAAATTACAATAAAACGTGAATTCTATTGTTAAAATTGGTTTCACCAATTCTTTCTAGAATCAGGTACTTACAAGAGGAACCACATGAAGGTTGCCAGCATCCATAAGTGAAAGTGATACTATGGAACTGACTGGATTCGAAACTGGCACACACAGGTCGTCAGTCCACAGCTTCCACCTTCCAAGAGCAAACTGAGTCACCTGTTAAAAATCGAATGATTATTATTTTTTCAGAACAATTTTTTATTATGAGAAAACTTGGTTCTTAAAAATACTGAAGAATAAAAAAAAATCACTTATAAAAAGTTAAAACAATAAGCTTTAATGGAGACTCCAATAATATTCTAAAGCATTAAAAGCAATAAAACAATTTTTGAAGGAAATGTGGAAGATTTATCAGAGGGGACATTTTCTGTCACTTCACCGTCCGATGTATTAATTCAATGGACATCTTATTTAATAGTTAGAGCTACTAGAAGCTTAATCTGTGAAACAACTAAATGTTAATCTAGTATATATACAGGGTGTGTAAGGTATTGAAGACATACGTTATTTTTATTATAGCAGCAATAATATTTGACTTTATATTTGCTATATTTCAGAATTATCAATCACATAAACTATAATTACACAACAAATGAAGAGGCACATAGTTATCATGGTTGTAAAGGCTGAATATAGAAACTTTGCAATTGAACCATTTTTAAAAGTCGGTTCATCTTTCGTTTACAAAGTTTGTAAAGAGTTAAAAAAATTAAGATGAAAAAGATATCAAAATTATTAAAACGTAAGAAGCATTCTAGCCGCACTGATATCATTAGAACACTTGACTTTATTCGGCAAGTACAGCACATTGTTAGTGGTAATCCTAGAAGATCTATGAAGAAGAATGCAAAAGAACACTGTGTGTCAGACAGAACAATCTGAAATGATGTCCACAAAGACATCAGATACAAGTCTTTACATGATGAGTAAAGGTTATTTTATGTCAGAAAAGGTGAAGTAAAATCGCCTAATCAGAGCCAATAAAGTCCTATGAAAAATTTTAGATTTTCATGATCGCATGACCCCTAACATTTGACCCCCTAGCTCCCCAGATCTCAATCTTGTGGACTACTATGTATGGAACATAGTTGATAAAAGGTTAATGAGCACCCTCATTACATTAAATAATTCTGAAAAGTGCTGTATGAACAAGGACCATCAGTTCCTAGCATGTAGGCGATTCATACCTTACCATAAAAGCCATTATCGAAGCCGAAAAGAACAATGCAACACAATTACAAAACAATATATTTATTTTTATGTTTCTGAATTTTGAAGATGAGGATTGAAAATTTGTATAATTTGGGTAATTCGCACTACTGTTCTAACCTTGAGTGTTATTCTCACAGCGTGTCTGAAAGGACACGTGACGTAACGGATAAAGTACTAAGTAACATTCCGTTATAGGTGCAGTCTTCTGAAGGTTGAAGGTTCAATCCTCAGTGCGGGCGATACTAGAAATTGCGAATTACTGAAGACTTCTACCCATTCATGGTTGACGAAACGAGAGAATTCTACTTCCGTGGATTAAATAAAGAGTTCCGTTCGAAATTCCGTGCAGCTTTCCGAGTTCGACAGAAAGATTCCCGAGTTCGAGAAGATACACCTGAAGAAAGTCAGAGGTTACATCGGCCGAAACGTTGCGAGAATAACATTAAAGACGAGAACAGTAGTCCGAATAACCCAAATTATACATATTTATTCTTATTCTCAGAAACGGTTTTCAATAAAAACACATCAGTATACGCATAAACCTGTCCTCAAATACGTTACACACACTACATACGTTACATACATATTTATTATATGCACTACATACGTTACATACATATTTATTATATGCACTACATACGTTACATACATATTTATTATATGCACTACATACGTTACATACATATTTATTACGCACACTCTAAATACGTTACATACATATTTATTACACACACTCTAAATACGTTGCATACATATTTATTACACACACTCTAAATACGTTACATACATATTTATTACACACACTCTAAATACGTTACATACATATTTATTACACACACTCTAAATACGTTACATACATATTTATTACACACACTCTAAATACGTTACATACATATTTATTACACACACTCTAAATACGTTACATACATATTTATTACACACACTCTAAATACGTTGCATACATCTTGCAATTGTGATAGACAAGCGTATGGTTGCAAGGAAACACGGACAACTTGAATAGGATTAATCAAATATATTTATTTATTTACCCCAAAGCAAAGATCGTTCTTTTTATTCTTAATTCCTTGATGACGACGGCGACGGCGACGGTTAAGTTGTTTATCTTAATTCTTGATGACGGCGGCGACGGCGACGGTTAAGTTGTTATCTTAATTCTTGATGACGGCGGCGACGGCGACGGCGACGGCGACGGCGACGGAGTGACCTTTTTTCTACGTGTTCACTCGTTGGTCGCTAGCTGGGAAAAAGCTGGCGGCTACCTCCAACTAGCGCCAAGCCCCTTTTTCTTGTTTTCCTTTTTGTAGCTCTCCGGAAACGGTGAACGCTCAGCATGTCGCTGTCCAACATTAGTTCCGGATAGAGTGAGATCTGTTATATAACAAATGCCCCCTCAGATCTCAATCAGGTTTGTGAACTAGTCCGTGGGATATCCTCAGTTCATGACAAAGTCCTTGAAGCGTGCAGGTAGTCGTCCTCTCGTCATTCTCGCTGGTAGCGGAGTACTGTCTGTATTGCCCTCTTGTAATGTTGTAGGGTGTATATCGTGAGTTGGATCTGGGTCCCTTGGTGACTGCGGTTCGACGTGATTTTTGTGGTTGGTACCTGGTGAGAGGGGTAAGGGTGTGTTGCATAGGTGTGGTGGTCGAGGGGCCAGTTGTCTGATATGTGCGCGGTGGATCCACGCTGTATCACCCTTTTCATCTTGCACCTGGCACATCACATCATTTGACTTTGTGACCGTGAAATTCCCCACCCAAGGTAGATGAGATGCTCGGGCCGGTCCTGATTGTGGCCGATGAAGTAAGACCCTGTCACCCACTTGTATTGAGTCTTTGCAAGTAGGATTATGCGCATTCCTCTCAAGTTTGTGGTCAGCCTCGTCGTTGGCCAGAGTGACATGGTGGTGAACCTGCCTCAGCAGGGCATTGATCTCCATGCCATATGCCCCCGGATCGTCGCTTCTGATTTGTTTATTGTGAAGCATAGGCAAACCAATGTTGGGATGACGACCAGTGATTGCGTAATGGGGGGAGACACCGGTAGCGCTATTGACCGTGGCGTTCATGGACGAGACCACAGATCCCAGGACGTCAGTCCACTCGCAATTTCTGTCCTCGCATAGCATATATAGCGCGTTTTTCATCGTTCGATGTTGTCGCTCGATGTTGCCTGAGCTCTGTGGTCTCCACGGACAGTGGAGTTCCTGCGTGATAGCCAACTGGTCGCAGAATCGTCTGTACGCTTCTCCCGTGAAGTGTGTGCCACGGTCAGATGAAACAATCCGTGGAATCTCCCTGTGTCGAAGGAAGAATTGATACAACCCACGGGCTGCGTCAATGGCACGATCCCTTGCGCATGGTATGGCCGTGAAGTACCGACTAAAGCTGTCCAAAATTGTCAGGATGTAACGTTTTCCTTTCGAGTTTGGCATTGTCACAAAGTCTATGAAGACCAACTCAAATGGTTTCTTTCCGCGTTTGCAGTGACCCATGGGCCAGTGGGTGCGTTTGCCATAGTTCCCTTTGCATTTTGCGCATGTTACGCAAGAGTCAACGTAGGCCTTGATGTCGCGGTTCTTGAACTCCCACCAATAACTGGACATGAGTTCTTGCATGCGCGTGATGCCCGAGTGATTGGTGCCTTCATGTGCTTGCGAGAGGTATCTGGCACGAAGTTTATACGGCAAAACCAGTTTGGGGGAGTTGTTGCTGTCCCGAATCATCAAAACGGAGGTGCCTGGCTCCAGAAAAAATTGTTGGAAGTGTCTATTGAAGAGCGTAGCACGGTGATCGTCGGGATCAATATGTGGTTTATCCGGTGAGGGTGACTGGAGGGCACTGATGATCTTCGCTAATGTTTCATCCTTCTGTTGTTCTTCTGCAATGCCCAAGTGATTGCAGATTCTCTCTGTAGGGATGGAGGATGACGAATGATATGCAAAGAACGCATTGCTGATGTGTTCTTGTGCACGGGTGCCTTGTGGTGAGTGAGTCTTAGGAATCAACCGTAAACCGTTAAGTTCGCTGAGGCACCAAGACGGTATATACATGCGTAAAACTGACCCACTTAGCTCGAAAGTCTGGCCTGCTGGGGTCGGGTCATACGGAGTTTTGGCCTTCTTCTGCCCGCAACCCCTACTGAGCATGTCAGCCCAAATGTTCGATTCGCCCTCGATGTATTCGAGAACAAAATCGTAGCACGAAATTTCTTCTTGCCATCTCCGTATTTTGGCATTATTAAATACCCGCTGATCCAGATACGTCAATGACCTGTGGTCGGTGAAAAGAACAAAGGGGCGGTTTCGGAGAAAATAATCAAACTTAATTATCGCCCACTTGATAGCGTAGGCCTCCCGTTCCGTCGTGGACCAGTTCTGTTCCGTGGGGTTGAATGCATGTGAAGCAACAGCTATGATATTCTTCTTCCCGTTGTCAGCTTCTTGCATTAGGATCGCACCACATGCGACATCGCTAGCGTCGGTGGTGAGTGTGAACAGCTTTGAAAAATCCGGGAATGAAATGATTGGTGGAGAGGCAAGCCGTTCTTTGATTCTTCTGAAGGCTTTGTCGGCACTCTCAGTCCAGAGAAAAGGTTTATTGGCCCTGTTGAGGTCATGAATGGGAGACATGAGTTTTGAAAATGTGTCCAATCGGATTTGTTCCTGCAAGCGCGTTTCAAGGAATTGCCTAATCCATACCAACCGCCCGATAAGGCTTTGTAGTTCCTTTTTCGAAGTTGGGGGCTTCATTTCTCGGATAGCCCGAACGTATTCAGGATCAGGCTTGAAACCGTCACTGGTTATAATGCGTCCGAGGAATTTTGCCTCAGGTGCAAGAAATGAGCATTTTTCCGGGTTTAGCTTGAGACCAAAATTCCGGAGGGCGGTAAAAAGCTGTTCCAGAGCGAATATGTATTCATTGAATGTTCTTGCATGTACCAAGTTGTCGTCGATCTACGACGAGATGTTATCGCGTGAACTGACTGTGGCTAAAGCTTCCGCTACGCAACGTGAAAAGATCTGTCCGGCAGAGGTAAGACCGAAGGCCAGGCGAGTGTACTGGTAGCACTGGTCCTTCCATGTAAACGCGGTTTTGTGACGGTCCTGCTGGTCGATTTCGATTTGCCAGTAGCCGCTGCGAAGATCCAGAGAAGCAAAGTAGGTGTTGCCCCTGCCGATCTTGTTAAATAGATGGTCTATCCTCGGTATTGGGTAAGGGTCCAGATCGACTAAGACCTTGTTCAGTGTTCTCTTGAAATTAGCCACTACGCGAACTGAACCGTTTTTCTTGCGCACAGCGAACACTGGGCTGTTAAAGCCCCTGGGGTCACTGCATTTTTCGATAACGCCTTCATTCGCCATGCGTCTGATTTCGTTATCGACATCGGCTTCCAAGGCCTGGGCGATCGGGTGTTGCTTCTGACTGCGGGATTGGCCGTTGGTCGGTATCCGGATGGGCCGGATGAACGTCCCTGGTTTGTTGTCATTCGAGCCGATGATGTCAGCGAATTTGATAAGAAGGTTCGCCGTATCCTCCAATTCGTCCCGGTTTGGGTGATTCGGCAGCGATAGCCCAGTGTTCTGCTTCAGCCAAGTTAATTTATCTTCCAGTGTCTGGGCATTGGGTTGAGGTTCCGACTTGAGACTCTGGAATACAGCAGTTTGGGGTTCACATGCAGGAACGTGGGTCGACGATGTCGGCGGCGCGATGGTCGCGGCGTGTGATAAGGAACCTGAGGGAAATGTGCGCCTGAATTTTACCGTGGAATTTTGGTTGTCAATTATATATGAGCTGAGCGTGCTGTGACGCATGATATTCTGGCCGATCAGGATTGGTGTGTTTTGGGTTGTAACAAGCACGTTCACTTTTTTGAACGTGAGGGAATTGTGGTTGCCAATCGTGACGTCACATGTCAGTTCACCCAGGGCGGCTATGCTCCCATTGATACCCTTCACCCGAATATCAGTGCGGGTCATATATTTTTCAGCTTCCTTGGGAAGCTGGGACAGCGGTATGATGCACGTGGAGCATCCTGAGTCTAACATCGCGATGCCGGAGAAGTACACACCGTCAATATTGAATGAGGATTGGACGAGCGGTGAATGGTGGTTAGGTCCTTGAAAATTGAAGACGTGATGGCTGATGTGAGGGTCGGGCGAACGAAGCATCACATCTCGTCCTGCCCGAACGGAAAATCCTGTGTTATGAATGTCTGGTCATCATCCATTGCAGCGATATGAGCCTGTGCTTGGGTGCGAGGCGGGTGGCGGAATGGGCAATTGTGCCCGCGAAAGCAGGGTCGACCCCCGAGGTAATTCCGGCATAACGGGGTCTGTGAATTGTGCTGGCGACCTTTGCGACCTCGCGGACGGTCTTGCTTCGGATGTTGGTTGACGGGGCCTCTCTGGTGTGGCTGCCTACTGAGTTGGGGTGACAGGGTCGTTCTGAGTGACGCCTCATCCTGGTAAGACTGCTGTGATTTCTGTGTATAGTAGGCTTCTTGTGGCGAGGAGACGTCAGATTTTACACCACGATCGATGTATCGCTGGGCCTCGCAAGCTATGCCGATCGCATTGTAATGATTGTCCATCGTCTTTACTAGGTGAGTGTAAATATTTGGAGTCCAGGTTTTCACCTTTTCGCTCATCAGCATCGCGCCTATTATGGAAACCAGACCGTCCACTGTCAGGTCTGTCTTTTTATCCTTTTTGAATTTCGTTTTAATGTGGACGGCAGCATCTCTCAAAGTGTTCTCCAGGCGAGATGCGAAGTCTGGTAATTTTTCGCCGTCTATTCGCTCCAAGTCCCAGGCTCGGCTAAGGTGCTGGAAGCTCGTCATCTGGCTGCCGTGGGCCGCTTGCAAGTACTCCTTTAGTTCCTCAAAAGTGGACGAGTCTGACTTTGAATCCACCATCTGCTGAAAGATACCCTGGTCAAGTAAATCTTTCGCGGATTTGACGAACTCGCCTTCTAGGCTGGGATATCTCTCCAATTCCGATGCGACGTGGATGGTATAAGCTTTGTTCAGCGCCGTGATGAATTGGTTCACGTGATTTCTCGGGCGGAATAATTTCTGCTGTTTGAGAACGTCCCGGATAGCCTGTTGACGTATAGCTACGCTATACTCGTTCTCCTTCTGATTCGTACGGGTTGCTGTCGAAGGAGTCAGCCTTAAAGCCGCCAGCATGTCGTCTAAGTCGGTTTGAACCTCTTGAATTACACGTTCGGATGGCTGTTCCGCCCCTGTCTTCAAATTGAACAATAGTGTTCTCTGCTCTCTAATGAGGGTGAAAAGTTCGTCCCGTGTGAAGTTCGTGTAGTTCTCCATATTTAACTTGCTGTACGCTTCTGGCACCAGTGTGATAGACAAGCGTATGGTTGCAAGGAAACACGGACAACTTGAATAGGATTAATCAAATATATTTATTTATTTACCCCAAAGCAAAGATCGTTCTTTTTATTCTTAATTCCTTGATGACGACGGCGACGGCGACGGTTAAGTTGTTTATCTTAATTCTTGATGACGGCGGCGACGGCGACGGCGACGGAGTGACCTTTTTTCTACGTGTTCACTCGTTGGTCGCTAGCTGGGAAAAAGCTGGCGGCTACCTCCAACTAGCGCCAAGCCCCTTTTTCTTGTTTTCCTTTTTGTAGCTCTCCGGAAACGGTGAACGCTCAGCATGTCGCTGTCCAACATTAGTCCCGGATAGAGTGAGATCTGTTATATAACACAATGAAAAATTACATTATGTTATCCCGTCACGGGATGATTACAACATTTTCCCCGATCCCGATACAATTACCGATTCTTTTCTAAATTCCCGATTCCGATATAATTATCAATTCCAATTATTTTAAATTTCTAAATATTTAGTTATAGAGTTTTTTTTTTAAATTTTCGGATTACTGTAAAGACCCGTGTATTATGTGCACATATTTTCCCAAAAGTAACAATACACGGGGGGGGGGGAGTAATTACGCGAGTAGATCTTTCTAACTATTTGTTTCTCAAATGTTCTCCCCCCTCCCCAAAATCCATTGAAAGTAATGAAGCAACTAAGATTTATTTCTTAATTTCATTTAAAAAAATCTAAACTCGTTATTATGATCTATAGAATTTAGTTTTACTGGAAGTTTTACATCAATGAATGTTTATCATTTAGGCATTAGTACCAGCAATGGAAAATTAAGTTTTGAACAACAACAAAATCCAAAGAATCGTTTTTGGAATCGGAAATTAGACTCAATTTTTTCCGATTCTGATACAGATTCCGATACGCCAAAAAGTTTCTCGGTTCTCGATTCTAATTAATCGTTCCGACACTAGATGATACTATTATTTGGATAGATAGCCCCATTATCTAAAAAGGTGAAATGCTGTAGATAGGCGAGATCATTTAAAATCTACTCATGAACGTTCAATTCTCAGTGGGAACTAAACCTGCACGTTGGAGGGGAGTCATTTGATAGTTGCAGCCACCTTCGGGAGTTACATTTTGACTTAGTAGATCGGCAATGCTCTTGGCCGTAGAAAGTATTCCACCATTCGGAAAATGAATTTTAAATTTCGTAAAACATTCCCTCACATTTAACCAGATGCGGAGGGATCTAGAACTTCAAACCCAGAGATAAAACAAATCGTTCCATCTCAGGGAGTGAGCTGTTACACAAATTGTAAATATTTGTGGTCTTATGATTCTACAAGAAATGCTTTATTAGATTTGAAGAATGACATGAAAAATTTCAAGATAAACTTTCTTTTATCTTATGAAAAAATTATAAAAAATTATAATAATACTAGAAAGTATGTTAACCGCTGGGTCATCCATTGAGCTCGGGTTAGATAGTTTGAATCAGGAAAAGCGAGTTTGCAAACTCAGTTACATCTTTTAAAAAATAAAAAGACAAAATCCAAAATAATTCACTTTCTGCTTGCTATATCCACCCTGTCTCTTTTTCACTCTCTAGCTATGGATTAAATAGCATTGATACTTATAGTGATATGCCCTACTGTTTATAAGGAACTGTTGTTTATAATGAACTATTCCAATCTTCTGTTTTATAGTTAGTTTTCTTACCTTTGACTGTTAATATATGTATATATATATATATATATATATATATATATATATAGAGAGAGAGAGAGAGAGAGAGAGAGAGAGAAGTGAGAGTGATAGATACCATATAAAATAAGTGAAGGAGGGTGAGAGTAATGGACATAAATTTAGTAAGAGATGGGTGACTTGCCCACGGCTAATTAGATCAATTCATTTGAAAGAATGGATGAGAGTTCTTGGGTTTGTACATGTAGAACAGTTGATGTAGCAGGGTTGGTTGGCAGGATACGGCCAAGGAAAACATGGGAGGAAGTGATAAGAATTGATTTGAGAGAAAGAAGGATAAATAAAGAGATAGGTTAGTTTGGAAGTCAATTTTATAAAAGCCGTTCAACACATGCCAGTATGTAAAACGGACGTAAAACCGAATATGATTATGATAACTCAATCCAAAAACCAAGGAATATTTTAAGATGTATTTTGTGTGATGTAAATATATAGGAAAATAATCTTTAGGGAAACAAACGTCTGGTCTAGTATAATAATAAATGTAGACTAATCAATCCAAGTTAAACAACGAAGTTTATAAACGACCAGCTCTACTTAACCGGCGTTGCCCGGGAGTCTTTTTGCTTTAATCTATTTATATATATATATATATATATATATATATAAACTTGCCCAAATTTATATATATATATATATGTATATATATATATATATATATATATATATATATATATATATATATATATATATATATATATATAAAAATTTGGGCAAGTCCATTTTTTAAGCATCTTTGAAATTCAAAACTAAGAGAAAGAGGCAAAATGCCTGAAAACCATGTGTCGGATGCAGATATTTTTATTAAAATCAAAATAATTTTTTTTTTTTTCATCTTGACTTTTTTACTAATAATTTCGCTCGAGATCACGAGCTTCGTCAGAGCTTTAAACAAATAAATGGTATTAACCTTATTTGTTTTCGTAAGGGTCCTTCTTGGTTGTGTTGAAGTGACGTCTGATGTGGTATGGACTAATAATGTCATGTCTCTTGCAAACATGAACTTAAATTGCGAATGGTCGCAAGTAGGTATGAATTTTCCCCCTTTCTCTAAGTTTTAAATGTCAAAGATGCTTTAAGCCTCTGTAATTACAGCTATCTAAGGCTTCTCTTCCACCCTTATAACAACTGACAATTGTACTAAGTTCCTAGTCTATCGGGATAACCTCTTTAGGTAAACATATGTAGTTTATGCTTTTTTAATTGTTTTTTTATTTACTATTTTGTCACCACTTATTAAGGCCAAGAGCCACTTGAGGATAAGGGTTAAGGAAATGGAATGATTGTCAGACGAACAATGAAGAATACTATGGGAGTACTAAAATTTAGCAATGGAATTAACTAATTTTGATTAATTATGGGACAGTTTATGACAAGTATTTGTTGACATTGAATTTGAAGACGACCATGTTGTAGTCTGCAGGGAAGCAGTCCCGATTTTGCAGAAATAAAGAAGGTCTTTATTGTAGAGGCATTTTTATTTTATTGTACAGTAAGTAAAATGATCGAAGCATTTAAGAAAAAGCTTTCATTCAAAATAACTTGTGTTGTATAACATTTCCTCTCATATTTTTTGAAAATTTCCTGTTTCTTTGCCCAAAACTGTCTTTTGTTTTTTTTCATTATTTTTTTTCATTGAAGAATCGCGTTTTTCTTTTTGGGTGAATTAGCATAGGGTTCAGAGCTCTAATAATACATTATTTTCTTAACAAAAAAAGTTATAATTGCGAATTGGCAACAAAAAACACACACACAAAACAAACAATCGAAAACAAGCACCGATAAATTCATAAGAATGCAGATTTACAAAGTACCGGAAAAAGGTTTAAAAATGAAATAAAATCATTTTTGTCAAGAAAAAAATAACAGATAAACATTCATTGATAATTATACAAAAAATAAATATAAAACAATTTTTTTTTAAATTAAAAAAAATTAATCTACTTTTTCATTCGTGGGTTTTTGTTCACGTTGGAATTATTTTGCTGGGCTCTTCTCCGATCATTGCTACCCCACCCCCTAAAATGAGTTCTACTTTTTTTTGTGAACACCGTGAAAAATATTTAAAAATTTACAGTGGGGGATCAGTTGCACATAAAATTTAACGTAAAATGAGCTCCATTTCCGAGACATTCTAGCATTTTAGAGCAGTTAACCAAAAATGTTTATTTTGCTCTGCAAGATAAATTCTATGCGTGTATTCTTTTTTTTGGGGGGGGGCGGTAGGGGGTCTGCTTTTTAAGCGATTATGCATGGTTTTACGACCTTTCCAGTCGGAATAAAGGTTAGTTGTAAAAAACTTTAATGAACATCCCTAAAAAGTCAGAATGGCTCGGAAATGATCATTTTACGTTAAAATTATATACGAAACCGATCTCCCCTTCTAAATTCTAAATTAATTTTTTTCTTTCTTTCCGCCAAGATTTTAAAGGTGTTAACACGTAATCACCTAAAAAAAAGTAGAATCTCATTTTTAGGAGTTATTTAGCTGAGGATGTTAATCTACCAATTCGCATTATTTGTACTCACTAGGAGTTCTCACACAGGTCATCAGTGATTGCTCATCGACAACCGGTGGTATTCACTGGAGTCTCAGTGACAACAAGTCTCCCCAGATTTCTAGTATTCTTTACCTCTTTTTGATAGCCACCTCCAATAACCTTGCAGTATCACAACAGCCGTTAACCATTGATTTCTCGCTGGTAAGGACCATTGGTCTGCTCTGGGATTTAGGTGGCAATAAGCCTCCCCAAGGTCCTAGCAATTTCTGCACTTCCAGTGGAGGATTGGTTTGTGCTGTCCCTCCTCGGTCTTCTCATCCTCCTTGGCCCTATGCAAATATTTTGTGTGGTGTCAGCCTAGGCTGGTACCAATTTTATTTTTCAATTAATTTATTTTATTTTATTTATCATTTATTTTTTTGGGGGGGGGAAGAGGAGCTTATGGTGTTTCTTGCTATTTCTATTCATTGGTTCATTTTTGTGTCGTGTCAGTTGAGGCCGGTGTAATTTATTGGGGGCTCATAAAGTGATGTTTCTTGCATTTTCTGTTCCTTTGTTTGTGATGTGGTGTTCTTTCTGTGTTTTTTTCCTGTTGTAGATTCCATGTGACCCTTCGTAGCTTATGCGGGTTGGTTTCTGCATTCGATGATTTTTCTTAAAATGGTGCAGCTGTTTAGATTTTCACTCTGTGGTCTGCTGGAACGGCGAAGTCTACGATTTTGCAAGATTTTTCCTTCTTGTTGATTATTATAACATCCGGTTTCCTTGCTTGTATCAGTTTGTCTGTTTGTATATCCATATCCCAGATGATTTTGTGTTTTTCGTTTTCCAGTACCATTTGTCTGTGTATTCGAAATTGAATTGTTTGCACAGTTCCCAGTGTACTGCTTTCCCCACACAGTCATGTCTGTTCTTGTATTCTTTTTGGGCTAGTTTGCTACATTCACTTATTATAGGATTTACTGTTTCGCCTCTTTGTACACACAGTCTGTATTTACTGTTTTCCTAGGTTTTATCTATTTTGCATTGCTCTGTGCAGCCATCAGTAAAGATTCCGTTTCTCTGTTCAAGTGTCCTTTTCTTAGTCATGTAGTTGTTTTTCTTCCCACTTTTCTTTTCTTGTCGTTTTGTTTCTGGTTTCGGTACTTCCCGAATTGCTCGTTGGAACGGTGTCTCTTGCTGCGGTGATAAGGATTTCCGTGTTCTGAGTTATGTATTTCTCCAGCTCTTTTTTGAGTCTTCCACACAATCTTCTATACTTACCAGTCCTCTTTCCCCTTCGTTTCTTTTAATGTAGAGTCTGTCCGTATCGTCTTTTAGATGTAGTGCGTTGTGCATGGTCATTAATTTTCTAGTCCTCTGGTCAAGGTGCCTGAGTTCCTCTTTGGTCCAGCCTATGAATGGTCCAGAGTATTTTATTAGTGCTACTTCCCAGGTGTTTATAGCTTTTACTAGATTCTTTTCCAATTTTCTCTTTCATTTCTGTAGATTATTATTATTATTATTATTATTATTATTATTATTATTATTATTATTATTATTGTTGGTGTTGGTGTTGGTGTTAGTAGTACTATTATTATTATTATTATTAGTAGTAGTAGTATAACTATTGTCATTATATGTATCTTGTTTTTCTTTTTACAATAAAACAAATCAATCTACTACATATATGTTATACTAACAGTAACAATAACCGACCAAATTTTTATAATTAGGATAAAATTTGAACATTCTTTGATAGAGGGAAGGCACAGAATAGTTAACAAAGCCGCGTCCCGCACTCCTCGTGTTAAGAATGGTGTTCTAAATAGTAAGATTATTTAGAAACCTATTCTTAACATGGCTTTGTTAACTATTCTGTTCCTAAACCGTCTCCTTATTTTGCATACCAATCTTCGACTATTGTTTATGAAAAAATCAAATAGCATTTTCACAACTAACGACGAACTAATGCAAATCGGCTTTGTTTTAAAAGAGAAATATATCTTTAGTTCTATTCGTGTAATATACGTCCCGCCCCCATCAGTGTATTTTTTCCGTTTGCTAAAATATATGTGGACATTACACGGAGGTTTTGCAGAAATTTGAAAATTGAAAAAAACAAAAAACAAAACAAATCTCTAATTAAATATTTAGAAATTTTAAAAGAATCGGAATCGAATCAGTAATAGTATCGGAATCAGGAATTTACAACAGAATCTGTAATTGTACCAGAATCAGGAAAAAAATTTTAATCGTCGAATCACTAATATATATATATATATATATATATATATATAGTGAAAACTTATGACTTCTGAACTATCTCTCAAATAGTTATTTTCACTAGGCGTGCTGGTTTGGTAGGATAAAATTACCCAGTTGTATTTCGAAATATATGTTTAAAAACAATTGTATTTTTTTCTGAATAAGTCCCTAAAGTTTCATTAAAATTTGATAATTATACCTGATATATTTTAAATATTTTCCAAATATCCCCGGTTAATAGAAACATTTGCCTTAATAATGACACAAAGATTGTTCTCGGTCTTTAAGCTGGAATCAACGCGTAGCTTTAGAGTTATGAATAACATTTAATTCATCAACATTTTAGAGATATTTTAAGTAGTATGACCCCTGCAACGCATGCGGTATTGTGGTGACTGCAACGATTCCTCTCTAAAAGTAGGATAGACAAATGGAGTAGACAAAGGGATAAACAACGACACCCATATAACCCCACACTTTTGATGGCCTTGCTCCTAATTTGTCAAAATGCATATTTCATATTTTTTTCGCAAGTAAATAATCAAAAAATATAGTATTCCAACGAAATTGTTAAAATTATATATATAAGTAGATAAATAGAAAAAAAATATAGATGAAAATCTCACAATGACTTTATTAAAATCTTGGATACTGTAATAAAAACTGGACGCCGAATATAACTTAAGGATAAGCTTTATTTAACCATTTGTTGCTTACTTAGACAAATAGTGTTTAACATTCACTCTTAATATACACGAATGTAGAACATTCCATTATTACTCCAAGGGGGAGACAGGCATCAATTATCTTTGTTACTACATTCTCCCCCATCTATCTTCTTATTCGTAGGGAACAAAATCATCCCATCGACCTGGCCTCCTGCGGGTTCTTTGAGGGCGTCTTGGTTGTTCGTGCCCGACATCCATTTCTAATCTAGGCTCCTCGGGACCTGACGACGTTTCGGGACTGTCTTGTGTGGCTGGTTTAGGGCTAAAATATCTTGCTCCAAATCGCTCTCGTTTTCTACGGCGCTTCGGTCGCTTGGTGTCTGAAGATTGAGTATCTGTCTCAGATATTGGGTGAAACCGCTTTCGTGGTACCCATCTGTCGTCCGAACTAGAGTCAGAGACGACTCTGTTAGTATATTCAGATTCGTTTTGTTGGGACTCTGAACTTGACGTATCTGGCACACGATCACCTAAGAGGGTCGGACTTGTTCCACGAACCGGAGCTCTATATCCATCTGAAGCAGTTCTACGTTCATATACATTTCCTGCTGGGGCTAGATCCCTTAAGGAGACAGTAGATTGCCTTCCTTCTGAATTTCTGACCAGTGCATACTGAGGGTTCGCTTCGATTAATTGTACCTCGCTTACCAATGGGTCATGTTTACTATGACGAACATGACGTTTTAATAAAACTGTGCCAGGTTGTGCAAGCCACGAGGGAAGTGATGTGCCTGCTGAGCTTCGTCGTGGGAACGAGAAGAATCTCTCATGTGGGGTAGCGTTTGTCGCTGTACATAATAGAGTCCTAATAGCGTATAAGGCCATGGGGATGAGACTTTCCCAATCGGAGATCGGACTATTGCGATTTGCTGCCGCCAACTGTACTGTCTTCCATATTATACCATTGTATCTTTCGCACTGTCCGTTTCCTTGAGGATTGTGAGGAGTTGTTCTACTTACAGCTACTCTTCGTTCATGCAGAAACTGCTTGAGTTCGTCCGACATAAAAGCAGACCCACGATCTGAATGTATATATGCAGGCACTCCAAAAACGGCAAAAATGGAGCAGAGGCCTTGAATTACTGTTGCAGCCGTTACGTCTGGGCAGGGGATGACGAACGGAAATCTTGAGTACTCGTCTATTATTGTGAGCATGTATTTATTTTTAGTTTTAGAGGGTAAAGGGCCCTTAAAATCCAGGTTAAGTCTTTCAAAAGGCTGTGTGGCCTTAATGAGTGTTGCTGGAGGAGGTTTGTAGAACCTGGGCTTATTTTCTGCGCATATCCGACAAGAGTTCGTAATTCTTTTTACGTCTTCAACAGAATATGGCAAGTTTCTGCTCCTGACTACGTGAATCATTCTTGTGATACCTGGGTGACACAATTCCCTGTGTATATACTGAAGATCATCTGAGCCAGTTACCAGGCCACACACCCTTGAAAGCGCGTCGACCGCGGCATTCTCCTTACCAGGGCGGTAAGTGACGTCAAAGGAGTAGCAAGAAAGCTCCATTCTCCATCTCGCTATTTTCTCGTTTTTTATTTTACTCGTTGTTTTTGGGTTAAACATAAACGAGACCGACTTTTGGTCAGTGATTAATTCAAAATGTCGGCCGATTAAGTAATGCCTCCATTTTCGTAATGCCTCAACTATGGCGTACGCTTCTTTTTCTATTGCAGAGTGTCGTCGCTCGGATTTCGAAAGTGTTCTTGAAAAAAAAGCTACAGGACGACCGGATTGTCTCAGTGAGGCAGCTATCGCACAGTCGGAGGCATCCGTCTCAACTAATAGAGGGATAAAAGGATCCACAGCAGAAATGGCAGACTGAGCAATGTTCCTTTTCATGTTTTGAAATGCTCTGATGGCGAAACAGGACAACGGAAAAGTAGATACTTGTGTCAATGGGTGTATTTTTTCTGAAAAAGACGCAACCCATTGGGAGTAGTGAGCAAACATACCGAGGGCTCGTCGTAAAGAGGGTATGTTTCCAGGGATTGGTAATTCCATTAGCGGTTTCAGTCGCTCGGGATCCGGCGTCATGGTGCCATTTTTGACAATGTATCCCAATAATTTGATGCTTTTCAAGTTGTAGGAACATTTTTCACTGTTCAAAGTCAGATTATATTTCTTGACGGCAGCCATGAATCGTTTAAGGTTGTGGTCATGTTCAGCTTGGTTATGTCCGCATACTGTGACATTGTCTATATATGCAACAGTACCCTTCAATTTTTCATTGGAGATTATTTCATCTATTACCCTCTGGAAGCTAGCCACACCATTTGTTATCCCAAAAGGAATTCGGCAGAACTGATATAGGCGACCGCAGGCCTCGAATGCCGTGTAGGGCTTATCCTCTGGCTTGATAGGTACCTGATGGTAGGCACTTCTGAGATCTAAAGTACTGAAAGTGTGATATTTTGCAATATTAGAAATCATTTCGTCAATACGAGGCAGTGGATAGGCATCGAGTAATGTGTATCTGTTGATGGTCTGGGAATAGTCAATGACCATCCTTTTCTTGTGATTTTCAGTGGCTGTTACGAGGACCTGTGCTCGCCATGGAGATTCACTTGGCTCTATAATTCCTTCCTTAAGTAGTTTTGTTACTTCTGCTGCTATGAACTGTTTGTCCGTTTCTGAATAGCGTCTTGATTTTATTGCTATTGGTTTGCAGTCAGGAGTTAAGTTTGTAAAAAGTGACGGGTGCCGCACTTTGACAGCTGCTAGTCCACATACGCTTAGGACTGGCTTGGGGCCACCAAAAGGAATTTCAACGCATGAATGTTGTTTTAGAAAATTGTGACCCAAAATCACTTCGCAGCAAAGGTTTTTCATTACTGATAATTTGATCCCTTGATAGGAGTTTCCTTTTAGTTTCAGGTTAACCATGCAATATCCAATTACATGGGACGATAAAGATGAATTTGCCATTGATATTTGGTTGGAACAAGGAAATATTTCCCATTTATTTGCTTTTACAATACTGGCATTAATAAAACTTTCGGAACTGCCTGTATCAATAAGCGCATGAATAGTCAATCCATTGATTTTTACCCTCACGATTGTTTTTGAGAGGCAGCCGGGGAATGCAGCTGATATTGTAATTGGTGCTACAGTAGCAAGAGTAGCCGAACGTTTTTTTTTGAGAAGCTGACCGGCAAACTTTCGAAAAATGTCCCTGCTTATCACACTTGTGGCATCTAACATCTCGAGCCGGGCAGGACGAACGAGCATGTATACGAAGGCCACAAAAGTAGCATGTGGATCCAGCTGAGGCGGCAGTGATAAGTTGTTCGTGATCGTTAGAAAGGGGGGTGGCAGCATCTTGGACAATGGAAGAATTTTGAACATGCAGAGGAGGGGCTACGATAGCAGCTCCCAAAATATCGGGTTGTAAATAGAAGACAGACTGCTTCTGTGCCATGTCCAACGTTAGAGCTTGTTCATAAGCTGTTGGTAAGTCTAGGTTTTTATTCTCTAGTAGTCTTTGTCTTATTTGGTTGGACTGTATTCCATTAATAAATGCGTCCCTGATAAAAACATCTCTCGCTTGGTTCGCAGTTAAGGCTGTAAATTCACACTCGCGACTTAACGTCTTTAGAATCTGAAGGTATTGTTCAAGGCTTTCTTCTGGTTGTTGACGCCGGGTAGCAAGTAAATGTCTAGCAAAAATAGTATTTTTTTTCTTGACAAACATGGCTTCTAAAATGTCCACCGCAGTTTCATAATTTTCACATTCAGATAAATTTCTATAAATAGCAGTAGAGACATGATGTAAAAGAAGGGTATATTTCTCAGTACCTGTTAAAGCCGCGTTTGAAGATAACTGTAGAGCTGTAAGGAATCCTTCGAACATTTTTCTCCAATGCCGCCATTTGTCAGTAGATTCCGAGTCGGCCGTATCAAGGTCTAGACGATCGGGTTTCAAGTAACGTTCCATAACGAATGGTTAAATAAATTGTAATAAAAACTGGACGCCGAATATAACTTAAGGATAAGCTTTATTTAACCATTTGTTGCTTACTTAGAATATTTATTTGTAAAAAATACAAAATTTGGCACAAGGCCTACAAGGGGTGGGGAAAATGTTGACCTAACTAACATTTTTAACTTAACTAGTCACAATCACCAAAACAAATTTACTCCATGATATACCTACTTAAAACCCAAAAATGACAATATATACATGGAATTGGGAGTGGGGGAACAAGAATGATATATATATATACAATGAAAAAATAAATAAAATTAAGTGTTAGTATAAGAACCTCCCACTAAAGAAATGTGGCCGATAAGTAGTTTTGCCAGTCGAAAAAAGGCGATGCAGGTCACGAAAGTTTTATTCTCACACCTCCTTCGAAAATTACGAAAGGAGACCTGCATCTCTGACAAAACAACAGATCAGTCACCTAATAGGGGTCGGGAATGGGAATTAGAAAATAAAAGTCGGGGTAAAAAAAAAAAAAAAAAAAAAAAAAGGGGGGGGGAGAGGACGAAAAAAAAAGGGGGGCCTATGACAACTTACATACCGCTAGCTAAGCTAAAAAAGGGGAAGAAAAACAAAACATAACCTAATCTTGCCTAACCGGGTCAAATAAAAGGGTCAGTGTTCGGTTCGGCCACCCAATATTCTTTCTAAGGCACGTCCAAGTACCACTCAAAATTAGCTCCATTCAAACGACACAAACGCGCAACTTTCACCCACCTTTTGTTGAAATCTGCCGAAGGGAGTTTCACCTTCTCCAGCCTGACACGCATTTTCAAGCGAGACTGGAAAATGAGGACAAGCTGGGGAGCAGTGAAGGTCTCTTCCCCGTAGACTTCCTTCTGTCGTGTCGACCAAATCACTCCTCTCATGACTGCTAGTAAGCAAAGAAACACATAATGCTCCTCCCACTTCATGCTTGGTGCCCAATTGCAGCATGTCGAAAAAGACTCCAAAACGAAGAACTGTCCGTTCAACATGCGAACCGTGTAGCCTTCAACTAACTCACACAGCGGGCGAACGATGGGGCAATGAAAGAAAACATGACTGGTCGTTTCCTCCCAGTCGCCGCATCGAACACAACTTGGTGTCTCTACTAATCCCGCTGCGTAAAGCTTTTTGCCGACCCAGAGTGCATTTCGTATTATCAGCCAGGTGAGTGATGCCTCGTAATTATCGAAGCATTTCAACCCAGGCGCCCAAGGCCAGATCAAGCGAAGTTCTCCCTTCGTAAGACCGAGCTCCTCAGTAATATCGTCACGAACAGATCCCCTCACCATAACCCGATATAGTGCTTTACGAGACAACACTCGGGTGTCAGAGAGGCTTTCTGACACCCTTAGAAGGTACTTCAAGGACTGTCGACACTCGCGATAAAAGGAGCACTCGCGTCGAGGTAAACGAAATGCCTCACCCCCATGCAAGTGCACACTTTTCAAAGCCGGAAAGGCTTTCTTGGTGTCTTCCTTCCAGAATTCACCGTTTCCCTCACAAGGTGTACACATTCGGTCTAGGTAGTGTAAGCGAAGCGTATATTGACGAATCTCAACGCTTGGCATACCTAGACCGCCTTCAGACGGATGCAAGTAGCAGATCTCCCGGCGAACCATGGGCTGCTTTCCGCGCCACAAAAACGCGAAAAGAGCCTTCACTAGTTCAACTAGTGTGATCGCCGGCAGAGGGAGCACAGAAAGACGGTAGAGGATGAGAGGATAAATGTGAGAATTACACACCTCCGCTCTTCCTTTTAAAGTAAGATTTCTCAAAGACCACAGACGGGCTGCAACCTTAACCGCTTTCAACACTTCCGACCAATTTTTCTCCAACTGGAGATCAGGACCAAACCAGACGCCGAGTATCTTGCAAGGCCCATCCGTCCAGCCAAAGGGCCCCTGAAGGGGAACACCCCTCCAGGCACCAATGCGTAAGCCAACAGACTTATCGCAGTTGATTTTGGCCCCTGTCACTTGTTCATACCGTCTTATTTCCATGTCGACGACCCTAATCTCAGCACTGCTCGTTACAAGCACAGTGACGTCGTCGGCATAGGCGGAGTACTTAATCATGGGGCAAGCACCAGACAAAGTAATCCCACGAAGGACCGGATTCACCCTAAGCCTGCGAAGGAAAGGCTCCAACGCAAGCACATAAAGCATCGGTGAAAGCGGACATCCCTGACGAATAGATCTGGACAAATCGAAAGGCTTTGACCTTATTCCATTCACTTCAACCAACGCACCGGGGTTAGCATAAAAGAGGCGAATCCAGGAGCGGAAATGGGGACCAAATCCTGCCGAAGACAAGACAGCCTCCAAGTAACGATGATCGACCCTATCGAATGCTTTGGACTGATCTAAATTGATCAGCGCGGCCTCAGTGTCGACTTTCTCTATGATCAAGCGTATCATGTGCAAATTATCTTGAATAGTCCGGCCCTTAACAGAACAAGTCTGTTCGGGACTTATTAGACGAAACAAGACAACCTGCAGACGATTAGCCAAGATCTTGGCCAAAATCTTTAACTCTGTATTTAACATTGTTAAGGGCCGGAAATTACCTATACCATCCCCACCACTCTTGTCCTTGCGGAGCAATTTGATGATACCCCTGGTAAAGTACTGGGGGATAGACTCGTTCCTAAACAAGGAGTTAAACAACACAGCCAGCAGGGGGACAAAAATGGGCGACAACCTCAAATACAGTTCGTAAGGCAGACCATCGATACCCGGAGACTTATCAAGGCCAACCTGCCTTAGGGCCTCCAGGACTTCATCCTCATTTATACACCCTTCGCACCTAGCTGCTTCGGTCGCCTCGAGACGAGAAAAGTCAGCTAAATAGGCGTCGAACTGAGCCATTGTCAGACCGGGCTCCTTGGTAAAAAGATCCTGAAAATAAGAGCGAAAACCCTCCAAAATCCCGTCGTTTGTAGTCACGAGACGCCCACCCGATAATGTGACACTGGCGATGTGTCGATCAGTAGACCGTCGACGTTCCTCCGCACGCAGTGACGCGGCCATGTTTGTCGCCTCGTGCGGCACTCTTTTTAACCTAGACCTAACTATCAATCCCTGATCTGCCTTGTTATCCAAGGAGTTCAGTTCCGTTTTAGCTACAGTAAAGGTAACGCTATCCCCCGCCTCCGCCGCCCGACTTAAACTAGTTTCTAGTGCCACTTTCGTTGCCCTAGATCTAAGGTTGAGTCGACGACTATAATCGGCAACGAAGGACCTAATAACGTTCTTAAGGTGGCCCCACCACTTATTCCCAATGATAGCACCCGTCAATTCCCTCTGTAATGTTAGTAAAAGCTGTTCCCGGAAGTCCTTCAAATCGAACAACGATGTGTTGAACTTCCAGTAACCAGCCAATCTAGGCTTAGGACTATCTAAGTTTACCCGCACCCGGACAAGCCTATGATCCGAGTAAACTATATTATGAAAACTTGGACAATCTAAAAGCCCTAAATCGACTCTCCTAATTAAGAACCGATCAAGGTAACTCGAAAGTTGCCCTAAATCGGAGCCGCGACTAGCAGTCCAAGTCCATACTACTTCACGGGGTTTCTCATTTCGGAATTTATCGACAAGATCGAACTTATCGATAAAGTCCCGAAATGCCTTAACATCCCCGTTGCTGTTAGTTCCCCTACGTTTTCCCAAGCGATCTAAATCGGGATCCAAGACCGCGTTCCAGTCTCCCGCTAGAATTATCCGACGCGACGTATCCATAAAGGGCTCGATCCGCCGAAAAAAAGGAACCCGCTCAGAACTGGCGTTGGGCGCATAAACCCCAATAAGCCGAAAAGCCACATCCTTTACGGTAACATCAAGAACGCACAGCCTTCCCTCAGGATCTGCATAGATTGGGTCACACGTCGCATTCAGTGTGCGCTTAACTAGCCAGGAAACCCCTCTTGAGTGAGTATCAAAGTACGCTGAATAGAGCTGAAAGTCTCTAGTCAGCGCACCCTGATAATCACTGGGAATAAAGTGGGTCTCCTGCAAACAACATACATCCACGCCGAGTCGCTGAAGGTCACGTACTACTCGAAGTTTACGAGCGGTGTCCCTCAACCCTCGGCCATTTAGGCTTGCTAATCTGAGTGCCATTCTAGTGCTCTTAGAGTTGGGAACCCGAAACGAACATTGATGCATTTAAGACACCGACAGATGAACCCAGAGAACCTTGTCCCAATTCATTTGAGACGAGACCGTCCGGGGCCACACCGCCAATGTCTAAGGGGAAAGTTAGTTTTAATGCCCTGTAGAGTGTAGGATGGATACGAATAGGGACCCTCCCAACACAAGATTTTTGCAGTAATACTACTTCTTCATCGTTAAAGAAAGCGAGAGGAGGCGATATATTAAAGGCGTTATTCGCTTCCTCCATCATATTCCAAACACCTTTAGCTTTGTCTCTTGATCTGACCACGGATAAAAGTCTTTTAGCATCCAAGAAATTTTCCGGGTTGGTGATGTCTTTTTTGTTGACTATCTTCAGTGCAGCTAGGTTTCGGTAGTTCTTCTTATGATGGTTTATCATAAGATTTTCAGTTTCGGGAGTAACTTTACAGACATCCTTGCCTGTGTAGAAAGGGGTCTTCTTTTTCCGGGCCTCTAGCGAGGGACTTCGATGGCGTTTCTGGGATGTGGAGGGGGCGGTGGGTGAGGCAGGAGGCGGCATATCGGTCTTCATTGGAGAGGGGGGCGGTGTACTTTTAGGGGTGTTGCACGGGGAACAGAAAGGAGATGGAATGGGGGTAACGGTCTTATCTTTTGATAAGGGGGTCAAATTAGATTCCCTTACTGGTGGGGATGACTTTAATGGTGGGGGTGCACCTTTGGCTGGAGAGCGACGTTCTTTGGCTGGTGGAGTTTTTTTTCCCGCATTAATAGTAGTATCGGCAACCTTTTTTTTTTCCTCGTTTTTTTTTCCTTTTTTTTCCTCAGTTTTGCGCTCCTCGTCGAGAGACTTTTTCAAATTTAGTATTTCTTTGTATTTTTCACCACCAGGATCGTTGCTGGTTTCTATTTCTAGTTGTTCCTCTTCGGTCATTACTTGAGCATATGACTTCGGCGATTTTTTGCCAGTCACGATATTCCAAACGACTTTTTTTTTGGGCGATTCATTTTCGGTGTTGCATAAGTCCTCGAATTCCTCCGGGGTTACAGTTTCAGTTGTTGGCTTTGAGGAGGGAGTCTTCTTCTCCGCTGCAACTTTAGGTGTCAAGTGTTCTAGCACTCTGTTCTTGGGGTTAGGCTGGGCCGGTTTGATCCTTGTTGGGCAAGTGAAAGTTAAATGCCCAACCTCATTGCAAATCCCACAAGCTGGACGTCTTCCAGCCACCACCACAGGTAATTTTTCTCCATTTGCTTCTATGTAGTACGGAACTTTTTTAAAAGCCGACTCGTTAAGCCACACGTCAAAAGACCATGTTCCGTTGAACTTGTCGACCGTAATAGCCGTTATTTCTCCGAACTTAAGTAAAAAGGCGCCTAAGTATTCCCCAGGAACCACAGCCGGAACTTCAAAAACTGAGATGGTCGTTCTCCTTCGACCCATGTATTCCATTCGCAGAATGTAGTCTTTAGTAATTATTTCTTTCTTCGAGAGTTCGATGCAGACTTCCTCGGTCTTAAAGAGACTATTCCAGGTGTTATAACCTTTACATTTCACGATACGTTCAGCACGTACTCCGGTCGTTGCAATTAATTTTGCGACAGTTTCTTTCGAGGACCTAATCAGTTTTTGGACTTTCTGTCCACTACGAACATTAATATCGTTTTTTTCTGGAATTCCTCCAACCTTGGTAACTGTATAATTACTCCAGTTTCAGTCACGAAATCCGTGCAGTCTTTTGCCTTGGCGACAAAATCGTCAACGTCAATTTTAAGGGCGGGTGCCTTAATCCAATCCGTTTTATCCGTAGGCTGAGATGGCTTCTCAACCACTTCGGAGGTCTCCGAAGGCGCACAGCTGGCAGTAGCCATGGCCGGAGAACGGTAGAAAAAAATTAACAAACTCCAAATAAATAAAAATATAAGGAGTAAAAAAAAAAGCAAGCAACAAATTTAACAATTAACGGTAGTAACAATAAATAACAATAATAACAATAATCACGGACTTACTGGCAGAGAAAAAATCACAGAGAGCTTTGTTGCTTACCTAGAATATTTATTTGTAAAAAATACAAAATTTGGCACAAGGCCTACAAGGGGTGGGGAAAATGTTGACCTAACTAACATTTTTAACTTAACTAGTCACAATCACCAAAACAAATTTACTCCATGATATACCTACTTAAAACCCAAAAATGACAATATATACATGGAATTGGGAGTGGGGGAACAAGAATGATATATATATATACAATGAAAAAATAAATAAAATTAAGTGTTAGTATAAGAACCTCCCACTAAAGAAATGTGGCCGATAAGTAGTTTTGCCAGTCGAAAAAAGGCGATGCAGGTCACGAAAGTTTTATTCTCACACCTCCTTCGAAAATTACGAAAGGAGACCTGCATCTCTGACAAAACAACAGATCAGTCACCTAATAGGGGTCGGGAATGGGAATTAGAAAATAAAAGTCGGGGTAAAAAAAAAAAAAAAAAAAAAAAAGGGGGGGGGGAGAGGACGAAAAAAAAAGGGGGGCCTATGACAACTTACATACCGCTAGCTAAGCTAAAAAAGGGGAAGAAAAACAAAACATAACCTAATCTTGCCTAACCGGGTCAAATAAAAGGGTCAGTGTTCGGTTCGGCCACCCAATATTCTTTCTAAGGCACGTCCAAGTACCACTCAAAATTAGCTCCATTCAAACGACACAAACGCGCAACTTTCACCCACCTTTTGTTGAAATCTGCCGAAGGGAGTTTCACCTTCTCCAGCCTGACACGCATTTTCAAGCGAGACTGGAAAATGAGGACAAGCTGGGGAGCAGTGAAGGTCTCTTCCCCGTAGACTTCCTTCTGTCGTGTCGACCAAATCACTCCTCTCATGACTGCTAGTAAGCAAAGAAACACATAATGCTCCTCCCACTTCATGCTTGGTGCCCAATTGCAGCATGTCGAAAAAGACTCCAAAACGAAGAACTGTCCGTTCAACATGCGAACCGTGTAGCCTTCAACTAACTCACACAGCGGGCGAACGATGGGGCAATGAAAGAAAACATGACTGGTCGTTTCCTCCCAGTCGCCGCATCGAACACAACTTGGTGTCTCTACTAATCCCGCTGCGTAAAGCTTTTTGCCGACCCAGAGTGCATTTCGTATTATCAGCCAGGTGAGTGATGCCTCGTAATTATCGAAGCATTTCAACCCAGGCGCCCAAGGCCAGATCAAGCGAAGTTCTCCCTTCGTAAGACCGAGCTCCTCAGTAATATCGTCACGAACAGATCCCCTCACCATAACCCGATATAGTGCTTTACGAGACAACACTCGGGTGTCAGAGAGGCTTTCTGACACCCTTAGAAGGTACTTCAAGGACTGTCGACACTCGCGATAAAAGGAGCACTCGCGTCGAGGTAAACGAAATGCCTCACCCCCATGCAAGTGCACACTTTTCAAAGCCGGAAAGGCTTTCTTGGTGTCTTCCTTCCAGAATTCACCGTTTCCCTCACAAGGTGTACACATTCGGTCTAGGTAGTGTAAGCGAAGCGTATATTGACGAATCTCAACGCTTGGCATACCTAGACCGCCTTCAGACGGATGCAAGTAGCAGATCTCCCGGCGAACCATGGGCTGCTTTCCGCGCCACAAAAACGCGAAAAGAGCCTTCACTAGTTCAACTAGTGTGATCGCCGGCAGAGGGAGCACAGAAAGACGGTAGAGGATGAGAGGATAAATGTGAGAATTACACACCTCCGCTCTTCCTTTTAAAGTAAGATTTCTCAAAGACCACAGACGGGCTGCAGCCTTAACCGCTTTCAACACTTCCGACCAATTTTTCTCCAACTGGAGATCAGGACCAAACCAGACGCCGAGTATCTTGCAAGGCCCATCCGTCCAGCCAAAGGGCCCCTGAAGGGGAACACCCCTCCAGGCACCAATGCGTAAGCCAACAGACTTATCGCAGTTGATTTTGGCCCCTGTCACTTGTTCATACCGTCTTATTTCCATGTCGACGACCCTAATCTCAGCACTGCTCGTTACAAGCACAGTGACGTCGTCGGCATAGGCGGAGTACTTAATCATGGGGCAAGCACCAGACAAAGTAATCCCACGAAGGACCGGATTCACCCTAAGCCTGCGAAGGAAAGGCTCCAACGCAAGCACATAAAGCATCGGTGAAAGCGGACATCCCTGACGAATAGATCTGGACAAATCGAAAGGCTTTGACCTTATTCCATTCACTTCAACCAACGCACCGGGGTTTGCATAAAAGAGGCGAATCCAGGAGCGGAAATGGGGACCAAATCCAGCCGAAGACAAGACAGCCTCCAAGTAACGATGATCGACCCTATCGAATGCTTTGGACTGATCTAAATTGATCAGCGCGGCCTCAGTGTCGACTTTCTCTATGATCAAGCGTATCATGTGCAAATTATCTTGAATAGTCCGGCCCTTAACAGAACAAGTCTGTTCGGGACTTATTAGACGAAACAAGACAACCTGCAGACGATTAGCCAAGATCTTGGCCAAAATCTTTAACTCTGTATTTAACATTGTTAAGGGCCGGAAATTACCTATACCATCCCCACCACTCTTGTCCTTGCGGAGCAATTTGATGATACCCCTGGTAAAGTACTGGGGGATAGACCCGTTCCTAAACCAGGAGTTAAACAACACAGCCAGCAGGGGGACAAAAATGGGCAACAACCTCAAATACAGTTCGTAAGGCAGACCATCGATACCCGGAGACTTATCAAGGCCAACCTGCCTTAGGGCCTCCAGGACTTCATCCTCATTTATACACCCTTCGCACCTAGCTGCTTCGGTCGCCTCGAGACGAGAAAAGTCAGCTAAATAGGCGTCGAACTGAGCCATTGTCAGACCGGGCTCCTTGGTAAAAAGATCCTGAAAATAAGAGCGAAAACCCTCCAAAATCCCGTCGTTTGTAGTCACGAGACGCCCATCCGATAATGTGACACTGGCGATGTGTCGATCAGTAGACCGTCGACGTTCCTCCGCACGCAGTGACGCGGCCATGTTTGTCGCCTCGTGCGGCACTCTTTTTAACCTAGACCTAACTATCAATCCCTGATCTGCCTTGTTATCCAAGGAGTTCAGTTCCGTTTTAGCTACAGTAAAGGTAACGCTATCCCCCGCCTCCGCCGCCCGACTTAAACTAGTTTCTAGTGCCACTTTCGTTGCCCTAGATCTAAGGTTGAGTCGACGACTATAATCGGCAACGAAGGACCTAATAACGTTCTTAAGGTGGCCCCACCACTTATTCCCAATGATAGCACCCGTCAATTCCCTCTGTAATGTTAGTAAAAGCTGTTCCCGGAAGTCCTTCAAATCGAACAACGATGTGTTGAACTTCCAGTAACCAGCCAATCTAGGCTTAGGACTATCTAAGTTTACCCGCACCCGGACAAGCCTATGATCCGAGTAAACTATATTATGAAAACTTGGACAATCTAAAAGCCCTAAATCGACTCTCCTAATTAAGAACCGATCAAGGTAACTCGAAAGTTGCCCTAAATCGGAGCCGCGACTAGCAGTCCAAGTCCATACTACTTCACGGGGTTTCTCATTTCGGAATTTATCGACAAGATCGAACTTATCGATAAAGTCCCGAAATGCCTTAACATCCCCGTTGCTGTTAGTTCCCCTACGTTTTCCCAAGCGATCTAAATCGGGATCCAAGACCGCGTTCCAGTCTCCCGCTAGAATTATCCGACGCGACGTATCCATAAAGGGCTCGATCCGCCGAAAAAAAGGAACCCGCTCAGAACTGGCGTTGGGCGCATAAACCCCAATAAGCCGAAAAGCCACATCCTTTACGGTAACATCAAGAACGCACAGCCTTCCCTCAGGATCTGCATAGATTGGGTCACACGTCGCATTCAGTGTGCGCTTAACTAGCCAGGAAACCCCTCTTGAGTGAGTATCAAAGTACGCTGAATAGAGCTGAAAGTCTCTAGTCAGCGCACCCTGATAATCACTGGGAATAAAGTGGGTCTCCTGCAAACAACATACATCCACGCCGAGTCGCTGAAGGTCACGTACTACTCGAAGTTTACGAGCGGTGTCCCTCAACCCTCGGCCATTTAGGCTTGCTAATCTGAGTGCCATTCTAGTGCTCTTAGAGTTGGGAACCCGAAACGAACATTGATGCATTTAAGACACCGACAGATGAACCCAGAGAACCTTGTCCCAATTCATTTGAGACGAGACCGTCCGAGGCCACACCGCCAATGTCTAAGGGGAAAGTTAGTTTTAATGCCCTGTATAGTGTAGGATGGATACGTATAGGGACCCTCCCAACACAAGATTTTTGCAGTAATACTACTTCTTCATCGTTAAAGAAAGCGAGAGGAGGCGATATATTAAAGACGTTATTCGCTTCCTCCATCATATTCCAAACCCCTTTAGCTTTGTCTCTTGATCTAACCACGGATAAAAGTCTTTTTGCATCCAAGAAATTTTCCGGGTTGGTGATGTCTTTTTTGTTGACTATCTTCAGTGCAGCTAGGTTTCGGTAGTTCTTCTTATGATGGTTTATCATAAGATTTTCAGTTTCGGGAGTAACTTTACAGACATCCTTGCCTGTGTAGAAAGGGGTCTTCTTTTTCCGGGCCTCTAGCGAGGGACTTCGATGGCGTTTCTGGGATGTGGAGGGGGCGGTGGGTGAGGCAGGAGGCGGCATATCGGTCTTCATTGGAGAGGGGGGCGGTGTACTTTTAGGGGTGTTGCACGGGGAACAGAAAGGAGATGGATTAGGGGTAACGGGCTTATCTTTTGATAAGGGGGTCAGATTAGATTCCCTTACTGGTGGGGATGACTTTAATGGTGGGGGTGCACCTTTGGCTGGAGAGCGACGTTCTTTGGCTGGTGGAGTTTTTTTTCCCGCATTAATAGTAGTATCGGCAACCTTTTTTTTTTCCTCGTTTTTTTTTCCTTTTTTTTCCTCAGTTTTGCGCTCCTCGTCGAGAGACTTTTTCAAATTTAGTATTTCTTTGTATTTTTCACCACCAGGATCGTTGCTGGTTTCTATTTCTAGTTGTTCCTCTTCGGTCATTACTTGAGCATATGACTTCGGCGATTTTTTGCCAGTCACGATATTCCAAACGACTTTTTTTTTGGGCGATTCATTTTCGGTGTTGCATAAGTCCTCGAATTCCTCCGGGGTTACAGTTTCAGTTGTTGGCTTTGAGGAGGGAGTCTTCTTCTCCGCTGCAACTTTAGGTGTCAAGTGTTCTAGCACTCTGTTCTTGGGGTTAGGCTGGGCCGGTTTGATCCTTGTTGGGCAAGTGAAAGTTAAATGCCCAACCTCATTGCAAATCCAACAAGCTGGACGTCTTCCAGCCACCACCACAGGTAATTTTTCTCCATTTGCTTCTATGTAGTACGGAACTTTTTTAAAAGCCGACTCGTTAAGCCACACGTCAAAAGACCATGTTCCGTTGAACTTGTCGACCGTAATAGCCGTTATTTCTCCGAACTTAAGTAAAAAGGCGCCTAAGTATTCCCCAGGAACCACAACCGGAACTTCAAAAACTGAGATGGTCGTTCTCCTTCGACCCATGTATTCCATTCGCAGAATGTAGTCTTTCGTTATTATTTCTTTCTTCGAGAGTTCGATGCAGACTTCCTCTGTCTTAAAGAGACTATTCCAGGTGTTATAGCCTTTACATTTCACGATACGTTCAGCACGTACTCCGGTCGTTGCAATTAATTTTGCGACAGTTTCTTTCGAGGACCTAATCAGTTTTTTGGACTTTCTGTCCACTACGAACATCAAAATAGTCTTTTTCTGGAATTCCTCCAACCTTGGTAACTCTATAATTACTCCAGTTTCGGTCACGAAATCCGTGCAGTCTTTTGCCTTGGCGACAAAATCGTCAACGTCAATTTTAAGGGCGGGTGCCTTAATCCAGTCGGTTTTATCCGTAGGCTGAGATGGCTTCTCAACCACTTCAGAGGTCTCCGAAGGCGCACAGCTGGCAGTAGCCATGGCCGGAGAACGGTAGAAAAAAATTAACAAACTCCAAATAAATAAAAATATAAGGAGTAAAAAAAAGCAAGCAACAAATTTAACAATTAACGGTAGTAACAATAAATAACAATAATAACAATAATCACGGACTTACTGGCAGAGAAAAAATCACAGAGAGCTTTGTTGCTTACCTAGACAAATAGTGTTTAACATTCACTCTTAATATACACGAATGTAGAACATTCCATTATTACTCCAAGGGGGAGACAGGCATCAATTATCTTTGTTACTACAGATACAATACATAAACAGCAACCATAAGTTTGTTAAATTAAAAATAAAACTATCTTCACATTTAAAATTAGATGAGGCCCCTCAGCTAACCCCCCTTTCCCAAAGATAAACAACAAAAAATAGATTTGACTTTTTAGGCGATTACCCTTATAACTTAAGGAAAAACAATTGGTGCTCTGATATTAGAACCAAATTCCTAGTCAGGTAAACGTTAGATCACGTGATATTATTTTATCCGGTGTTAAGGAGGAAAATGGCCTCTCCTCTGACATTAACTGTGCGCTTTTTGATGTTTTTTTTTCATATTTTGACAATTTTTGATTTTATTGATCTGAAAATTGCGTTTTAGTTTTAGGTTTAGTTTGACAAAAGTCGGTTTAGTTTGGTTCGTATTGTGTAGAAGCACAAAGTTATATTTAAGTAAACTGAAGATAATCAAACGCTTAAACAAGAAGTTAAAAGCGATCTGTACGAATGTCATGATCGGATTTTGATTGAACTGGAAGCAAGATTTGACTCTATATTTCATCTACGAACTGTCTTCGCTGGATTATCGTCGTCAGCAATCCTAGAAGACACTGAGAAGAAGTTGCAACAGAAAATTTAATAGTCTCGGGGAAAAAATACGCTGAGGACTTAGATATTTCTATGTTGCCGTTGGAAGTTCTTCGTATTCGGGACTTTTTAGCTGCATCTTTCGAAGAGGAAAGCGGTATAAGCCCAACAAATCACCGGCTTTTGAATGGCTGAGATTGATCCATTGGTGGCAAGTGCAAGAAACACTGCCAAATATTGTTGTTGCTCTGCGGCTGTTTTTGACTCTTGCATTTCCTGTTGCCACTGGAGAGAGAAGCTTCTCAAAACTAAAGCTTGTTAAAACTTATTCCAGATTGAGCATGTCGCACTTGTCAGTTGAACATGAAACTGGAGTTGATGGACTTTGACAAAATTATAAGTGACTTTTCTTCTACAAAAACTCGCAAAGTCAAAATTGACTAATTCTGTTTAACAGCTAATTAAATAAAAAAAATAATTTCTGTTTTTTTTTTTCACGTTCATTGTTTTTCATTGTTTTTTGTTCAATCGGCATCATTATAACTCTTTAATATCTTTTTGTCTTCACAGTGTTGTTTCGCCGTCCACCTAACACTCATTAACACTTATCCTCGAGTGGCTTTTGGCCTTGATAAGTTGTGACTCTTTAGAAAAAGGGGTCGAATTTCATAGATAAAAAGGGGGAGGGCGAATTTCATGAATAGGGGTACCGGGCGGTACTTTGCCTCGGTACGCCACTGCATACCTTACTTTTCAATATCTCCACGTATTAACACTTCCCGATGTTTTTTTTCTTCTAGCGCCCTACTAGACATAACATAGAAGCGTGATGAATGATTTGGATTTGTGCCACAGAAGTAATGAACAGGTTGCGTCATCAAAGGAACCGAGAGTGACGGGAGCCGTTATTATACTACGTGAGGGCTTGCGAGTGGGCGAGGCACAGGCAAAACAATAATGGAGAGATGGGGGGAGGGGGCTCTGAGAGAACTGTCAAAGACAAAAGAAGTGTTCTTTTTGTAAGACAGAGTATGAAAATGGTTGCCCAGAGATGTTTCTGTTCTGTCAACTCACTTGGGAGAAGGAAAGTTAATATCTCTACTCTGGTGTAAACTTACACTTGTCCCACCCATGGAAAAAGACTGCAAACATCATTTAGTTATTTGACAAGGGTGTGGTGCTGTCAGCGGTGCTCAGGTTAGAGCGATGAATAAGAAAACCAGGAGGCTTGTAACATCATTATGTGACGGGCTAGACAAGATTTAAGCAATTTACCAGGATTTTTCTTCTCCCACCCTCCAAAAAGATTCAAATTTAAATATTCTTAAGCATCTATCAGTAAGATCTGCATCTTAGTACTTTAACACCCCCCCCACAAACATATATATATATATATATATATATATATATATATATATATATATATATATATATATATAACTGCAGGTGCGTTAATAAATTCTTACTGTGCCATTTGATTCCCGACTGAATGTGAAGAGGGATCTAGAGTTTACCAAACTAAAAACCGTAATCTGTTACCCATACTCCACGTCCTCCACTCCGATGAAAGGGGCCGGGGAGGAGAAGTAGAAGTGGTAATATGAATGTCGAAGAGGATAGGAGTCTGAGAATCAGAAGTAGACCATAAAACCGATAGTCACGCCATCTCTTGAAATTTTTTTCACCATATATATATATATATATATATATATATATATATATATATATATATATATATATATACAGTGAAAAAATTTCAATATATTCATATATATATATATATATATATATATATATATATGATGTATATATATGTACATATATATATATGTGTGTATATATATATATATATATATATATATATATATATATGTATACAGTGAAAAAAATTCAATATATTTATATATATATATATATACACACACACACATATATATATATATATACATATATATATATATATGTATATGTATGTTCTTTCAGTAGTTGAACACTCTTGACGAAAGCTGCCTATAACAGGTTTTATCTGATTTATCAGATTCTTCATAGTGGATGACTGTGTTAAGCCGGGGAATTTGGTTTATAACATGACTCGCGTTCCGGGAGGTCGAATTCTGCGACCGGGATGAATAATTAATTTTACACTGACGATTCCCGAAAGGATGAAATTCATACGTATTAGATAAAAAGCAAAATAGCGAACTGTAAGTATTGTTCGCCGCGTGTATTGGAGGAAAAAGTAGGTCTTTTTTTCTGTAAATCCAAAGTTTCTTTTTTCTATAAGATTCGGACTTTGTTATTACTAATGCTTCGATGAAACAGTCGTATTTAAAAAAAAAATAAAGACCAACTTGGCTTGATACAAAACATTGTCTTTGTCGAAAAATATCTCAATTTCTATATATACTAGCTGGACCCGGCGCACGGCGTTGCCCGGGAGAAAAATAAAAGAATGAATTAAAATTTGTCAACATCCGAGAGAAGGCAAATAAGTCACACCAGACAATATTTACCCACGAAAATGATTACTACTGAGTTGAACAAAAATGGAAATTGCCATAAATGTAGAAGGGTATCTCATTCACGGACCGATTATGAAAAAGGTTACATGTTTCGGACCGGGCTGTTAGCTATTCTCTCGTCCGTCATTGAAAACAAATCCTTGTAGAATGCGTAAATGTTTATTTATGTTGGTGGATTTTCGACACACTTACATTGTGTCTAACTCTGCCCTCGTGGGTAGTCAAATGTGACTGAAAGTAGACCATGTGTAACGAATTTACAGTTTAGTTAAGGCACGTAAGATAAATATATATTGTGTAATCAAAAAATGAACTCAATTTTGATGTGAATTGCGCAAATTAAGGTGTTGATTAATTACTATTTTAGTCACGTAAATCTCAATTTCGTATGGAGCTAGAAATGCAAAACAAATCTGAGTTGTCGGTCAGTAAATTCTGTTTGAAGCAAGTGTGCGTATAAAAAGATGAAACTATGATTATTTGATATAAACCACGTGTATAATATCTATTATTAAAATACCGAGAGAACGCAAATAGGTCACATTATCAGTAGCATTTTTAGCGACGCCAGTCTGTGTTCCTTTATACTGTCGTGAGTTAAGTAAAGGAATGTTATTCGTTGTTATAAAAATATACCTAAAAATCGACGAATATTAATTTAAATTGTATGTGAACAGAAAGAAAGGTACGTATCTTTGTAATGTTTATTGGCTTCGAAAATGTAAACAGGTGTTTGTAAAGAAATTGTTGCGAACAAAATGTATATATATATATATATATAGAGAGAGAGAGACAGAGAGAGAAATAGAAAGAGAGAGGGTAGGTAGAGTGAGAGAGAGAAAGAGAGAGAAAAGAAAACGTTTTACGTAAAATCCCCCCACCTTCCACACAAATATAAAAAAAAGAAGCATACCTAACGCGAAAAGGAAATCACAGATGTTGGATTAATGTTAGGCAAAAGTGAAATAATGACTTTGTGTTATCTGTTAGTTAAAGTAATGTAAGGTTCGTAGAGAAACTGATAGTACGTGCTTCTATGGAATTGGTATCAACAAATGGATGTGCAGTTCGTTTTACTCGGTAAGTATTTTGAAACAATATTTTCAAGCTTTTAAGTGTTATGTTTGAAATTGTCTAAGTGTCTAAGTAAAAAATGTAATTATACCTGAAGCAAACGAAGACTGATAAGGGAAATGTGTAAAGTCGAATCGCTGAAGAGAGAGTAGCAGCTTTTTTAATCACTGAACACTATAAGTAATTATGTTCGTTAAATGTATTCCTTAGAAATCGAAATGAGGATAAGTCTATACCTAATAGTTAGAAATAACGTAATCCGATATTCTCGAAAATAAGCGGAATTTTAGGGAGCATCTATTAAATTTGTGCGTAATGTATGGCATTATGTATTAAATTCATGCCAGATGATTAGAAAATAATAAGGGTTACGTTTTTAAAAGGTATCAGTTGTCTATTAGTTCCCGGTGTAGTGGGGAGAGTGTTAGTAGTAAAATATAAAAGGTAAAAGTTTTTGCTACCACCTCTATGGAGTATGTTATGGGGAGAGTCTACGATGGTGGACCAAAAGTGTTAGATTGAGAAAATAATAACAAACTTATGACACGCTCGAATGAATAAGCTTAATATAGTGGTGAGTTTAGTAGCCCGTAATGCATGTGGTGATTTTCTTACTCTCGTCAAGGGTACAGGGGAAAAACTTCTTAACTTTATATAGAAGAATATATATATATATATATATATATATATATATATATATATATATATATATATATATATATATATATATATATAATGAAAAGAAAGAAAGAGAGAGATAGAGAGAGAGAGGGGGGTATAAATTATATAAATAATTTAAATGATTCATTTTAAACCTCTTTAGAAAATCTTACTTGGATTTATCTATAAGATATTTTTCCAACTCGCAAAGACAAGAGAAACCTAAATATTTCTTTATACAAAAAATAAAGCTGAATATATTGGTGTATATAAATTTAAAATTGCATTTAAATCAAGTTTCAAAAGTAAGAATTATTGTAGGCTAGTTTACACGCGTTTCGAATTATTTATTATTAAAAAAGTTTGGCACAAGAGAAAACATAAAAAAACTAATAAGCTTTTCCTCAGCCCGTCTTAAAACAGAGTTGCTTTTCTTCAGAAAATATTAGAAAATACAGAAATTTTTTCTGCATTATCTGATTTTGCCATGTGTCAGTCTTTTAATGATAAAGAATGTTTCGAAACGTGTGTAAATTAGACTACAGGAAATCTTTACTCTGAAACTTAATTTAAATGATATTTAAATGATATACACAATATATATATATATATATATATATATATATATATATATATAAGTGTTTAAAGTTCATATTTTTTGTTTTAAAAAGCATCTATTGTTAAATTTAAGAAGGAACAGGTAAAACAAATACCTTTATAAGCATTAAGATGCGATATCAATTTTTTTTTTCCATAAAAAAAAGAAAAACATTAAATCGAAACCGATTTTTTTTTTTCGTTTTCTTTTTTTTATTAAAACTAGCATTTTTTTGTTAGTTTAAAGTGATACAGATATTTCGCCAAGACCTGGCATCATCGGTGTGTAAATATATCCTGATGTCATCGGATTAGTATATTTTTTTAATCTCTTAACGGCTTGTTGTTATACAGCCGAATGGGCAAGGTGTCGTTTCCCATCATCAAATATGAAGAACGTGATGCAACACGTGATTTGTATAAGTGTTTAAAGTTCATATTTTTTGTTTTAAAAAGCATCTATTGTTAAATTTAAGAAGAAACAGGTAAAACAAATACCTTTATAAGCATTAAGATGCGATATCAATTTATTATTTTTTTTCCATAAAAAAAAGAAAAACATTAAATCGAAACCGATTTTTTTTTCCGTTTTCTTTTTTTTATTAAAACTAGCATTTTTTTGTTAGTTTAAAGTGATACAGATATTTCGCCAAGACCTGGCATCATCGGTGTGTAAATATATCCTGATGTCATCGGATTAGTATTTTTTATTATCTCTTAACGGCTTGTTGTTATACAGCCGAATGGGCATGGTGTCGTTTCCCATCATCAAATATGAAGAACGTGATGCAACACGTGATTTGTATAAGTGTTTAAAGTTCATATTTTTTGTTTTAAAAAGCATCTATTGTTAAATTTAAGAAGGAACAGGTAAAACAAATACCTTTATAAGCATTAAGATGCGATATCAATTTTTTTTTCCATAAGGTCTTGGCGAAATATCTGTATCACTTTAAACTAACAAAAAAATGCTAGTTTTAATAAAAAAAAGAAAACGAAAAAAAAAAATCGGTTTCGATTTAATGTTTTTCTTTTTTTTATGGAAAAAAAATATATATCAGGGCCGGCGGGACAGTTATAAAAGTGTGGGGGGGGCTTCTCCTAAAAAGTGGAGGGCCCAGTTAAACACATGCATATCAACTTAATTATTGATGACCGTAAAGTGTGGGAGGCCAAGTAAAAAAGTGAGGGGGCTGGAGCCGTCCATGTATATATATATATATATATATATATATATATATATATATATATATATATATATATATATATATATATATATATATATATGCCGCCGTCCATGTATATATATATATATATATATATATATATATATATATATATATATATATATATATATATATATATTTATATATACCAGTCTTTCATTATTGTTTCGCTTATTGAAGCTTCCCCCTTCCTTTTTGACGTTTCTCTTAATTACCTTCTTGTAAATATTTACACTTTAAAAAAATATAATTTAATGAAGAACTATGTCATTAAAAATCGGTTTTACAATAAAATCGATAGGACGCCTTATCGAAAACAAAATAACCACAACAAATTCCTTAAATCAATCGCCATATATTTAAATCAAAGCCAGAGTTAGACAAAATGTCTACATATACCCTCTTCCGCAATTTTCCTACAGTTTTTCCATAAAACTGTTTCTTACAATGAAAAAAAAAAACAGCAACAGAAACAAGGATGTTTCTTAACTGATACCGATTTATTTTTTAATCTATATTAATAAAATTGAGACAACTTCACGTGTGCGTGTTTCTCATATCAGCATAACTTCGATAATTATGCATAAAATTATTTTTTCTTTACTATTAATCGAATATTTATTGAAATCCAAAAGGTAATAACGTAAACCAAAACTAAATTTTTTTAAATCCTATTAAAAACAATTAAGGTAAAATACAGAACCACAAATTAATTGAAAATGAGAAAAACGAGAAGTTAAAATTAGAGAAAATAAAAAAAGAATTCTTATTCAATTCATTTAGGAGAACATATATATGTATAAAGGGGTGAATTTGAAGTATAGATTGCGAGTAAACAAAATGATTGAAAGGGTAAAGAAGGTAGGCTCCCTTTACTGGGCTAGAAAACTTCTCACACCTGCCAATATCCTATATCCCTATAAAGCCACAATATGTCAATGTATGGAGTATTGTTGCCACATATGGGCTGGTGTACCAACCACTAGCCTCTCCCTCTTAAACAGGGTGAAAAAAGAGTCTCTAATCTAATAGGTCCTGTGCTGTCTACCAAGCTTCAGCCCCCGTCGCATTAACACAATGTTGCATCTCTGTGCTTGTTTTACAAATACTTTAATGGAATATGTTCTGACAAACTTACTGCACTTCTACTCTGACCAATCCAACTAGCAGCAAAATCCCACCTCTTCACTGTAAGGGTAATAGATAGTGGAGAACTTTCTACTCAGCTTCTTTCCTCGGACCGCTTATCTTTTCAATTCCCTCTCTGCTCCCTGTTTCTCCAACGAAACCAACATACAAAAGATTTAAATGTAATGTGAAATCTTACTGCTTACATCTCAATTGTAATATGTCTTGTTTGGGGTCAATTAAAGTATTAAAAAATGCATGTAATTGTTTATGTTTTCAACATTCTAAGAAAATCAGTGAAATTCAAAATAACAAGTGTCCAAGCAATAATTTCTTACAAGTTCTAGGAAGAGTCAGTCAAATGCTAAACAGCAAGTGTCCACAATAATTACTCAAATGTGAGGAATATAATGTCAGTTTTGTGTCGCATCAGTTTCGATAAAATTGAATTATTTCACTCAAAATGGCTGCCGATTGTGACGTCAATGATTCGTCTACTATTTGCAGCTGGTGCCCCGAAAAGTTTGTCTACCAGCTTAAAGAATATAAGTTAGTATTTCTTGGTCTATTTAGTAATTTGTTTTTTTTATTGCAGTAAAGATTAATATCTTAGAAAATCTTTCTTTTTTCAAAAAATAAATCAGTGTTTTTATAAATGGATCGGAAATATAACCGTAATTTACAGTTTAAAAGTTTTTGTTTCAAAATTGTTAAAAAATAAATCTGTGTGTTTATAAATTGATCCGAAATATAACAGTAATTCAAAATTTAAAAGTTTTTTTCTAAATTGTTAAATTATAAAATCTGTGTTTTTAAGAATGGATCCGAAATATAACAGTAATTTACAATTTAATTTTTTTTTCAAAATTGTTCAATAATAAAATATGTGTTTTTATAAATGAATCCGAAATATTACAGTAATTTACAATTTAAAAGTTTTTTCTCAAATTGTTAAATAATAAAATATGTGTTTTTATAAATGGATCCGAAATATAACAGAAATTTACAATTTAAAAGTTGTTTTTTTTTCCAAAATTGTTAAACAATACAATCAGTGTTTATATAAACAGTAACTTTTTTCAGATGAAAATATTGAGGGGCACAAACCAAAGTAATTATTCCACTAATTTGCAAGAATTTTTATGGCGCCATTGTATCAAAAAGCAATTTCTTCGGTAATATGGGATACGGAATTTATTTGAAGGTGTAATAAATATGAATTATAATTCATTTTATTGTTCCTTAAATTGAAAAGAAAACACTGCAAAAGGTTTGTTAAACTGTAAATTGAAAGAAGAAAAGGTTTGTTAAATTATAAATGTAAAGAAAGAAAAGTTTTTTAAATTGTAAATCGAAAAAAAAAGTTTCTTAAATGGTAAATTGAAAGAAAAAGTGAATTAAATTGTACTTTCTTTTAAAACACGGATTTTATTATTTATTGTTTCTTAAATTGCAAATCACTGTTTGTTATATTTCGGATCCATTTATAAAAACGCTGATTTTATTTCACAATACAATTGAAAAAGAGGAAAGATTTTCGAATATATTCTAAACAAAACAAATTACTAAATAGACCGGGGAATAGTAACTTGTTTTCTGTAGACTAGGGGACACACTTTCCGGGGCATCGGCTGCAAATAGCAAACGAGTCATTGACGTCACAGTCGGCAGCCATTTTGAGAAAAATGATTCAATTTTACCTAAGTTTCCCCCTGTATACCACCGTTTTGCAAGCACAGCTCAATAGTGTATAATGTGCTCCATTAAAGTTTCTTGTGCTGAATCACTTTGGCTACTCACACATTGTTGTTTGTAATGACCACCCAAACGTTGTCTCAGAGGCACAATGTTATTTTATGTCCTGACTGACCGTGGCCAGTCACTGCGACGGTCATGGTTGTCCTGTACATTTTCAGTCATCAAGAATTTGTTCAGAACGTGCTTTTTTTATAAATCTGGTTGGAGCGTTTCTCCCTGGAAAATCTCTCTGAAATTGTCGCCGAGTTTATACAACCGATTTCGTCGGGAAGTATATCACTACAACCTTGCTCTTCTCTTGCATGGAATATCTTGTTGCTTGGTCCATTCCACTTGAGAATAAGAAGCCTGGCTTAATTTTTATAGAAATGATAGTGATAATGAAATGGATACATTTTTGGTGGACAACCGTATCTCTCCTTATTCTCAGCTAACTCCCTTTTCTCTCTTATCTATCTCTCTTCTCTCTCTCTCTCTCTCTCTCTCTCTCTCTCTCTCTCTCTATCTCTCTCATGTCTCTCTATCCACTCATTGCTAAATATCCAGTCCGGTGTACCGAAAAGGTCATCCGGCAGAAGTAGGCGAACCTGACACGGACACGTACTCGACCGGGAAAAACAACAACATAACATAATCGATTGTGGAAAATAAAATAATTGTTGATTGAAGTGAAGAAACATTGTCGGAGAAAACAAATACGGTGGATTGATAGAAATAAAATAATCATCGATTAAAACCACCTGCAAAGGTTAGCAGCAGAATTAAATACTCCATCGCTGAATAAACACTCTGGGGCGTGGCTACATTGACAGCGAAGTCCCACAGTAGGTGTTTGCAGGTAGAGTCGTGAGTGTCACAAATTGTTATATAATACCAACCCGAAATTGGTATCGTCAGTCGATTGTCGATTTGGGCTCGAGAAAATCTATCGGTCAAATTTTTGTTCATGCATCTTCTTTCCTCACTAACCCGCGCTCGTCTAACACGACCGAATATAAAGATATATCATCATATTTTTATATATCAGTGTGTTGTCATTCTTTTAAGAACAGCAGAAATACAACATCACCCCTCTCCTTTCTCTCTCCTCTCATCTCTCCCCTTTCTCTCTCTCATTTCTCTTCTTTCTTTGTCGTCTCTCTTCTCCCTCTCTCCTCTCCGCTATTTCTCTCTTATTCCTCTCATTTATTTAATGTATATATATATAGTTAACATGTTAAAAAAGTTATCAGACATTAATTGCTGAAATGCAGAAAAAGGCAAGAACCTCAAATATCCTGTATATGAAAGGTATATATGTATGTATTATATATAGTCAAGAGTGTGAAAAAGGTACTAAACAATATAATACACTTAGATTTGGTCAAGGGAATTAGAAATGAAAAACCTGAAAGATGTTCCTTAAAAATAGAAAAATATTAAGTAAAATGAATATGCGTTTACCAGTATATTTTCGGAGCCGGTAATGACAAAACTAATTTTTCAAATATTACTCTCCCCTCTTTATGGGGAGGGAGGTCACATGACCAGAGATCCAAGAATGTATATTTATAAGATAGATAGATAGATAGATAGATAGATAGATAGAGATAGAGAGAGAGAGAGAGAGAGAGAGAGAGAGAGAGAGAGAGAGACAGACAGACAGACAGACAGACAGTTAATTAAATAAATCAGGAAGCAGGAGGATTTATTTTAATGAACGACTTGATCGTCGGCTGCTAGGTAAACTGCACTCTGCAGCATTTAGGTCAAACTTTCACAGAATGTTCTAAGATTATTTTTCAAACGGTGGCTAAGTGGTTAACGACACGAACTGAAAACCTGGGTGTGCCAAGTTCGAACCCAGTTCATTCCACAAAAACACTTTCATCAAACCCACATATGACCTTGCGCCTAACCTCTTGGAGAGGAGGTAAATAAAATAACTTATACAGACATTTTGACGCCGATCCCTTGTACCAAACTTTTGGGATCACCTAACCCTTAATACTCCCCATCTACCCGAATAATTATACATATTGTATCTATGGCCTTTCCTATTTCTTTTTTAGCTACAAAAATGTTTATATCCATTGGAATAGCAACTATATTTGAATATTGAATTCGACTGGGATATAGGCTTTAAAAATATTTATTAGACATAGAATACTTGAACATCTTTTCAATACATGCTGTCATATTTATATAAGACAATGTTCAGCAAGTAATTTTTTAAAGGTTTTCACTTTCTTCTGATATATTTGACGCCTAAGAAAGAAACAACTTGTGGTAGTGTGATATCCTCTTTTCTCAGTTTATTATATGAATATTCACATATTTTAATATGAAATCTATTATATTAACACCAGATGGTCGTCTAAAATGTTAGCATTCATAGAAAACCAGAAACGTTTGCGTATTAACATCTTTTTAAAAGATAACGTGTCTAATTGGGTTGTAATCCGTTTTTATCACATCGTCTGCTCCAACTTTCTCCGGTTGTTAAATTCTTCACACCTTGCGTGTACTTCTAGATCGGCACGGCTAAACAGATTATTGGATGAGTTTAAATGACAGAATTATTATCTATCCTCTAGAGCCCAATAATAACATTAGTATATACGTGATACACTAACATTTAATACACGGAAAGAAAGACAAGGGTAAATAACGCGGTAACAATAATAACATCTCTATCTATATAAAGTTATAAATAAAATATAGTTATCAATGGGCACGTGTTTCGCTGTAACTATGGTTCATTAGCGTGGCTGACTCTGGCAAGATTCGAAATCAGAAGCTGCAGTCGAGAGCTTTATCGCTAAGCTACGGAAGTCTCGCCTGAAATACGGGATATTTTTTATTGCTTTTAATGTTTAGCTATTTGTTGTTTTTTTTGGCAATAATGATGCCAAATATCAGCTATCTTACCGTGATGCATGTTTCCTAAATATCTGAGAGAGAGAGAGAGAGAGAGAGAGAGAGAGAGAGAGAGAGAGAGAGAAAGAGAGAGGGAGAGAGAGAAAGAGTTATTTTCCTTACACTTTGTCACCTCCTATATTTTAGAGAAGGTGAAACCCCTTTGTGAATATTCAGATACCTCCGACTTTTGTGAAATTTTACCAATAAGTATTAGACATCCATTAATAAATATTCCCCAACTTTCAGTTTCTTTGGAGTAATTTAAAGGTCATAATATGTGAACAACTTCGCATTTGAAAATTCAAAGATTTCAGATTTGCATTGAATTTGATCCATAGTCATTAGACATTGATTAAGCAAGACTCCCTGAATTTTAATTTCTTATGAAGCTAAAACGTTAAATTTCAGACATTTTCTAGAATCAAAATCATGTAATGGATTTTTTTTATCAAAATGGAAATAAGGATTCTAGACATAAAGTTTCATAGCATTATATCTTAATTATAATTTTCGTAATGGGACATAAAAGTGGTGCAAAACTGTTCTGTTCGGGGAATTTATTTTAGACGGGTAGTCTTCTAGTTGTATTTAAAAAAAACAATGATGCAAATACAATAAGAATACAAAATAAATTCCCCAATGCTCATGAAAATCGTACGTAATAGACATAAAAGGGTGCTAATCAGTAAGTAGACTTACTTGATTCACAAGTCGTGTTTACATGTAAAACCCTGAGATATGACATGTGGGACTGAAGATCTGGTGCAAAGAGAGAAAACCTTGTTTGCAAATAATGATCATATGACTTACGCAGGGGCATAACTCATGGTCAGCCGGTCTTCTACTGGAAAGGCAAATTATCTCCAGAGAAAATAATTTCATTCTGGGTTTTGCTTTTTAGTACATAGTTGACAGATTGCTAACTCATTTTTGCCTACGGAATAGTCATTCTCTTTGATAAGAATTGGTGACGTTTTCAATATGTATGTATCGCATCTTAGGGTTGATGCGCTTGCTGTGTCCATCAACACTGATGAAACAGTTGCCTGTGGATGTCTATATTATATATATATATGCTCTCCTATGGGTGGGACACTCTGATGGAAGAAAATTATGTTTTTCACTTAACATAATGCAATACTCTTTCCTAAAAATAATTGAGTCTTTTTAATTTCTTTCATTTCCAGTAACGGATTCGTTAGCTCAGATGGTAAGATATCCGACACCAGTTGGTAACGGTTGACAATGGCCGGTCGTCCGTGTTTCGAATCTCGAGGTTGATGTGATCGCTATGTCTAGTCACTGATGAGTCGTTAAACAGTGAAATAGCTATATGTGGATGACTATATATATATATATATATATATATATATATATATATATATATATATATATAATTGGGTTGAAACTTATTTCATCCATCCAAATTATTTAGAGTGAAATGGGTTCAAGAAGGGGTTCGGCATTATTCTCAAGCAACTTATTTTTATTTAAAACAATGATTTCTCCCCCCCCCCCACTAAACAAAAATAAGTATGATCAAAAATAAAATAGGTTCCACATCATTTTCACATGGTTTGAGACTTCATGTATTAGGTAAAGGTGAATAAACTATGCAAAAAAAAATAAAGCAGAAAGGATGCACAGGGCTCAACATTACTCGACCAGGTCAAAAGAGTAGTCACTGAAGCTAAGGGTTAAGAAAACAAACATAACGCTAGTGATAAAAGAGTAAAATGTTGATTGGTCAACCCTTGACAAATCCACCAGAGAGAAAGCGACAGAGGGAACAAAAACAGTAGGTTATAACGAAAACCCACAGGCAAAAAAGTATTCACCGAGGAGATCGAGAAAGAGCTTGGAGACCACATGAAACTTGCTGAGCAATTCTATGGCCTTTTCAACAGGAGAAATGAGGTGAACTGGCATTTGAAGTCGCAGAAAAAAAACAAACAATATTTCTGCCTTTGTAAACTCGAAATAGAATCGATGTGTGAAGGTAAGTGTGTGCAAGAAAACACATGATGCAATAGGTCAACTAAGGCTGGCCATAATTGATCTAGTCATGTATATATATATATATATATATATATATATATATATATATATATATATATATATATATATATATGTATATATATATATATATATATATATATATATATATATATATATATAAAGTAGAGAACTAAAAGCGAACTTTTAGGAAAAGTAAAAACTATTGTGAAAAGTATACAGCTCAATATACCGGATAGAGCAGATAGATAGATAGATAGAAGTATAAAAAGGAATTAGAAAAGCGACGGAGGCAGATCTCTTTTGAATTCAATTGCTCAATGCAAGGTATATTCCGCAAAAAAGCAATTTATATAATTAATTTTTTCCTTTAGCCAGGCTTTTCAAAGATCAAAATCTTATCATCATAAGAAATTGCTGGGATAGATAAGTTGGCAAAAGCCAAGATTTAAAATCTGAAAAAGTAAAACAAAGATTGTGGGGGAAAAAACAAGGCAAAAAGCTGCCCGAATTCAAGCAAGTGTCCGATTGCAAAAAGATCCGGTGTCATAAAGTCCAGCGGAGAAAGTGGTTTGTAGGTAGGTCGTTAGAAGGCACGAGAAACAAAATGAGAGGTTTCAAAGTTAAACTCCAGAAACCACCATCTTCAGGTGCGGCCAAAATAGATAGAATCCAGAGGGTAAAAAGTCCAATAGTCCGGATTTTTTTGCAATCGAACACTTGCTCGGGGAAAGAAGAGAATGAAAGTCTATTAATGTCTTTACAAGCGGACATATCTAGCAGTCTGTCACAACAGTGTTCAACAATCCATTTGAACGGAACATCGTTAAGCATTAATTTCTTCTCTTAAAGGGCCCGTAAAAAAGCTGTACGTATCCGACGGTTTTTTAGTTTCAGTTTTCTTTTGTTATTTTTTTAAAACTATGCTGTGTTTGTTTTTTGTTTTTTTGTTTTTGTCTAATTATTTTTCAAATATGATTTGAATGTGAAATGTAAGTACTGTTTGGTCATTTAATTATTTATTAAATCAGATTGTTATTAAACTCTAATTGTGTTATACTAATGTCGTTTTAATCTCTATTTATATAATTATTAAAGGTGAATAATTTCGAAACCTTTCAATCTTTTGATACATGAAGATTTGCTAAAAATTTTAAAACCAAAAATGTCAGTTTAAATGCTTCTATAAATTCGAAGGGTCACAAATTAATTTATTCTTTTTCTCTGCCAACTATTAACAATAGGTTAAAATAATTTACTTGTTTATGAAGAGACCGAAATTCATTTATGCGGATTTAATTTCGTGATTAAATTATCTTATTGAACAGGATTTTTTAAATCTTGTTTATTTGACGATATAGCATTTTTGATTTCAATATATATTCGATTAAGAATAAATTTTTTTAAATGATAATTTAATGTGTATTTTTTAAAATTACGTTGACGAAGGAAATACACACACACGTCATTCTACCGCTCCAAGAAGGTATCTCACCACTGACGCAATTCTCAACCTTTATAGGTACCACATATGGCCTAAAATGGAGTACTGTTACCACATCTGGAAAGTGGCACTCACAGCACTCTTTCATGCCTTGACAGAGTACAAAACCGACTTCAAAATCTAGTAGGCGATGTCCTCTTCTCCACCCTACAGCCTCTTTCTCACAGAAGAGACGTTGTTAGTCTTTCTCTACTCTATCGTTATTTTCATGGAAAGTGCTCGGCTGAGCTTCAATCTATGGTCCCCCCCCCCTGTAAAACTTTCAAAACAAAAACTCGTCTAGATACAACCACTATAAATAAATTCCCTTTCTCCTCCTGTGTACCTAGAACTAAGCAGAGTTTCTGTCCTAGTATTGCCTGTCTGTGGAACACAGTACCACGGGGCTGCTTTCCGGCTGACTATAACATTGCCGCTTTCAAGTCCAATGTAAACAAATTCTTGTTCAGCCGTCCTTTTGAATAATCAATTTCTGACCAGTTACAACCATCGTTACCAATTCTCTCTCTGTTTCACTGTCTACCCTGTCAAACTCAATAATCCTTATCCTCGAATGGCCTGTGGCCCTTGATAAGCGGTAATTCGTTTGTAAAAAACAAAACAAAAAAAAAAAACGTGAATTTGTCTCATGATACATTTGTGCGTATGCATGTATAAGACTATGTTATGTTAACGGCAGCATCTGCTGAAAAAGCAACATCTTTCTCAGATGAGCCACTATGATTAATTGGTACAACTTGTTATTAGGATCTCATTAAGAGTGAATGTTGTTTCTTTTATCAAATACAATTGTTATTAGTAATAACACTGTTGTTATCTCTGTAGTTCTTCTCATTAAAGGCCATACAAGTCATTGCTTGATGCATAGATTATCGCTTCATTTCATTAACGACATGGATGAGTAATTGAAGTCATTCACTATTGCATCAGGTGATTACAACATTATATGGAGGGATTTTAAGTTAAAGTTAAGTTTTTTGTTGGACCCACCCTTTTTTCTTCTATGCCTCTCTCTCTCTCACACAGACGTGATGTTGCTAGTCTCAGTCTTTTCTATGAGTACTATTATGGCATGTGTTCTTCAGAATTTCTGATTTATCTCCTGCTTCCTTTGTTCCAGCTCGTTTGACTCGTTAGTCTAGTGGTCTTCATCAGATCGCTGTTCAGATAGCTCGTTATAATACATATTATTATTCCAGTAGCTTCTTTCTAAGAAATGCAGGCTTGTGGAACTCTCTTCCTGCTGACTGTTTTCATCCTACCTATAGCCTTAGTCTTTTCAAGATTAAGGTCAATAGGCATCACTTGTTTTTTGCGTTAATCATCTTTCGTTTTTTTTTTGCTCCTTACATCAAGTGGCTTCATGCCTTGTCTGGAGCGACTTCTATAAAAACATAATAATAATAATAATAATAGTCAATTAATTGGTGCAGGCAAATATATAAAAAATATATCTGAGAACTATGAATGCCTCTTTTATACACAGGTCGATATTGGGCATGGTATGTAATAATAATAAAAACGAAAAGTTATGCTGTTCTTGTTAGGAAGGAAAGACAAGTTGAGGAATTTGACTGGTGCTAAATCTTCATTAAGAGACTTTCAAATTTACTTTGTACTTTTATTCATTAGAGGAGGTCGAATTAGAAATAATTCTTCTTAATCTTTTTTTATTTCTGTTGTCAATTATTCACCGACTTCGGTCTCTCTCTCTTAGTCTGTCTGACTGATTGTGTCCTGCTGACCCCTCTTTAAAACGAGTTTTGTGATTGCCTAACCAATCACAGACCATATCCTATTTTTTGCTATGCTAGCATTGGTCAGTCAACAAGAGCCTTTATTTCAGCTACAATATGTAAACGTTGTCTTGACAAGTAAGTATATTTATCAGATATAGCTAGTGTACTCCATCACTTTTCAATTCGTAAACACAATTTGGTCATCAGCTTGATATTTTTGGTCTTTTCAATTCATGACTGAAATATATTACTTCCGTTATTATCAGCAAATCCTCCATGACAATTTTAAGTGCCAAAAACGAGGGTTTAGTCCCAACCAAATTGTTTTTAATAATCAATCTGGCTATAAAATGATTTGTTGATAATTCAGTTTAATCAAAATAACTGCTTCTCTTCAGTTATCAATTTGTTAGAATCGGGTTGTGTTCTCGACTATAAGCGAGTTCATAAAATCAAGCAATTGTTGCATGCAAAAACAGAGTAATAATTAACAAACAAAAGGAGGTAGTTCAAATAAGGTTTATTGAACGTGTGTGTATACAAAGAAAATGAGTTGAGAACTCTTATCGTTGTTGAACACGTGTTGACGGAGCACTGACGTCTTAGCGTCGTTCAGCGAGGCCAATTGAATAGAGAAGAGGCCTTTTTCCGGTGTCCCATGGTTATATATCCCCTAAGGGCAGATAACTCCTGGTCGCTTTCAGAACCACCTGACGGTGAACAGCGACACCTACCGGCCGGTTAGTGCAGTTATGTTTTGAAAGGAGGGGATAACTGCTACAAATTTAACCTGAAAAATATAACCTTTAAAATCACACTTTGAAACATGATGATTCAGTTTGTGGTATTCATAATCAAAACCGATGCTTTTCTCTGATTGTCATTCAAATACAAAAAATATGACCTTTCAAATCTTAAGAATAAAATCGTTCGTTTTGAGCAGAAAATAAGATTTTGCCAATACTTTTCGCCTCAAAAGCATGTTGACACCTCCTTCTTTTGATTAATCATACATAATTAATTTAACTTAATTAACCAATAAATACAGCACGAATAAAATACATCATGGCACAGCACGTGTAAATCGCCCTATGATTTTTCAGTATGGAATATGCTGGCTTAAAAATTGCATTTGATTGCTCAGGTAGTCATATATCTTTGTCTTACATAGGTCAAATTTATCCTTGTTCAATGTGTAACACCTATTAGCATCTCTTTGATCTCATGCTCTGGTTTTGTTTTGTTTGGATAATCTTGTTAGAAATTTATTTGTTTTTGAATTTTTGTCTCACTGCCATGTATAGTAAATTTTTATATGACTTTGGCTTGTATGACATATATTGTGAAAGCAAACTTGAAAAGGGGTTTCAGTCAAAGGTCCACCTTCACTTTGTGTAATCTAACTAATCACCTACATACTGATGCTGGGTTTAATGGTTTGAATATCACAACGTGGATGCTCTCCCTTAAATAAAGGCTTCCACTTTTTCTTGCCTGTTCGTCGTAAGAGTGACATATTCGAGTGTATTTAATCTTTTGATAACTTGCTTCTATGTAAAGAATTCTCTACATAGAGTTACCAGTCGAGGACACGTCCTTGACGATCCGTATGACCAAGGGTGGGCCATTGTGGCATCTTTTGGTGCTGCTCAGTCAGACTGAGGTATTTGTTCTAGGTGGTCCTAGGAGGTCGACCCAGACTTTACCGTCATTCTTTGAGAAGGGCTTAGTTTATGGTGAATAGCCTGAGGCGGCCATACCGGAAATTGTTGACAGGGTTGCTCAGGCATTTTTTTCAGGGCCAGAGTGTGCTACATATTGTACACTGACTTACGATCCCCACCGTGGTGGGAGGGAGGTAAATACATTTTAATAATTAGCTTCAATGAATACTAGTGTTATTCATTTTGGGATTTATTTAATTCAATGTCGAAATGTTGAACTATCTTTCTGTCCTTGTTGATGTCCGTTGGAGTTTGCAGAAAAATCTTGATCATTAATGCTCTTCAAAGTGTTGCCATAGATGGTTGTGTCATCTGCATAGAATTATCTTAGAATGTGTTTAGAGAGATCATTGATGAATATCAGGAAGAGGTATGAGCCCAGAATGGATCCCTAAGGCATGCAGGCATTGATACTATGTGCTTCCAGCTTATGTCCGTCAACAACTACTTTTATGAACCTATCAGATGATGAAATGCAGCTATGAGTCAGACAGTCGAGCTTATTTGCTGTCCTCACAGTATGTCAGTAATATATATGTGAAGATTATTATCACGAAGAGACTAATTTGGAAATATGTCTAAATATTCCCTGAATACATTCGTTATTCTTTTTTTGTCAATTGCTTAATTTAACATCAAAATATTGAATTCTAATTCTGTCTTTGTCCAAATTTGTTAAGAACTTAAACGTTCATCAGAATTAATTCTGATATTTGTTGAGCTTATGGATATCACTCGTCTTTTTTGGTTTGTCTTTTGGCTCGCTTCAAAGTGTTTGGTAGAATTCACAGTTAATAGTAAGTATTACTTTACAAGGATTGTGACGTGAACGCTCATACCTTGATCCCTTGAAAGATCTTGTATAGTACAACAATAATGCAAAGGACTGCGTAAAAAAGTGGGGAAACTGTCGTATAACCACATGCTTCAAAGACACGCAAAGTAGAAGTTTACTGCTAATTCCTTCACTGCAATCACTCAGCTAAACACAAATATTTGTAGTAAGTCATTATCCTGTTGCTGAATTTCATCATCTGATAGGTTTATAAAAGTAGTTGTTGATGGACATAAGTCTAAAGCACATAGTATAAAATTAGGGATCCATTCTGGGCCCAACCCTCTTCCTGATATCCATCAATGATCTCTCTAAACACATTCTAATATAATTCTATGCAGATGACACAACCATCTATGGCAACACTTGGAAGAGCATTAATGATGAAGATTTTTCTGATTCTCTCTTTTCCGACCTGGAGCACGTGGTACAATGGGGAAAAAGGTGGCTGGTTGCTTATAATGCATCTAAAACCAAGCTTCTCTCCTTTCACCACCAACGCTCTGATCCTCACTTTGGTCCAATTGAAATGTATAGCTCTTTCCCTGCTTTGATAAGCTTCTGGGAGTGACCTTCAGTTCAGACTTGAAATGGAACACTCACATCAAATCTGTTGCTAAGGTTGCTGGAAAAATGGTTGGATCATTCTACCGCTCCAGAAAGTGTCTCACACCTGACACAATCCTGTATAAGCGTAAAATACGCCCTAAGATGGAGTACTGTTGCCACATCGGTGCAGATTCTGCTCAAAGCATCGTTCCCTGCCTTGACAGAGTACAAAACCGACTTTTTGAAATAAAACAACTTTAAAACAGTTTCACTAAGATAAAAATATACAGATCGGTCGAAAAAAATGTTACTGCATTTGGTGACAGTTATTAGTTGTAATATTTTTTTATTTTCGATTTTTCAGTTGTTAAACATACGACTTTGAACCTAGAAATCAAGTAAATAACGGTAGCTATCTTGGATCCATGTTCTAAAAGCCTTCTAGGCTATGATACAAATTCGGAAATTCTTTCCCCATAGCTGTTAGGTTGGCGGAATCGATAGAGAGGTTCAGACTTGAAAGTTAAAAGGGGACTTGGGTCTGGAGTTTGAATCGTGCGACTGGAAGAACAGTCATTCTCCACACTGATGGTTCTCTGAACAGGATGAAACATGAAACACATGCGTATGTGAATAAGAATTAAAAATAGTTATCACAATATATATATATATATATATATATATATATACATACACTAGTAAAATATCCGACAGTTAAAATTAATTCCCCAAACAGAACAGTTTTGTACTACATTTTTAATCCCTGTTACGAAAATTAAAATCTATATATTATGCTACTGACTCTTATATCTAGAATCCTTATTCCAAATTTTATCAAAATCCATTACATGATTTTGATTCTAGAAAATGTCTAAACTTTAAGGCTTTAGCTTAAAGGGTCTTAAGAAAAAAATGAAATCGATGGAATCTTGTTTAATTGTTATCTTAATATTCAAGGCAAAAGTGAAATATTTGAATTTTCAAATGGGAGATTGTCTAAATACTACGCCCCCTAAAACCCCTTTTAAAATATTCCAAAAAACTAAAACTTAAGGAATATTTATTAATTGATGTCTAATACATATTGTTAAAATTTAACAAAAATCGGGGTGTCAAAATTTTCACAAAGGGATTCCACCCACCCCACTATGAACTAAATCACACTAAATATAGTCCATATTACCCACTCTTGTGCTTAGCTGCTGTGTTCCAAAATTCATAATGATCTGTTAATTAGTTTAGGAGTGTAATCCATTACATAGAAATATATAAATATACCTGATTTTATATAAATAGAGATATGCAATAACTGTAAGAGTTTTAAGTGATTTTTCTGCTACATTTGCACAATTTTGTTTTGTGAAATTCATGAAAATGTTTCCTATTCTTGGAGTGAACACTGGGTCACTAAGACATCTTTAATAAAATTGACAAAACTTGACATAAAATGAAATACATTATTGACTAGCAGAGACACCCAGCGTTATATAAGCAACTAGTTCAGTGGACTCCAATATTCACATTGCCGGCCTCCCATAATACAGTCCTTAGCAAACAACCCATCAATCATTTTTACTTAAAATCATCCCGATTGGCGTCTCAATGTTTACATGTCTCGCAACAAAGGAGCTAAGAAAGAAGGACAGAAGAAGATTTTTTTTTAGAAGCGTATTGTTTCATTCAATCCGATTTCCGGACATATGAAACATGTCTAGTCACTGCACTTGTTCCATTTTGACTGACTGATTTTCCCTTCCCACATTACTCCTCTAATGTCACTTTCCCTAAGTTTTGGTTCCCATGCTAACTGATTCCCCCAAACGGTTAACTGTCTGGACCTTGTCAACCTTTTGTCTACACTGCATCCTGTTTACGTTTAAATCTCCCTATGAACACAATTTAACCAAATGATTTTTAGTTGAGGTACCCACCAATATTTAACCCTAGCAGTGTCTGAGAATTGAAGTGGTACTTATATACTATACTTATATATTAGAAAACGAAACCAAAATGGTAGTATATAAATTTATTATTTTAAATAGTTAATAGTAAAAATGTTAAAAACAAGATTTATTTCAGAAGTGAATAATGATTGGTTGGTTATTGGGTTTTATGACTTGTCAATCATCGTTGCGTAATTTAATGCTGAAACTTTATATGTATTTCATATACGATTGGTTTTTATATTAATTTGTTTTGGGTACTGATATCGCATATGAACCAGTTTCTGGGGGCTTGAAAAGATGCACCTGAAGAAAGTTGGAGGTTATGCCAGGCGAAACGTTGTGAAAATAACAACCTCAATGAAAATAGTAATCCGAATAATCCAAATTATCAACCTGCATCTACAAAATTCCGAAACATATCCCTTAAATATTACTAGAGGTTTAGTTTAAGAATAACGGGCATAACTTTCGTTCCAAGCTAATATAATTCAGGTTTTGCCTTTTGATATTTTCTTATTTTAAAGGCTTCAGTAGAGCAACTTGGGAAAATGTTGGAAACCGCCAGTAATTGCAGTAATTGCGGCCTAGCTACGATTGAAAAGTATTCTTTCGTAGAATGTAAGAAATTTGTGAGGTATGCAGCAAATTAAATTGGATCGTAGACAAAATACAAAAAAAGTTAACAAATTTTGTCTTAGACAAAGCCTTTTGAAGATACACACAACTGTTTTGCTCACAAATATTAATAATCACTTGAGTTATTGCCATAAAAACAATTCTGCTTCGGCCCAGGCAACCGGATACAATGTTAAAACTGAAAGACTCACCCATGTGTTAAGGAAAAATGATCAAAGTATAATGGATTAGAAAGCCGTTTAAGCGATGATAAAGAAAAAAAGAAAAGATTTTTTTAATATCGTTATTTGTTCAAAGAGCTACAATATATTAATCACAAGCTGTGCCTACCCGGCGTTGTCCGGGATAGAGTAAAGTCATATAGTTTCTAATGTTTATTTCTTTGTACATAAGGTAGACAACTTGTATTATATTTTTAAATCTAAAATATGACTTATCTGTTTTGCTGATTTTTATTTTTAGGTGATTATTTTAAAATGTTTTAGATTAGCAGTCGTTTCGGTTGGACTAAGTAATTTTTGTAAATAAATTGTAGCCAAATACGTTATCCTGGGAAAAAGTAGCGCCCTCTCCCACACCTCGGTGTAGTAGCTAAGTAAAAGAGAGCCTTTTGGTCGCCCTCGACTATGATAGACCAATTTAATTTACTTACTTTACTTATGTTATTATATTGTCAATAGCATGGTAAAACAATAATAAATGAAAATTGGCTAGTGAGAAGAAAGGTTTTATTTGTCAGCTTAAATGCTACTTGGGTCTGACTTTGAAAATCCGACAAGATAACTTTATATGTTAGAATATTAGTGCCAGCATTTATGCAAATTTGTTATACATTGGTAGAAAGTGGAAGTGGCAAAATGGATACCAGCACAGACTGTGGTCTCAGTGTAACATCTTCAAGTTTCATCAGATTCGTAAAAGTTACAGCAATATCTCTGGGAAGGTATGAATCCGTATATATATCCTCAAATGTAAGATCTGCTATAATTAAATAGTAGGGTAGACTAGACTCTCAAGCCTTGGTAAAACGTAAATACGTATGAACCAGCATGTTACGATTTTTGACCGACTCGATTCTGTTGTTGGCATTGGTTTCCTCAGTTCTTTCTAGAATCATTATTTACAGGAGCAATCACGTGAAGGTTGCCAGCATCTATAGTGAAAGTGGTGCTATGAAACCGACAGAATTTGAACTTGGCACACCCATGTCCTTAGTCCACATCCGTATTCATTTAACCACCGCAACCACCCAAACCTTTGTGGGTCAACTAGTTATATGAAAATTCTGAAATAATGTTTGCAACCAGGTAAGTCTTGAATATGTGTACCTGTAGAGTAATCAGTGGTTTTATGGAGAGAGTGGGTTCTGTTTTGTTTTTTTTAAAATAATGTGCTGTAATTAAATTCATCAGTTGACGGTTTTTGGTTCTTGTTGGGCATTCGGGCATTCATTCATTGAAGCGACGAAAGAGTCCATCTATTGGTTTTGTATAAGTTTGTCCTGCATGATTTGAAGGCGATCGGTTAAGTTGTTTGATTTCATCAATTTTATATTTCTATCAAGCACAGCCATCTTTTTGCTGTTTGATTATATAAAAACTGTTTCGATTTAAGGTCATGAAGTAACATGTTCTCCCAGTTTTCGGTCTTTTCTACAGCCGTTGCCATTGAGAAAGATAGACACTATATAGAGGATAACCCCTATTCGTGGTTGTCGGTTTGTAAGTTTTTACGGCATTAGTTGCAGGGAGGGCCTCATACAGGGATCGTTGTCCTCCCACATACAGCACCTAGTATTCCTAAATAGTCACCCATCTAGATCTGACCAGACTCAACTTCGCTTAACTTCGGTTATCTAATGGGAACCGGTGTTACATGACTATAGCTGTTTGATTCCTTCTCATTAAATTGAACATTTATTCATCATATAATCTACCCATGATAAACCGTTTTTGACTTATTTTTTAGATGAACACATCGTTTAACTGGCTTAAATGTCCCTTTAACTTTGCCATTAACTTGGATCATGAAAGTTGAGGAGATCGGTCAATCTGTTGCTCCTTGTTGTTGTTGCTGAGTGAATTTGACTTCTGCACAAAGCCTGTAGAGAACGTGCCTCAGGGTTATCTGGTCTGCATGTAGTCCTCAAATAATATACAAAATTCAAAAACAACTAACAAGCGAGTCGCATATGATTATCACTACATTTGATAAACACCCAATAAAGCATAGTCATTTGGGTATAGTCTAGACGTTTGGCGAGAAAGAAGCGTCAAAAGTCATTTCCTGCACTTAATTTAGTCTTTAATAGATTCATTTTTTTAAAACAATTATAATATTAATATAGAAGAACTAACACTTATTATAGACATCATATATTGAAAATTTTCTACCAGAAAAAAAGAAAGAAAGTACTTCTAGCTCCTTTGTTTCTCGCTTCAACTGTGATATAGTGATAATTCAGATCCGTCACTTTCAATCAAGAGTGGCTGACATAATTCAGGTTCAGAGTCTTCCTGTCCATCTGAGCAGACCGTCTTGATAGGAAAAATCAGCTTCAGTAGGTTTATCAGCTATTGGTAAGCAGATTCCAGATCTATGTTCATTGTCTAAGAATAATTGGCCATCGTTCTCTTGCTATATCGTTTGTTGTGTACGGCATACTCACGTTGACACACTGGTTCTCGTTAGATCACTGAGGTTAAGCGACATTGAGCCTGGTCAGTATCAGATGGGTGACCATTTGGGAATACAAGGCGCTGTATATGAGAGGACAACGACATATCTCTGCAAAAACAAAAACAAACTGCAAAAAGTAACGTCGCCATCTCGCCAGACCGGGATATATATGCGATTTGGGTCTGCTTGTAAATTAAATATTTCCTTCAGAGGAAGCTGGCTCAACTTGTTCGGGGTGAATGCCGCATCAGGTATCAAGTATATCGTTTGTTGGTGGTTACTACTACTTGCGCACACCAAGAAGTGCTATAAAGTATAGTAAAATTATCGACTATAGTCGGGAGCGACCCGAAGGCTCCCTTTTCATTTGATACTACATCGATGGATCACTCCGATTATCTTTGATCCTCACCATTTTTGTGAGTCCTTGGTATGACTCGACCAGGGATTGAACACCAGCCCCCCAGGACATTAGTGAACACTCTAACCATAATGCAAAATGAGCTGGACATAAGAAGTACGGTATTCAATAATTATTTTGATGAGCAAATTCTTTACTTCAGCTGCAGTGAATTCCTTGTCTAGCTTACAAAGCTCTCTGGATTTGACAATGATTGCTTTACTATTTTTGTCAAAATGTTTGCGTTGAGAAATAGAGAAAGTAGTTAATCTGCAAACATTTAACGGAGCATTTTCTCCACCAAATTTCATGCAGATATTTACTTGTTGATCCATCAAATCTTGCATATCAAGCAGCACAGATAGTGTGTGTATCAATTCTTGCTGCTCCACTTCCATATTTACCAGGCAATAACTTGATATTCGAGAGCTAAATAGAATTATAGCCTGTGACACAATAGTAGTTTCTGTAAAACTAGGCAGATAAAGTCTTCCAACTAAGGACTCATAAAAAGTTCTCTTGGTATATCCTCTGTACGCAAGTTTTGATTTTCTTTCTCATCATCATCATCATCATCATCATCATCATCATCATCATCATCAACCGGTTTATTTGTTGAATCAGGCCACAATTAATCCTCTGATGAGAGTGGGGCCTGATTGTCTAGTCTCGAAATCTAAGTCTTCCTCTCCACTCCTGTCTTTGGCAAGGCTTGATGGAATCCATACCCATGGCCTTCCTATCACGTTTGACTACGTCCTCTGAAGTCAACTTGGGCCTGCTAGTGGTGATGTTCTCTGCTGGCACATTCAACTGTCGGACTTTAGCAATCCAGCCATCGCTACGCTCAATGTGACCCAACCAACGCAGTCTGTTCTTTCGCATGATGTCCGCAAGGCTTTTCAAGTCGACCTGTGAGAGCAGGGATTCAAAAGAAACGTACTGTTCAGGCCTCACCAAACAGATCCATCTGACCATTGCCCTGTCATTACGGTGCAGCTTCCTTAGTATGCCAGCAGAGACAGCCCAAGTTTCTGAGCCATACAACAGCATTTCTGTGGTTTTAAATGAATGAAAAGAATATTGATTTGTCGAAGGAACTGTTATGATGAAAATAGTCTTCTTTTATTAAGAATCTGTAAAGATATGCTGAAATAGCTTGGAGAAGTGAGGAATTATGGAAAGGAAGAGAGTATAGAAATCAAGAAATAAAACAAATTAGGAAAATCGTTTATTTCTTTTAACGAAGTAAGAAGATTTGCAATAATTACGTTTTCTTTTTACTAAAGAGTCACCACTTGTCAAGGCCCAAAGACCACTCAAGGATAAGGGTTAATGAGTGTCAGGTGGACAGTGAGACAACACCGTGATGATTGATAATGATGGTGAAAGTTTGGCATAATTTGATTATTTAGGAAGACGGCTTAACAAGAATTTGTTTACATTAGACTTAAAAACGACAATGTTGTAATTAGCTGGGAAGCAGCCCTGTGGTACCAGGTTCCACAGACGGTAGTTCTCGGAAAGAAACTTTCCTCATGGAAGTTACGTTTAGTTTTAGGCACAGAGAGGGAGAAAATAAAATTGTTGACAGTGGTTGTTGCTAGACGAGTTTTGTTGTAAATGTTTTACATGGGGGGACCATAGATTGGACCTCAGTCGACCACTTGCCATGAAAATAACGATAGAGTAGAGAAAGACTAGCAACGTCTCTTATGTGAGAAAGATGTAGTAGGGAGAGGAAAAGGACATCGGCCACTAAATTTCGAAGTCGGTTTTGTACTCTGTCAAAGCAGGAAAAGGGTTCTCTGAGAAGCACCTCTACAAATGTGGCAAGAGTACTCCATCTTATGATGTATTTGGCTCTTATACAGGTAGAGGATTGCGTCAGGAGTGAGATACCTTCTGAAGCGGTAGACTGATGTAACTACTTTACCAGTGACCGTGGCAACGACTTTGATGTAAGTCTTCCATTTCAGGTCAGGAGTGAAGATCAGTCCTAGAAGCTTGTTAAAGCAGGGGGCTTCCTCAAGACGAAAGCCATTCATTTCAATTGCGGCCAGGTGGGGATCAGAGTGTTGGTGGTGAAAAAAGAGAAGCTTGGTTTTTGGACACATTAAAAGTAACTAGCCACCTTGTTCCTCATTACACCACGTGCTTAAGGCTGGAAAGGAGAGAGACAGAAAGATCTTGGTCATTTCTGCTCTTCAAAGTTTTGCATAGATGGTTGTGTCGTTGGCATAAATGTCGCTGACTGATCTTAGAATGTTATTTGGGAGATCGTTGATGAAGATCAGGAAGAGAGTTTGGCCTAGAATCGATCCTTAAGCATGAGCTTGGACTTCTGCCTATCGACGATTACTTTTATGAACCTATCAGAGAGAATTGATTTCCAGATATTCCAGAGCTAGAAATCTTGTGAAGTAGACCTTTATATCAACCCCTATCAAAAGCCTTTGATATGTCAAAAGCTCTAAAAACGACTTGAAAGAAGAATAAAATGAAGAAGATTAACGATAGTTACAAAGAAGAAGAAGATTAGAAAAGAAAAAATACAATTAGAAGAAAGAAAAAGTAGGGTAGACTATAGACAAAATATGAATTTCAATATTTTACTTATTTCGGATGACACTTTCCATTTATTTTATCAAGATTGGCTCAGAAAACAACATTTTTAACAATACTGCATTGATCAAGGGATTAAACTTTTTGTATGATACTACACCGAGATACGGAGGAGAGCACCACTTCTTTTCTTTGGATTGTTGCCTTTAGTCCTGATCTTTACATTATAATGCTGGGTGTTTAGCAAGGAAGCATTGACAGTCTTTGGTATGACTTAACCGAGGATTGAACTCTGGTCTCTCGACCCATTACTGAACATTTTAACTATTACACTGTGTGCCAGAATTATATGCAAATCGATTTTTTTTCTTACTCCGATAGTTTTTAATAAAAATTAGTGAAATTTGGCACGTTATATGGCAATACTAACACATGTGCAGATCTAAAATTGTAAGTTAATCTGCACAATAGTAAACAAATGGCAGCCATTTTGGTGGCTTGCAGCCTGTTTCAGCGTGCTAACTTTATATGCAAATCATTGCTAAAGTGTCAAATATCGTGAAGTGGTGACAAAAAATAAAAACATTGATTATTTTAGGAATATGTAATTTGAGAACAACGATAATACAGAGCAAACATCTTTAATATGGTTTCATAGTACAATCACTATTGTATATAATTGCCATTTTTATTAACAAGATAAAAAAGCCTTTGGTCTATTGAAGATGTCAAACTTTCGATTTCATCTGATGAAATTTCTTTGGCAGCAGTCAGAACAGCATTCCAGAGGTCATCCTTGGAGGTGTACTGCCTTCCTCCGGAGTAAATATTCCTTTTCAAGATGCTCCACAGATTTTCGATGGGATTTAAATCTGGACAACAGGCTGGCCATTGCATTATTTTCCCATGTCTAGAAAAAATTCTCTCCAAATATTCAGTTGTTATCCTTGAGACGGTGCATCATCATTCATGAATACCATCTTTTTGAGAAATGACAAATCATTCTTTTTGTGCAAAGGTACAAGGTGTTCCTTAATGAAGTCAATGTAGAGTTTAGCGGTTATTTTAACTCCATCTGCGACTTTGAATGGTCCTGCCAGCTCATTACCAATGATTGCAGCCCAAAACATCACACCACCACCTCCTTGTTTACACCTAATCCGGTGGGGACGTGGACCATCATTACGGTACCATCCTCTCATCCACCCATCGAGTCCATCAAGGGTCGTTCAACACTCATCGGTGAACAAAACAGTTTGAAAATTTACCTTCATGTTATTTCTTGCCTACTCCATCCTCTTTTTTTGTGGATATCCTTTAATGGAGGGCGAACCTCTAACTTTCCACATTTTGCAACTGTCCTCAGGATATGGCATCGAGTTGATTTGGGAACATCAGCTAGTTACGACGGACTTCTCTCTTGATCCTATTCATGGCTCGATGCGACACACGTGCTTTCTTACGAATTTTCCCTTTGTCAGAACGTCCGTTGCAAAGTTCAGGGTTAGTAACCCATTTTTTAATTGTACGATGATCACGGTCCAATTCTTTGGCTATTTCTAAGGTAGATGTCTTATTATGCATCCTTTGGAGAATTTTAGACTTCTCAGCTTGACTCAAAGCACCTTGCATATAAAGTTGGCATGCTGAAAAAGCTGCAAGTCACCAAAATGGCTGCCGTTTGTTTACAATTATGCAGATTAGCTTAGAATTTTAGATCTGCACATATGTTAAAGGCAGTTAAGAGGTCAATAGTCACATACTCAAGTGTTGCCATATAATGTGCCAAGTTTCACTAATTTTTATTAAAAACTATTGGAGTTAGAACAAAAAGTCGATTTGCATACAATTCTGTCACGCAGTGTATGTCAAAATTTTGCTCCAATTTTGTAACATTTATGGCAAGTCGTATTCTAAGCTGAGCTGTCCCAGCAAGAATGTCTCTTGTTTCTATAGAAGAAACACTTCTAGACTTTAGAAACAGCAGAGGATGTAGAGTTTTCAGTTGGGTCATTGAGGTTATCCTGGAAGTAGACAGCAGCCCTAAAAACTCTTTGAGAAGTAGAGTATGACTGTAAACGTTTCTAGGCTGTTGCAAAACTTTAGCTTGGTTAAAGGCAGTTGAAAGGTCAATAGTCACATACATACTAAAGTAGTTTCTGACAAATATAAGTAGAGTTCAATCCACTAATGAAAACATCTTGCATCATTGCGTTTTGTTTTTGCTGAACACTGATTGCCTTGTATGTACAGTCTCTATTTCAATCGCTTAGACTCTAATGCCAGATACATGTGTTAGGGTTGTGTACTGATCAAGGTTCTACAGGAAATACAAATAATGTTGCAAATCAATGCCTCCACTCAGTGGCGTGCAGAGGTCTGGTGGTTCCCTGGTGATGCCCGAATCAAACCCCTGTATTTTATGCCCCAAAGACTTGATTATAAGTCCTAGTATTAAGAAATATCATGAGAAAGAGAGATAGTTGGAATATGATTGGACCACACTGCAACACTGGATGGAATCACAGAACAAAATCGCATTACGTTAAGCATTTTAAAATGTTTCCACTGGTTTCATATGTGATGTTATTAATTTTAGGTTGTTGTGTTTTTATGTAGATAGCTTCCAGTATTTTTAATTTTGTAAAATTGGTTCCGGATGTAAAATTTTAGTGTTATTAACTAGTGAAACATGGAATATTTATTAATTCTTTTGATTTTAATACAAAAATGACCATCAGAAAAATTGAAAAAATAAAAAAAGGTATAATTAAACAGACGAATTCTGTTATTTTTAACTATGTTTGCATATATATATATATATATATATATATATATATATATAAATAAGCTATGCAGAAACGTTTGTGTTTCATACTCACATGTATCATGCACATATATAATGAATTCTTTGGAAGAAATATTGTTGATATAGATTTTTCCCTAACCTATAAGTTTAGTAAGAATTAAAGTAAATTCAATTTTTAATATAACTAAAACACGATAGTTTTCTTATCTTACTTGACATGGCCAACAAATGCTTTCAAATTGTTATCCAATTCCTTTGGGGAAAGTTTCATATTAATCCATCAATAAAGAAACGAGAAAAGTGACATTCGTTGATCAAAATAAATGTCTGGAGAAGTGGAAAACGAAATCGGTGGTAAAAAGATTCAATGATTACTATAAAAAGAGATTGATGTTATCTTATGAAAATATATTCATGCAACTTGATGTCGTGAAGGTGTTTAACGATGTAGTCGCTTACGAAAGAGAAATTAATAAAAAAACAAACAAAGTAATTACTTTATTTTCCAACATCAAAGGTAGCGCGTAAACTGTTAATAATGAAGTGAACATAAAATAAAACCATTAATAAAATGGGACACGAATGAAAACTGACTATAATCTAATCTTAAAATCAATCTTTTGTTAAATGTAGTCACTTGATACTAGAAGATATAGCTTATTAATATTTCTTATTAATGTGCTGTGGCGAGAAGTTGATATGTCGTTAAACAAAAGTGAAACGCAAACCTGAATCTCTGTATTGGTGAAAATGGGAAATATTTAATCATTTAAGAAGTATTTTTTTGTTTGGCAGCGATTCCTTTTTCCCTTTGTCTAGTATAGTAAAGGGAGCCTACCTTCTTTTTTCCTCTCTCCAAACGAAACCAACCAAACCAGTAGTAATCTCAAAACCTGGCAAAACATGCTGCACCACTGTTTGACCGATAACAAACTGTAATTGGTCCAACAAAATCACATGAGGTTATAAAGAGAGAGAGAGAGAGAGAGAGAGAGAGAGAGAGAGAGAGAGAGAGAGGGTATTTGTAAATTAGTAACTTAAGTTTATTTAGTTGTTGAAATTCAAAACTAGTAAACAGATGCTCTTTCCACGTGGACAGTTGGAAAATAAAATGAACATGATTAACTCTTAGGAATTTATGATGCAACCAACCATCTGGTTATTATTATGAAGCAGAGTTGATTCATTAATTCATTAATGTCATTTTAGTTTAACATTTATTTCATTAAAAATTATAATGCAAAAATCATGAAGCAATGAAAAAAGCGCTAAACTTTAAGGGAGATAATTCATAGTTTAATCATTTAGTTAAAATGAGAATTATCTCCCTTAGATTTTGAGCTTTTGAGCTTTTGAGCTTTTGAGCTAATTGTTTTAAATTGTATACATCGTAATAAGCTTCTCTGCCGGAATAATTATCTTTAGAAAGAAACCTAAGCGAATTACACTTTTATAGCGTACAGAACATGCTGCCAGGATTTTAAAAAAGGAAGACATTGCTAGTCAGAATCAAATATCAATTAGGTCTAACATGGAAAATTCGACAAGATGTCTACGTCTGTAGTGGTCTTGAATTTATTCACAAAGTTCAACTATAATGTCGAATGAACATAGTACACACGTATAGTTCAGATGAAGCCTTTAAGAAGATCATGAAATAAGAAGTATCCAACAATACAAAACATACCCTCTTTAATAGTTTAATGTTTGAAGTACTTGATTAATGTAGAACTATTTACTAATGTACATAGAAAATGTAATGCTTAACTATTCATGGAGGTTTGTTAAATTATCTAGAGAAGAATAGATAAGAGAGCAGGGGACATTTCTTCATCGCATATAAGTTTGAGCTAAAATTTAATTGGATTTTGATTGTTTTATTTACTGAAAATGACCATAAAATTCTTACCAACATATGTAATCACAAATATTTCTTTTGGTTTGATTTTTAGGTTATTAAAAAAAGCTTTAATGATGATCGTATAATGTTATGATGGCGCAAAAAGAGGGACTCGAGGTTCTAAATGGCAGATGGGGAAAAACGAAAGGAAATAATAGAAATATGTTGAAAAATCACGTGATGTGATCGAAAACAGGTGGAAGTTTTAGTCGCTTCCCGGCTGGAAATGAGTACACAATACCTGGTTTATAGATTATAATATATCTCTATTTCCTCCTCTTCCCCTCTCCCTTTCTCTCTCTCTCTCTCTCTCTCTCGCCAATATAATTAGGATAAATAAGAAAAGAACCAGATATATGTATAATAATCGTCTGTGTTAGTTAATTATAATTAACGATGATGCAGTCTGACCCGCAACATCCGAGAAGAATTAATCACAAGTGCCACTTAGAGCAGATTTCGCGAATCGTCCAGAAGTAAGTTTTGCAAAATATTCCGATTTTCATCTTTTAGTCTCTTTGTCTTATGAGATGGTCAGTTATTGGAACCAACGGTTGCAATAAAGGAGTGGTGAACCACTAAACTGTCTTGTTGAGTATATGAAGGAATCATCAATTACGAACGGACAATGCTTCACCTCTTTAGAGTGGAGGAGGAAGAGAATCATCTTCTATAAATAATGTCCGTCTTCTCACTGTCAAAAATAATAAGCTAAATTCATCTTGGAATAAATTGTTGATTCCCATTTGGCTTATCATTCGTTTAGCAGTATGCGAAATCGCTCACATCAGAATGGACATCAAGATAAGCGGTTGACAATGAGTTGTTTTATTTATTTCTCATCAAAACATAATGTCGTATATCTTTTCGACTTTTCGGTGATTGACCTCAGAATGGTGATCATTGTTTTATGGGATTGAGAGCTAAGACTTACTCGACCAAGTTGTGGGTTTTGTTTTATTTGATGTCTATGGTGATTGATTCTTCATGAGCTCGTTGTCTTTATTAATTACCAATAACTAATGCTTGTACACCAAATACATGCTGCTTATTTCATCATCTCAGCTACATTATTTGGTAAGATAGAGTAACACTATACCCCTGGCTATTTTAAGAGTTACATTTTATACGTGGTTTAATTCCGCCTCTAACCGAATTCTCCCAGAATGCAAATTGATATTTCCGTTTTATCTTTCCCGTTTCCAAGCGTCAGATGTGAACTCTTACTTACATCCTGACTTTGTCCCTCACAAGGCAACCTTAATGTATAACAATAAATGAATGTTACCAAAGAGACATCATTAAACTAATTTAAAACAAAAATAGATTATGTTCTTGTGTGTGCAGGAATAAATACGTTCGTTATAGTAAGAGACATCATCCCTAGGCGTCAGTTTGACTGCCAGCGTTTCGAACTTCTCGCCAATTCGAAGTCCATTCAGTCTTCGAGGGCAAGCCACCAAAGATTACCTAGTACAAGAACGGTTTCTACGTTCCAAACATGGAACTAGTTTAGCGGTATTTTAATATCAAAATAAGTCTAGAGTGAAAGCTTGTTTCAAACGTGATGCGGATGGCGAGTTAAAATTACGCTAGGCTTTCTTTTGACAAACATTCAGCTGCAAGGCCAGTTGTAGACATCAGTTGCAGTAAGGGGCATAAGTATCACTTTTTCTAACCATTTTCAAATTTCTTCACTTATTTTTTACTTGTAGCAGCATTAACCCGGTTGAGTTGAGCCGGCTCCTTTCCTAGCGTGCACAACATTTCGAAGTTCGAACCCTAGCAATCCCACACGCTGCGGTCCTGGACAAGATCGCATGAGATAGCTAGCCACTCACGATTCCACGCCAAAGACCAACCACTTGTGGACCACATAGTATTACAAGGCTCTCTTGATAGTTGTCGCCAATGTCTTCAGATATTAGCCGACACGTTTGTGCTGGCCAGAGATGCAGGAAGAAGTACACGAAGGTTACTAAGTCATCGGGAGGGGTCGCATTATACACATTCACGTTTTCTTGTTATGTCCAAGGACTTCTTAAGGAAACATACACACCCATTCTTTGCCCACAGCCAGTAAAATGTGGTATGTGTTTATTATTTTGTCTTCAAATTATAACTATATTGTTTTATTTATATTTCATACAATAAAACGTGTATTTGTTGATTTATTGTTTGCATTTGTTTTGTTACTAATAATTAATGCTTGTACACCAAATAAATGCTGTTTATTTCATCATCTCAGCTACATTATTCGGGCAGAGAGATAGAGTAACAGTCTACTCCTGTCTTTATATTTCAAAATATAAAAAAAATAATCGATGATTCAATAAAAGTCTGTAAAATAAAATAAATTATTGTCTTCATTTGTCAGCTACACCGGCTACTGTTAAAGAAATATTGACAAGATTCATTTATCATCGAATGTGTCCCAAAGTATTCTACATATTAAAACACTGGAAATGTTAGTTGTCATATTTGTTATCATCTTGTTACCGTTCACACTTCATCTGTATTAAGGTGAAAAACGTAAATAAAGGGTGAATGATAAGAGAAGTAATGAGATAAATGGATTGATGTAAATGATTAAAAGAGAGGGGGAAAGAAAGAGGATGAAATAGAAAGAGGAGAGAGAGAAGATAGATAGATAGATAGATAGATAGATAGATAGATAGATAGATAGATAGAGAGAGAGAGAGAGAAGAGAGAGAGAGAGAGAGAGGAGAGAGATAGAAAAACACACACAGAAAGAGAAAGGGAGAGAGGAGAGTCTATTATGACATCACAATGTTATCTTTAAAATTTTACATGTTATAAAGTCTCAACACCAGCATGCTTTAGAGATCCATTCTGGGCCACACCTTCTTCCTTATTTTCATCAATGATCTCCAAAATCACATTCTAAGACCATTCGTTAACATTTATACAAATGACACAACCATCTATGGCAACACTTCGAAGTCATTAATGATCGAGATATTTCTGATTCTTCTCCTCTTACCTAGAACACGAGGTGTACTGGGGAAAACAGTGGCTGGTTACTTTTAATACGTCTAAAAGCAAGTTTCCCTCTTTTCACCACTAACGCTCTAACCCCCACTTTGCTCTAATTGAAATTAATGCCCCCCTTCTTGAGGAAGCCCCCTGCCTTGATAAGCTTCTAGGACTGACATTTACATCAGACCTGAAATGAAAGATTTACATCAAATCCGTTGCCAAGGTGGCTGGCAAAATGGTTGCATCATTCTACCGCTTCAAAAAGTATCTCACTCCTAATGCAATCCTCTACCCGTATAATACGTCCTAAGATGGAGTACTATTGCCACATCTGGGGCGGTACCGTTCGAAGCACCCTTTTCTGTACTTGAGAGAGTACAGGACCGACTATGAAATCTAGTAGGGATGTCCTCTTCTCTTCGCTGCAGCCTCTTTCACACAGACGCGGCGTTGCTAGTCTGTCTCTGCTCTATCGTTATTTTCATGGTAGGTGCTCGACATAGCTGCTCCAATTTATGGTTCCCCCTGTAAAACAGTCACAACAATAACTCGTCTAACTACAACCACTGTAAATATTTTCCCTTTCTCTCTATGTGTGTCTAAAACTAAATGGAACTTCCATCGGAAAAGTTTCTTTCCGAGAATTACTCGTCCGTGGAACACAATACCACGTGGCTGCTTCCCAGCTGACTACAACATGGTTGTTTTCAAGTCAAATTTAAACAAATTCTTGTTAAGCCGTCCTCTTAAATAATCAAATTCTGCCCATTTACAATTATCGTTACCGATCTTCATGGTGTTGTCTCACCGTCCACCTGACAAACTCAATCACCCTTATGTTCGATTGATCTTGAGTCCTAATAAGTGGCGATTCATTAGTACAAACATGCTTGTATTCAGTCGGTTCCATAGTACCAGTTTCACTTATGGATGTTGGCAACCTTTACATAATCCTTTTGTAAGTACTTCATTCTAGAAAGAATCAGGGAAAACAATGCCAACAATAGATTGATTAATACGGATTCACATTTTTAACCATCGACAGTTGACAAGCGGTAAAATTCAACATCGAACCAACAATGTATTGTTTATAGTAAGTATTGTTTTGGTATTACATAACTCAAAAATGATTAATATGCTGTAAAAATAGACTAAGCAAGCCAATTTGTTTGTGTACTCTGTACGTTAATATTTATATTGGTCTTACACTTGACAAAAATAGAATAGATTTCTTTATTTTCAAAAATCATTTTGTGTATTGATTTTTTTTCAAATAAAGTTATTTTCTGATTTTTTTAAAAAATTAATTAAAAATAATTATTTTAATTTAGTTTTAATTTATTAAAAAAAAAATTAATTAAAAAGTTTTTTAATATTTCATATATTTTTTTAAATTTTAATATTTATTGTTTTAATGTTCTATGGTCAGTCCTTACTGTAAGTGTTAAAAAAAGTAAAAGAAAAACAGTCGTACCATGTTGATTCATACGAATTCACAGTTTTAGCAGTTGACGGTTGGCATGCTGCATCAACCAACAATCAACTAAACAACTTAATTCTATTTTGGAGAAGAAAATGTAGACAACAAAAGTATGTATTTTTTAGCATCCAAATATAACAGCAGGATTTGGAAGTTTCTTTTCCGAAAACGGAAAGAACATTTGTTTTTGAGAAGGGTGTTGTTTCTGCCGAAATATCAAAATATTAAAAAAATACTTTTCACCATCCCGGACTCTATTAACAGTAAGTGAAAGATTTACTGAAAAATAAATAAATAAGTTTTTGAAAAGAAATATTGCATATATTGTTACCAATTATTTGTTTTTGTTTATCTCTATTTTACAGTTCCAGTTTCTTCCGCATTGAAAACAGCCTTATTAAACACGTAAATACCTCCCGTTATTTAGTTATTCAGGAATACACTGTCTACCGTTTTTTTATCACTTAAAAGTATGCATTAAATAATTCTGAAAGCTTTGTTTTCCAGATAAAATAAAATGTATATCTTTATTTATTTTACTAAATCATTGCTTTTGTTTCATTGTAAACAGATATAGTTTCCCACCTACGCAATTTCAATATTTAATCTGTTCCTAGCCATCATAAACGAAGCGGATAATTGGCTCTAATCTTCTGTGTAATGCTTTTTATACCGTCTGAAAACTTTAAGAAAGAGACTCGTCTCGCCTCAAGCAATGGCTGTCTTGTACTGAGTTTCATTATAAAATGTTTGCATCCACAAATTAAGTATGCACGCACTTTTAAAATAAATAACATTGATAAAGACTTTAAAATGAAGTGCAAAATAATAAATCTTTTAAAAGTAAAACACTGCTAAAATAATAGAGGACATGTATTAAACCTTCCATTTATTTTGCAAATTTAATCACGAATCTACCTCGCTACAGTTTCGTAAAGTTCGCCACTTGAAATATTTGAAACAAAAATTAAAAAAAAACATTTCATTCATATGTGTCTTGTAAACACAAGACTAAGTCTTTCACTAAAATCTAGCAGTGCCGATTCAGGAGATGTGTCGTCGGAAGTTGCGCAACTCTTATTTCACAATTACACGCGCAGACACATTTACAGGGGGTATCCATTGTTTCTCGAGACTGAACAGAAACTATGAAGTCGTATTTATTCGTATGAATAGATAAAAAAACATTAATGTTTTGGTGATTTTTATACATGTTTATTTATCTTATAAATAAGACGATGGTGAAATCAAAAGAAAGAAGAAATCAATTCGCCTTAGCGACGATGTTTCGGGGGGACTCTTTTTTAATTTACAATTTAGACACGAGTGATAACTTACTGGCAATCAAGTCAGACCCCAAAAGGCCGCTAATAAACGTTTAAACAAAAGTGCGAAACGTTTTGTTTACATGATCAAAACAAACATTGAGCTTAAAAACCGTGAAAAAGAAAATATGACCTCGCTAACATGAGAGAGAGAAAAAGAGCGGATAAGTCAGCGAGCCAGTGAACCAGCGACTCACCTTCTCCTAGCGAGAGATGGTTGTTTAATTAAAGAAAGTCTTTTTAGTCATTTATCCCTTTATTTTATTAAGTCACTTTAATTAATTACTGTGCATATCGATGGAACTATTGCATATATAGAGCAAAAATAGGACAATAAGATTACAAATTAATAACAGGGAATATTAATTTATTGTAAACTGTTTAAAAATAGTTAAGTAAAGATGACTCGAATAGTTCGTCTGTACTATATATAGAGTATTTCAAAATATTATGTTGTATTTTTTATTTAAGTAACACTACCCCGTTCTGATGGTTATATAATCGTAATAACTGAAAAAAAGACTTTCGCATTATATATATATATATATATATATATATATATATATATATATATATATATATATATATATATATATATATATATATATTAGCAGGGCTACCTGGCGATAAAAAAAACAAAGTAATAGAAATTAAATAGCGTGTGTAACATCTTTATATAAAAACTTCAATCTCTCTTCCTTTCTTTAGCCATCTCTCTTTTCCTCGTCCCCATTATATCCCTTTCTCTCAAACCCTCTCTTTCAACTTTGCCCATCTGATTCTTCTCTAAAAGTTTAGAAACGCGCTCTTGTTGTACCAAAGAACTAAAAGTTTAGAGACGCGCTCCTGTTGTATCAAATAAGTAAAAGTTTAGAGACGCCCTTTTCCAATTCCCTATGACGTCATTTCCGGATTAGTTGTAGGAATGACATGGGAAAAGTGGACCTCCTACTTCCTAGAACTCGTCTACTGACAGATATTCTTATATTAATTTCTTCTTTTCCATGCTAGTTTTACCCAAAATTATTATATGTATACCAGCACTAACATTGGTAATCGATAATTTTCTATATAGCTCACACATAAGCTTTATTTGAAATTCTAGTATCAATTAAACTTTTCTGAAAATCTTTATGGCATATCCTTTTTCCTCATGAAACTATTTTTAATCTATAATATATAGCCGTGAATATTATCTTATATTATTTTATAATCATTGGCACCTCCATTTATTGAATACATTAACTTTTTAGCTATCATAAAAAATAAGGGTATATAAATCCAAAAGATTTATATACCCTTATTTTTCATTTTAACACTGGTCATTTTGCTTTTAATTTTATTTTAATCTAGCCAGAATTACGCCTTGATTGTTAATCTAACAAGCCGCGCGTGTGTGGTCCCCCTCTGTATGTGACTCGATGTGGCGAGTGTAAAATGCAATAAATTTGGGCAATTTGGGGCATTTTTGACCCCCCTTTGACCCCTTGGGGGCTCGAACCAGAATTTTTCTGAGGTCAAGGATGCTCATTTCATATCCAGAACAATTGCCTCTACATTTTGGCCAAGTTTCAGAAAAATTGAATGGATGGATCAAACGTTATGGGAGAAAAGGGTCATTTTTTGCCATTTTGGGGGCTTTTGACCCCCTAGGGGCGCGAACCAGATTTTTTCGAAGGTCAGTGATACTTATTTTCTATTAGGAACAATTGCCTCCACATTTTGGCCAAGTTTCAGAGAAAATGAATGGATGGATGAAAAGTTATGGGGCAAAAATGTCATTTTTTGCCATTTCGGGGCCTTTTGACCCCCTGGGGGGCTAACCAGATTTTTTTCAAAAATCGGAGAATGTCACTTTCTAACCTGAGCAAAGTTACAACTTCATGCAAACTTTCAGAAAAATTCAATGGATGTTTGCGGAGAAAAATCCGGACGGACGGACATGTCTCAAAACATCAGTCCCCCAATTTTATAAATCGGTGAACCAATAATATAAGACATTTTAAAACACATTTGTGAAATTATCTCCCCTTTCTTAGCATAATATGAACTTACACCGTTTGAGTTGCTATTACATTTTCACAGTCCGTTTTTCTGGGTAGTAACAAAAAAACTAATTGTTCTTTGAAATGATTGAAGGTTACCTTTTATTCAGACTATTGATTTTCTATTTTTATAGTACGTTATAAACACGATCTTTTAATAAGAGTAGGTAGCGGTTTGTTTTTAACGATTTTTAATAATTAAAAAGAAAAGAATCATTAATTGGTTATGATAGGGTTCTAAGGTTCTTTAATAAATCTCTTTCTTATTTGTGAAAATATATGTGTAACTATGTGTATATATGTATATACTTTCAAATAAATAGAAATACTGTCTTTCCCTTTTATTTCTGCTAACCATGCGTGTATTTTGAAAAATGATGTGGAAGTGTTGATTGATTTTTGTTGGTTTATTGTGATGGACTTTATATTTTTGCTGATGAAAAAACTTGTCATCCAATAAAGATTGCCTCAGAAAGGATCGTACACATAAACTTTTGTCGATATTGAATTTCTGAAACTGATATCCTCAACATTATGTCATAATTTATGTTTACTTCTAAATTGTCATACTGCCCAATTAGTGCAGCTTGAAAGATCATGCAGAGTACAACAATTATCCAAAGGACTGCGTAAAAAGTGTGAAACCGTTGTATGCCCACATGCTTCAAAGACACTGTTATATGAACACATGCTTCAAAGACACTGTTGTATGACCACATGCTTCAAAGACACACAAAGAAGAATTGTCATGTATATATATATCTATATATCTATATATATATATATAAAACTTTGTCATAAAAATGGTCATATATATATATATATATATATATATATATATATATATATATATATATATATATATATATATATATATATATATATTTATATATATAACTTTGAAAAAACAGAACAAACAAAATTCCCTTGAAGACCACACTTTAAGATGCGAATATTTTTTTATTAAAAATCATTAAAAAAAATTTAAAACTTTTTTTTTGTTATTAATTTCGGACGATAACACACCCATCTTTAGAGAACAAAGAGTCTGAATCAAATCAAAGTATTACCTTCATTTTTCATGATAGCCGTCCTTTACGTCGATGCTGATAAAGTGGCGGCTAAGTGTTGCAGAGCGATGTACGATAAGCAACGTCTCTTTATATATGAACTTTTTGGAAGCGCGTGGTCGCTTATAGAATAATAACATTTGGCAAAAGTTCTAAGGAGCATATTTAACAAAAATGAAAACTTTGAAAAACAAACAAAATGCCTGTAGAGGCCACGTTTCAAGATGCGAATATTTTTTAATCAAAAAATCATTTAATTTTTTTTTCTTAACTCTTTTTCTTATTAATTTCGGACGATAATCTGATTCCTTAACTTTTATCATACCAGATCTCCTTTGGAAACACGGATTGTGGTCCAGGCAAGGCATAATGTAAGGCAACAAGAAAATGAAGAAAATAATGATAAAAATAAGCAGCAGCAGCAGCAGCAGCAGCAGCAACAACAACAACAACAACAACAACAACAACACCACCACCACCACCACCCTTACTTCAAAGCTTAACATTTCTTCTTTTTCCAGTAATAATAAGTGCTTCGGTAACCCAACTCTGTGCCAGTGTTTCTCTAAAGCATACATAAAATGTTAGGCAGGTCATTTTTGTCTGAAATACCCCCTATGTCGTTTTTTTCTGTTTCTTTTCTAAGTATGAAAAAGTTTTTATTAAAGTTATTTTTGAAATTACACTGAAAAGAAGTCGTACCAATGCACGGTCTGCTGATGCCCAGGCAAATTTTGATTATATGTCTACCAAGATTCAAGTACAAGTCCTCAAATACTGTAAAATATGAAACAGTTATATATATATATATATATATATATATATATATATATATATATATATATATATATATATATATATATATATATATATATATATGTGTGTGTGGGGGGGTGTGCGTTTCTTCCTTGTTGAACACTGTTAAGACGACTGACTATTGTTGCTTGCTCAAAATAATAGGATTTATTTCTCATCCATTAGTATAGTTGTTCAGAACAGCCATATCGGTTAGGGCGTTGGGATTTGGAGTTAAAGGTAACTCTTGTTCCGGGGTTCGTATCGTGCGAGCAGTTTGAATAATTATCTCTACACTGATGATTCCAAAAGGATGAAACGTATACGACTAGATAATTAAATATTTATTATTAACTAATTATTTGTAGCCTCAAGTTCAGCCGGAGGTAGAAGTAAAAATACAGCCGTCAAATCATAGCTATAAATATATGTTTCCTCTTGTTGAACACTGTGAAGATGGCTGACTATCGTTGCCTGTTTAAAGGTTACTCTTGTTCCGGGGTTCGAATCGTGAAACCGGTTTGAATAATTATCTCTACACTTATGATTCCGAAAAGATGAAACGTAGACGTCTGTAGATAATTATATATATATATATATATATATATATATATATATATATATATATATATATATACTAGAAATCAATTATTGCAAGCATGCTGACGCTGTTCCCAATCCTAATTTCAGTTATACATTAAAGTTTCTTATTTAATCATTCATTTAATATTTAACTAACTGGGAATTCTTTAAAGTCCTTATACATCTAACTCTGAAACACTAGTTTTTGTCCGAATTATTACATATTAAACACCTAAATTTCAGATTCCCATTCACTTGAACTCTAATTTCTCAATTGGAACCCTTTTAAACTTACAAAATTATATATAAGTTCGTTCAAAATCCGTTTTCATTACGCCCCACCCCCCTTTCAGAAATATTCACTCAATGACCTGAATTTCACTTCTGCTTTTAGCTTATAATAGGCCCACCCAAACTCGCACCGGCTTTATTGCTTACTAGCAATAAGCAGTAACCCCCCCCCATTCTCTCTTCCCAGCATCAGCCATAGTTAATTTAACTAACCCTATCACCCACTTTTTTATATTTTATCTTTATCCCTTCCCCCACTTCCTCATTTGGCCTCGTTTTCAACTGAAAGTTTTCGCTCTTCTTAGACTTGACCGAAGTCACTACTTAAATTCCCGACTGCCTGCGTTTAACATACACAGTTAAACTTCAACTCCGAAAAAACTACTCTCATTTTCGGTCCACGGAAGTATTTTAAAATGGCCCGAATTCTTAAAATTACTTCCGAATAAGTGCGTTCCACCTATGATTGAACTAAACATCTTTCTATTGGATTTACTTAATTCTTGAACTTTTTCAATCCTGTCTTCACGAAAGCCCTTCTTTTCCATCTTAAAATCTCCTTTCACTGGACCCCTTATCAACGGATATTTACCAACTGGACAGACCCCATATCTTTTTACATGCACTTTCTCACTCTCCATTACTTAATATTTTTTTCAAATTTTGAATTTTCCACTGCAAACTTATCTATCTATGTAATTCCTCTTATGATGAGGTTATAATCTTTGAAAAGCCTTGGCTTAAGGAAAGAATAATAAACATGTTTTTACCGAGTACACCTTACATTGAACAATCGAAGTTGAAGTAAATTTGTCATTTGTACATGTTTAGCCCTCTTCTTTCATCTATCTTTATATATATATATATATATATATATATATATATATATATATATATATATATATATATATAAATGGGAAATATTTTTCCATCTATCCTAGCTATATTAACATCAAAACAAGTTCTCCTTATTCAATTCTATGATACAACATATAGACTTTTGACATACAGTATATATAGGAAACTGCAAATACTTTCAAACACATTTAGATCTTCTTAATTTGCATATTAATTATATAAATAGCTTCCAATAAATTAATATTTTGTAATATACAGTTGTAATTTTGCATTGTCATATTTCTTATACATACGCAATATTTTCGTCGATCGTAAAACGTCTGAGGTCACTGTGATGCTGAGAACAGATACTACACTTTCATCTTAGCCAAAATAAATGAAAAAAATGATTTAATCTATTATTATATTATCTTTTGTCATAAAATCGTATTCCTAGGAATTACCACCTCCTTTTTAAGGAGGTCGGGTAATCCTCCATGGTATTACATCCTCCTCCTTTGGGGAAGGGGTTTATTTAATATATGTTGTCATGAGACCATCTTCCCAGGGACTACGTTCTCCTTTTTTTTGGGGGGGGGGGATAAGTGTTGAATCCATGATACCATACTCACAGGCATTACCTTCTCTTTTTATGTAGGCGATCCTCCCAGGTATTACAGCTTTTTATTGGAGGAAATATAGTATATTTTCGTTCCTCATGATACAATCCTTCCATAATTATCTTCTCCGTTTTAGGGGGCCTGGTATTTTACTATCTGTTCTATTGTCATTCCTCCTTTTTAGGGGGCGTTCATCATGATACTATGCCTTCAGTCATTACATCCTCTTTTGGGGTCAGTGTAGAATATGTTCGTTCAGCGTGATAACATCCTCCCAGGCTAGCAAAAATATGCGACCGGAGGGAACATATATTTGCTAGTATATATATATATATATATATATATATATATATATATATATATATATATATATATATATATATATATATATAAGGTATAAAAATAAATGAATTATGCTTAAAAAAGCAAACATAGTCATACTGAGTCGGGGGACAGCAGTACATAGTAACGAACGAACAGCTACGTCTGCTCATTGCTTTTATATAATTGCACCACGATTCACGTACAGGGTTGGCAGGTAGAGAAACTTCTGATCAAAGTGACGGGACCAGGCTCCCATATTATCATATTTGAACCAAATGTAGGCCAAAAT
>OY744515.1:210233175-210313175 GCA_963556195.1 Sepiola atlantica | reverse complement strand
TAAATGCGTGAAATGCATGGAGGCCAGAAAGAAGAGACACTCTCTTTTTCCTTTTTTTCCTTTTTGTTTGTTTGTTTGTTAGTGTGATGTGGTGTGTTTGTGTGTGTTTATGTGTATCTGTGTGTCTGTGTCGTAAATGACACAAACAACCCGAGTGTTACAGCTGGTTAACAATGTCATATATCGTCATTTTTCTTTTGCTATCTTATTCGCTACTCCATGCATGGAAACCTGGGTTTATGTGTGGCCCAAATGAAGTTTTTCTGAGCCTAATCTCTAATTATAGATTATGCATATGTACTTACACATTAATATACGCTATAGATATAATAGATATATTCAACCATTGAATTTTATTCATTTATGAATCTGTGGTTATCAATATAAAATTATTTATATAAAACGGGTATTCAAAAAGAAATCGGAAGAATTAAGACAAATTTATCGAATAAAAGCAATGAAGTATCTAAAATGATTTCTATACATACATTTGTCCTCACTTTTAGTGGTTGAACTTTAGCCCGAGATAAGGTTTACATAATCTTTACATATATTGAACTTTGACTGTTTCACCCATATTTTAAATTTCGATATATTGAATCTGGGCAATTTCTGATTTAATATTCGAATGGATGATACCTCTTGTCAAATCACTATATGTCCGTGGATTTACTGTTTGAAACATTCTTTTAACCCACTGTTCAAGGATATTCCTTATTTTATTATCGTTATTTCACTTGAAATTACATAGAACTTGAGACTTTATACATGATCTATACACTTTTTTTCCAATGAATAATTTAAATCAAAACTTTTATTGTTAAATATTGGGTTTCTTTCTCATGAGAGCATTTGTTTTTTGAAAAACTTAGGTTTAAAAGACCTTTGTGCTGCACTTTGTGGAAGAGAGGGGACAGCCAGGCCCACGGAAACATACACTCTCGCCCCTCCATTCTATATTTATCTTTTTTTAATCTCTGAAGCTGACGAACATACAATGTTTTGAAAGGTATATATATATATATATATATATATATATATATATATATATATATATATATATATATATATGTATAAATATGTATATATATATATATATATATATATATATATATATATATATATATATATATATATATATATAAAGGATCATCTGGTTGAACCTTATTATCCTTTAGGGTGAACTAAACACCCTAAAGGATAGCATGGTCTAACCTGACGATGTATTAGGGTTAAACTGCTGCCTTTAAAGCGTCTAACATACTTTTAAAAGCTCTATAAATTATTTACTTTGAGCACTTTTTGTATTACTCCAATCCTTGCATTGTTTACCACACACATTATTTTTAACATATATTATATTATAATATATCTCAATTCATAAAATTTATTGATCAGATATTGTGTGTATACATTTGCCTCTTTCTCACAGAAGAGATCTTGCTAGTCTTTTTCTGCTCTATTTTTATTTTTATGGTAGGTGCTCGAGTCTAGGACTTCCGGTTTGTTCCTTTCATGGGTTGTGCGCTGCGGCGTTGTCTGATTGTGAAATTATATATATATATATATATCACATTCAAAAATCTAATATATATATCTCTTTCTCTCTATATATATATATAAATTCTATTTAATTTTATTAAATATCACCGACAAATTATTTCTGCATATGTTTGATTTGATCCGTTCTATGTTCGTTATTAGTTTTCTAACCCTTGAAAGACGAAAACTAATATGGAACTTAGAACGGATCAAAGCGAAAATATGTAGACATAAATTGTTCGTAATATTAAATAAAATATGTCTAAAAGAAAAATGCTGCCACGATATATATATATATATATATATATATATATATATATATATATATATATATATATATATATATATATATATATATATATATATATATATTACTTAATCATGACTCGTATGTGTGTACATATATTTTGAATACGTATATGTTCCAGTGACACCTAGAATTCTCCAATGCATAAATGTGTGGGGGTAGAGGCGACCTAAATTATGATAATATTTAACGTACCTAAAATTTTACCTCAGCAATTATGACCTTGGAAAGAACGTCAGTTATATATTTTTTGCTAGTCTAAATCTTTTGAATCTGAAGTTTCTTTTGGATAATTTTAGTTATTGACGAAGAAGTCAGCCCTGAATGATGTACGACTAGTACATAAACACAAATTAATTATTGTAGGCTGATGTAATGTTCATAAAATGTATATATATATATATATATATATATATATATATATATATATATATTTAATAAACAATATTTATAGTATATATATATATTTAGGCAAACATTATTAAATAACACGGACTGCTTTTGTTTGATGAGACTTTTTTTTCAATTTTCCGAGTGTCCATTTAGTGTTTCGGTCAAATTGGTGTATTGAATTTTTTAGCAGACAATAATGATGAGATAAAAGAACTACAAGATATTTTTCAAAATAACTCTGTACTTACATTCACCCATGAGCTAAATGTTAATAACAAAATTTTGTTTTTAGATGCTCTCATTGACTCTAACAATGACGCATTCATCATTTCTCCCTATAAAAAACTACTTCTATTAATACATGCATTTTAACTTATAAAAGTGAATGTCTATATCGATATAAAATTGCAATGATTTTAATCATTGCAATCTATTAAACCGTGCAAAGCTAATCTCTTCAATCCAAAAAATATTCCTTAACGAATTCAAAAACATTAAGCAAGTCCTAATTAATAATCAAATTCCCAATTATATTGCAGACGAACAAATAAAATTAATGATTAGAAACTTAGACAATACTAATAATAACGAGCTAAATAATTCCCACTACATAAATATATTCTACTGTAACCAAATGCATCCGAACTTTAAATTGGATGAAAAAGCTATTAAAAATATAATACATCGTTACATATCCCCCATCAACTCTGATAATAACATAAGATTCATCATTTATTACAAAAAATGAAAGCATCGAACCATGTAGTTAAAAATAACACTTCTCAGACCCGAAATACATTAGGAAGAACCAATGTTATATATCATTTTCAATGCCCCATGGGAGAATGTAACTTCGACAATAACAATAAAACTGATTCTTACATCGGTTGCACAACTATAACACTTTCCCGAAGATTAACCTTACATCTCACTGACACTAGCTCCATTTGTCAACACCTAAAATCATGACTGCCCCTTTCACAATATAGACACACACTAGTTAACAGTACAAAAATAATACACTATGATACTAACACCAAACGATTAAAAGTTTTTGAAGCCCTCTACATAAAAACTAAACATACCACAATTAATAATGTGAATTACGAAACTAGTCATAATATAATATTTTAATGTGTCTAGCATAGTAATAAACGTTACCAAATTCTTAGCCATTAAGCAATTATACGTTTTAATCTTGAATGCGCTCAGAACGTAATCAAATTCTTAACGCTCATTTTAAGTTGAAAATTACTGGCCGTTATAATGATAAAAAAACTCAACAGTAAAGGCATATTTTTTAAGAAACCAAAATTAACACCGCCCGAAGATGATTTGACGAATACAAATCGAAAGTACTCGCAAAAATAAGAAAGAAAGTAGAACAAGAAATACATGAAACTTACATACAGCATTTTGACCGAAAAACTAAATGGACCATTCGGAAAATTGAAAAAAAAAAAAAAAAGTCTTATCAAGCAAAAACACTCCGTGTTATTTAATAATGTTTGCTTAAATGAAAATATGCTGCCTAAATACACACGATATATATATATATATATATATATATATATATATATATATATATATTATTATTATTATTATTATTATTAAATATTAAAGTGTTATTACCTACAGACTATATTGTTTCGTGCTTTTTGCCCTCATCAGTGCAGGATTGGTGGTTGTCGGCAGTCGCATGGTATCATAAATTCAGGATAGAATTACGAGACAAACGTTCGGGACCAGACGGCTACCGGCAATCGGCACATACTTATCCAGGGAGGCAGGGGAGAGCGTTATTATTATCACGGTTTAGGTCTCCCGTTTACGTTTTACTGTTATATACTTGAATCCCCTTTTATATTTGTAAAATTTCCAGCGGTAAGTCGGCTTATGCGACTGCTTAGTCTGCGATATGTTGGATTTCGTAATTATCCCTAGAAATTTAAACTGTATTTTCTTTCTTTGTTTCAAATGATTAAGATTTCCCCCTGCTTCATTGACCGGAATAGGTTTCTAATCAAAAGTTACAAAAAATAAGTATTTAGTCAATGAGATAGGGCAAATATTGGTTCGTGTTCTATTTTTTTTTACAATTGATGTTTTACTTAATATATTTAGTCCGATCAACTATTCGTTTTCTCTTTGAATCATTAAAAATAAATTGCTACGTAATTTTCAAAGTTTCAAGAATAAAATTCTAAATGTGTTTTCATACCAAGGGGTTCCCAATTTCCTTTCAAAATCATATTACAAATAATTTGGCTCTTAGTTTCTTATGTTCTAGTTTTAGAATCCCACTAAAGATAATAATTTAGAAGAATCGACCAGCAGTAACGAACCATTTATGTTGTTATTTTAAATCTAAATGTAAAAATTGAAAATATTTATCGTATTTAAATTTCTACATCCCTTTTATTTGCAAACCGATTCCTTCACGGAATTTTTAAAATCCAATTATCTACTTTTAACCATCTCTCCTATATAAATAAATTTAAACAAATCAATCTTTTAATACCACATTATTGAAGAAGAGGTTCATTATCATAAAATTAATGTGTTTCCTTGATTTAGAAGCACAAAGTGTAGCATAGAACAGCTAGCCAATCGCAGTTAGTTGTCCGCATGCTTTGATTAGACTCTCGTCTGATGGCGAGTGTGATGATGATGGTCCCGATTGTGTAATAGTTGTAGCTCCTTCCAGTTAAAAACGCACGCGTTTGTCGATCTGAAAATAAATACTTTCAAAGAGACAACAGCCGTTCATATGATTCACATCGTTTATTGTAGTTCCCCTGAAAACGAGAACAGTGAACTGCGGTTGCTTTTAAAGTACCCCAGGGAGGGGGGTGCGCCTTTTACGGTCTTAACACCAGCCGTCAGAAAACACGCCCGTTTCCGCTGAAATACAAGTGGAAAAAGAGAAAGAGAGCAAGAAGCGGGAGTCACCCCACTTTCTTTCAGACTTGACCCCGCACATTTTTCCTTCAACCATGAATTGCTTCTTGGCCATGTCATCCTTAAAATAATAGAACTGGCAAGCCTATTCTTCGTTAAAGATATAAGGTTGTGTCATGGAATTGTATTATTTTCAGCAATATGGTGGAACTCGGAGATATTTATTGCATGATTCTATTCACCGAACAAAACCTTTCTCAGCTCAGCTTCAGATGACAAGAAAATTCACCAAATACAGGGTGACCCTCTCCCAAAATGCCACCCAATTTAATGATAGTGTTTGTTTGACGGAGGAGTATGTATGTTGTTCAAACTGCTAGATCTCGTTGTATGTTTTTGTGGTGACGAGTTGTTGAATACTGGACTGTAGATCTGCGCCAAATATTTAATGCATATGTTTCATGCTTTCGTTAGAAATATTGTTAACCCTTTTTATTCGAGGAGGAGTACACAGGGAGCTTCATTCATTCCAATGAAATACCAAATGTGCTGCATTTATTAAGGCGCGTCGACATCATTAAAATGTCACTTTACCTACACTAGCATACACCATATCAATGTTACACAAGCCTCTGGTTCTACCTTAAAAATTGAATATGATAATATCTTATATAAATAGTCCGTCCGTCACAATTTTTCCATCAGTCACAATTCTTTTAAACGTAATATCTACATTGCGGAATTTGTCACATTTCGAAATATCAGAGATCTTAACTACTTTTAGAAATAGAAAATATTGCATTAATAGTAAATAATAAATTACCAACAAATAAAAAGAATGCCATGACCGGAAATCGAAACCTTAACCTTGAGATCGTTAGTCTTTAGTCAACTGAGCTATGTGGACTTTCTTATAACTAGAGCTTAAAACATTACCCTAACAAAATAATTTTAGCTCTAACATTATCAATAGTGTTGGAAATTATTTTAACAATCCAAAACAATTTATTTTGCTTTAACTACGTATTGGTGTTAAAAACAATTTAATATTTAATATATATTAGAATTTGGGTTCTTAGAGTCCATAACTCTAGTGTAAAAAATAAGAATAAAAAAGAAATATGTAATTATAGATTGAAAGCAAAAGAACATATGTTTTTTTTTTCATTCAATCTTAGCAATGCGGGTTCTGTCTGTTAGTACATATTCGTCCTAGTGTGTGTAGAAACATTATATTTAATTATATTTTATCTTGTCATTACCGTGTCATTCGGGAGAGTAAAACATCAAGATTGATTTTAAATATGATGCGTTTATGTCGGCGCGCCTTAATAAATGCCGCCTGGAACGATACGCCCCTTGCTACATCAGTGAGTGCGCCGAGGCAACTGTACTTTTAAGCAAGGTTGAAATGGTTAATTAACAAGGAGTTTAAGTCTCATCCCAGCTGTCATCTGAAAACCGAGCTGCACTTTCAACAATTTGCAGGTTTTTGCTAGTCAGGCATGAGAAAACCGTTTCTTCGGCAAATTGTCAAAACATGAAAGAAGATGCCTCCTTTATCGAAGAAAGAAAAAAAACTTTTGCCTCATAAAATTCCAACATCGCTGTAATAAAAAAAGTAATAACTATGCTTTCATACGGTTACCGGTGTTTATAGGCGATGTCAAATGCGCAAAGTATCGTCAATTTGTCTGAACGAAATGATACATAAACGTTAATACTTCATGCCAGGGAATGTTTAATTTCTTTCGAGAATAGATTTTATTTATTTATTAACAAAAAAATAAAAGTTCTCTTCCGTAGTCGGGCAAACTGCAAATGACGATCTAAAACTCACAAGGGACTTTTTTTTAGAAAACACCAGGACGACACTGTAATAAAACATCGTAAGAAAACCTTCCCTTCAACTTGAAATAAATTAGTCTTGTAGATAATATCTGAGAAGGATATAGTCATATCAACACGTCAAGCATCAATAAATCGCACGTAAGGAACGAAACGCAACCGGAACACCAAATGCACAAGTACACCGTTGCCGGAACACCAATAGACTTCCCCCGAACAACAAATTGCACCAATTTTTATTTAGCTGTAATGCCAGTGGTCAGCTAACGAAACGAATCATTTGCATACCTAACGCTGACACTACTTAAGTTATCGTCCTAACAAATATATTGGTAAACAATGAGATCGTATGCTTTAGGCAGAACGCGATAAAAAAATTGTGTATAGGCGATAAAAATGGTTTTATGTTTTTTTTTAATTTTTTAATATTATTAGACAAGGAATAATTTTGAGTAAAAATCTATTTAGTATTACGCATGTAATTTGAAGGAAAACGTGTTTGAAATGTGTAAATATGCTAGAATAATCGAGATTCTTACACCATTTTTACAAACTGGCGTCTTAATCGGACCGGAAGTAGAATATTATGCAAAAACAGAACCGATTTAACGTTAACTGAAACGAAGCAAGCATATATAACTTATTTTTATAATTCACTATAAGACTTTATCTCGTTTCATTACTCATTTTTTATGTTCCAAGTTTTTGGTTTGCTCATGGAGCCATGTTTCTTTTTATATCGCTAAAAAACGAACTAAGTGTTAAAACGTATTTTTCCCTATTACTACGTAATACTAAAATTGATTTTTTTAACTCAATGACGTTCATCGTGTCATAATCTTGACAAAATATATTATCATCTATACAATAATTTTATTCAAATGTTTGAAGGAATCGTTTAGTCATACGATGTCATCATCTACCAATATATTTACTACCAGACGTTCCCGAGTTGGTACCGGTCCCGGGAAAGTATTCCATCCATTTCTCCAAGATAAATGGCATAAAACAAACGTGTCTTTTTGCGGGGCCGTTCACCTTCACGTTTTGTACAATTTATTTTGGTAATTCCATGATGAGGTCACCGGTCACCGTGGTGAACTTTTGGACCATATGATCAATGTCACAGAACACCTTAAGTTATAACAATCATCACGTTTGTTTGAAAATTCGATTCTTTTTCAGAATAAAGGCATGTGATAAATACTGGTTCTCTTTGGTTTAGGAGCACACATTAATCACACTACTTTTCTATTTTATTGCCTTTAAAGCAGCATTCAAGCCGGAAATTGCTTTCTATTATAGAGTTTTAAAGTCTTAAAAGAGCATTTCGAATAATAACGTATCACGATAGTGAACACATGTCAGCGATATTTCTATTATAATAATCGAGATATCATGCCTAAGATTGTCAAGGTGTGTATTATTAGAAATAAAATGTTCATACTTTAAACTGTCGAATAGAAAGTAATATATTGCTTGATTAAAGTTCCAAGACAAAAGTTAAGTTTTCGGGTTCATTTGTGCTCAATGACCAATGAGAATCTAATTTTCTCACATTTATATTTTAAAAAGAACAGAACATTCTATGTAGACAAATCATATTTGAATACCGTGTTTATACTATGAGTTTTAAAGAATCTAGCAATCTATGTTTTCGGTATCTGTAAGACACATTTTCGGTATTGGAAAAACGTTTTCGGATTTGATATGTTTCTTTTTAGGCATTTACAATGTTTTCTGTACTTGCTATATATATTTTCTGTGTGTCCAAGATATGTTTTCGGTATTTTCAAGATATGCTTTTTATGCAGAATGGTTTTGGTATTTGCAGTATATGTTATAATATTGCAACTTATGTTAAACGCATTTGAAATATATATTTTCGGTATTTGTAAGAAATGTTTTCTGTATTTACAATATATGTTTTCTGCTGTTCCAGACTGATTTTTGTATTTGCAATGTATTTTATTTTATTGCAATGTATGTTTAAGTCATTTGAAATATATGTTTTCAGTATCTGTAATGTATATGTTGTCGGTATTTTCACGATCGGTTTTCAGTATTTACAAGACACGTTCTCGGTATTGGCATGATGTTTTCGATATTTGCAATATATTTAAGCGTTTACAATATGTTTTCGGTACTTGCTATATATATTTTTTCTGTGCGTACAAGATCTGTTTTCTGTATTTGCAAAATTGTTTTAGTATTTGCAGTATTTGTTTTGTGCTGCCATCCAGCGTTGCTGAATTTAAATCGTCAGCGATTTCCTGGAACAATGCGAAAAACCTTCTCTGCGAATTTCTCCGCCGTCTTAAAACAATTATTATCTTTCTCCAGCTTTTTTGCTCATTTGCTTTTGACACCTGAGGATGATTCGACGAAGAATCGAAAACGTTTGTGAAACCTATGTAACATTTATTAATTTTTATTTTATTTTAAAAAGACCATCAGAAAAAATTGAAAGAATAAAAAAAAATTAAACACACGAATTCGGTTAGATTTTACAATGTTTGCATATATATATGTCTTTTCTTTCCAACTGCGGATTAAATAGCATCACTGCCTGTGGTGATATGTTTTTTTTGTTTTTAATGCACTATTTCAATCTTTTTATTCTTTTCTTTATTAGCTTCGGCTATTAATAAACGGAGAAAGAGAGAGAGAGGGTGGGGTGAGGGACGGATAGAGAGAAAGAAAGAAAGAAAGATAGAGAGGAGGTAAACGAGAGTCACAGAAAACATCTAGAATAAAAGCGGTATCTCATACAGTGGGAGACGGTGAATGTGACAAATATAATAAAACATAGGTCACTGGGTTATTTTTTTAAATTACGGCTCATTAGAACAATTAAAATAGAAGTTGTTTTATTTTAAACATAACTCGAACCCAAACTGACGAATATTTCATCATGTATTTTGTATGATAATAATATATAGGAAAAACGCTTTTTGGAAACAAACGTTGATTAATTAAGCTTTAGTATAATAATATATAGATGAGTGTGTGTGCGTGTTTACTAAAGCGTAAGTGTATGCGTGAATTTTAATAGTCTTTGATTAGGATTGCTGTTTGCATTGTTTGTCTGGGTTATAATCTGATGTTATTTTGTCCTAGGATCTATTCAATTTGAATTTTGACGCTCACATTTCCCACTTTAGCCCATACCACGGATAATGACCACCGCGCAGTAAAAAGATAATGGAAATTGACCAAGATTTTCCGCTAGACAAACTTACATACCGATAGTCTGCAAAAGTCATCGATCAACTAAAATGGGCATTTGTTAATTGTTTTGAGATATACATGCTTATTAAGTTAAACAATATATATATATATATATATATATATATATATGTTGATGCATGTATGTTTAAACAACGGTGACAATTCCTGTTTGTTTCTTTTTTTATACATCTTTTCAAGTTTGCTGACCAACGATCTAATGTTCTGGTCATAAACGTTAATGTTCATCAACGAAGAAATGCTGCCTAATATACAAATATATATATATATATATATATATATATATATGTATATACATTTATTTATTTATTTATTTATTTATACAAACACGTACAAAAGCGACACATACATGACAATATTTCAGTTGGTAGCTGTTAAAACTACGATCTCCTCAGGCAAAAAATGTTTCTGTCGGCTTTGTTTTTTTTTTATTTACTCATTACATTCACTGGATCATCACCAAAGAGACCTAGCGTCTCTAACAGACATTTGTTTGAAACTTTCTATCGCTGGGAACATCAGAATGCTCCTTACTTCACGTTCCTATCGTCTTTGTCGGCTATGGTTTTTTATTTACTTGTTGCTTTCACTGGATCATCACCGAAGATACCGAGCGTCTTCAACAGAAATTTGTTTGAACTTTCCATCGCTGAGAACATCTGTAAGGTACATATTTGACGTTATTCACCCCGATTTTTATTTTCAATCACTAAAAACATTAGAAATATATATATATATATATATATATATATATATATATATATATATATATATATATATATATCCAAATACTGGCGTGGGCGTGGGTGAAAAACGCACAACTGTCCTAGCGAAACGCATAGCTTCTCCCAGTCAAACCCACCGCACGTGCACGTAGCGAGTACTGCGACGCCAAATGAGCCCTTGTTAACGGCGAGTGATCAGTGCTTTAAAACTGGACCCCACTGCTTGGTAGGCTAAGGTATTGTCAGAAAGGCTAAGGAGGAGACAATCCAGACAGAAACATCAGCGGATGGTAGTCGTTTAGACAAAGGCTCTGAATATGTATTTTACTGGATCGGGAAACCGAAAGGCGAACGACACGACCATGGCGTAGGATTTGCCCCTAAGAAATGGCTTGTTTCTAAACTCGAGAATCTCCTTTATGGTCTAAATGAGCGCATTATGTCCTTACGTTTGTGTTTAGCTGGTTAGCGATTTCAACTTATATTTCTTTTTTATGCTCCTAGATTTGGCAACCCACCTGAGTTAGTAGGATCCTTTTATGAAGGTCTTAAAAGACTTATCATGACTGCCCCGCGGAATGAGAAATTGTCTTGCGTGGGAATTTCAATGCGAGGGTGGGTAGGGAATATCAAACATGGCGTCCACTCGGGCGTTATGAAGTTGAAAGTATGAATAAAAGCGGGTTGCGTTTACTGCAAATGTGTTCGGAGCTGGATTTAGTAATAACTAACACGTGTTTCTACCTGAAACTAAAGGATAGGAGCACAGGGATGCATCCACGATCCAGGCAATGGAATTTAATCAATTACGTCATCACTCGTAGGACGTCTGCAAGGTTCGAGCTAAAAGGAATCCTGAGGTCTGGACATATGAACATGTATATGTATGTATGCGTTCGTGCGTTCACTACACTAGCCGTAATCGTCTCCACATGTCGTGCCGATTCAAAGTTTGTTGTAGCATCTCACTCAGTGCTGCAACAAAGAACTGTCATTCCAAGCAGAATCCCAACCACAGCTTATAAACAAGTAACACGTTTATTTGTTGGATGTTACAAACAACACCTGTGTTCCCCAGTTGAATGGCCGAGTTGCAAACGAGATCTCTCTATCCCGGTCAAATAAAACATAAGTCCAACCTGACACTACAGACACTCTGCTTTCGAGGACTACTGAAAGCCAACTGCCACTTTGAGAGTTCAACTCCAACTGATTGATTTCTCATGCCCAGAGGTCAGATCTCACCCCTCCCATCCCTTGGGGTCATTTGTCCTTGGTCAGTACTAGACCACGCAAGCTCTCGACACTTAAGATTTAAACTTGAGATAAGTTGTCAGATAGTCTACCCAGGACGGCTTATCACGGAGACGATCTGAACATCACTTTTGTGTCTATTTTTACGAGATACAAAAGGAAACAAACTTCTGGGTTGACCCTAAACAAAACCAAAGACATTTTCACTTTCTTTTGTGGCCCCACCCGACTCTTTCCTTTGGCCGCGCATCTAACACTTGCAACGTCCCCCATTCATATGCATCACTAAAAATGCATTTTTACAGACAGATAATCGTCTGGTCTGTACTGACATGAGGTTTGTAATTAAGCCGAAGAAACGATTCGACAAAGTCAAGTGTCCTCGTAGAATAAATGTTGCAAAGCTAAAGGATGAGAAAACTGCTCTAGACCTACAGAATAGACTTGAGCACATATCCTTTGATGGTACGTGTGAGTGTTTTAAGAAGTGTGTTTATGAAAAAGCAGTGGATGTTTTTGGACTAACGAAGAGAAAACATCAAGACTTGACAATAATGCTCACATCGCTAAACTTCTACAGAAAAGCATGAACTTCATAAAAGGCAGATTGATAGCGGCTTCTCACCTCAGTATCTGAAGTTTGTGAAACAGACATACTTAGCTATTAAATCAGAGTGGCAGTAAGAATTTAGACGGATAAAGGATGAATTGTGGTGATAGAAGACTTGTAATATTCAGCATTCCGCTGATGTTAAGGACAGTAAAGCAATGTATGACCTGATGAAGACAGTCTATGGTCCTATCAGTTCTACTGTAACCCTATTAAAATTCAAGGATAGCACAGAGTTTATTATGGTTCCAAGCAAGCTACTTGATAGATGGGTCTGTTCACTCATCTGTCTAAAGTGAGGCCCAGAAGCTTATCAAAGCAGGTGGGTTCCGCAAGGTGAAAGCGATTTATTTCAATTAGGGCTAAGTGGGGATCAGAGCGTTGGTGGTGAAAAGAGAGAATCTTGGTTTTAGAAGTATCAAAAGTAAAAAGCAACATTGTTCCCCATTACACCACGTGCTCTTCTACTTGAAATACAGTATATACACACGTTCTCCGCGTTCGAGATGTAGATTTAGTATAACATCTCAAGCTAAGATATTCCAATGAAAGAATTAGTAGCATACTAAGTTTGATAAGCGTTTAGTATCCAACAAACTTTGACTAGCACAGAATTATAATTCAACATTTTGATGTTCAATTCAAAAAATTAAAAAGTGATTAAAGATAGTATCCAAAGAAAAATAAACAGAAGATTAAAACATCTCTCCGCGTTATTCTCTTGGTTAAAGTAATTTTCAGAGCCATATTTATGACATGTTGTCATAAGAATTATAATTTAGCATTTTGATATTTAATTAAATAAGTTCAGAAGCGAATACTTGTAGTATTTAAGAGACTTGACGGAAAATAAAACCCATCCGATTTATTCCCTTCACGGGAATAATTTTCACGGATATATTTCTGACATACTTTGATAAAAAGCGAGCTCTGATAATATCAGGCATACAACGAACTACGACGAACTGATAAGAAAGAACAGGAACTACTATTCACGGGATAACATACACGAGGTCTAAATTCAAAAGTGTGCCTAGACACTCAAATTATTTCCGCCATTCTAACTGTATAAGACACGGGTTAAATAAATAAGTTATCTCACATAATATATGCAATACAAGGCACATACACACATCCTACCATATGGCCGTTACACAACATGCTATCATATCTGGCAGCGATTTACAAAAAATATATATATAAACTACTTAAACTTAAAATAAAATGTTTTGACTAGTTGCATAGTCTTTTTTTCTTTCTTCCTCTGATTCAAATAGTTGTTCATTATTCCCTTTCCTTCGTCGAAATGCATGCGTTGCGTAGTTACTCGTTTTTTTCTCTTTGTAACCGTGTTGTCGCTTGTTCCTTCATATTCGTGTCGTCTATTCCTTCGTCGCTGCTACAAATCTTCTCGTCGCCACTTCTTCTCGTCGCCGTGTTGATTCTTCGTCTAGGACACACGTCGCTCGTCGATGTGTATATAAGTTCTTCATTACATTATAGAAATAAGAATTAAAAGATAAGACAGATTAGGAATGAAGATTTATTCGGAAGAAAAATATTTAAAATGTTACTAGTACAATCTACACTTAATTATGAAGGAGAGGGACAATTATATTCCTAACGTAGCTATAGATAGATATACAGATAGATAGATAAATAGGCTGATAGACATCGCCACATTCCGATTCTGACATTTTTTTGTTTAAAGAAATATTATTAAGTGTATGTTCGCTTCTAGTTTCCACAACAGACTCATTTAAAAATATAATCATTTTTATTGCCCTGTTTTCACCTGACGTCATATCCGCGAGTGATTTCATCCGCACATCGCTTGAGTCTGACCCCTCTGATCTTACCTCGCTTTTCTAATACTTGCCATATGATTATTATACCTTTATTTAAAAGGGCCACCAGCCGACCATATTTATACTGATGATTTGTTACTTTCCACTACATTACATTTATACACTATACTTTTAGTCAAGCATTACCCATTTAAGGGGCATTCTCCCTTCAATTTACAGTTACATTCTTTTTCTAAATTATCATTCGATTTTTTAATTTTTGCTTTATTCGATGATATTATGGTATTATTTATGTTTTTCATAGTTGAATAAGATACTTTTATTGTGTTCTTAAACATTGTTGTCTATTATTTTATAGAATTCCTTCGGTAGCTCCGTCTTAACATGCATACTATATGAGTGAATAAACCAAATGGTTTTTCTCCCCTATTTCCTTTATTATTATTACTTGTACTCACTAGGAGTTATCACACACATCATCGTCAGTGATTGATCACCGACTACAACCAGTGGTACTTCCTGGAGTCTGAGTGACAACAAGCCTCCCCAGATTTCCAGTATTCTGCACCTCTTTTCGATAACCACTGCAAATAATCTTGCGATATAGCAATAGCTTTTTACCGTTGATTTCTTGCTGGTAAGGACCATTGGTCTTCTCTGGGATTTGGGTGGCAATAAGCCTTCCCAAGGTCCCAACATTCTCCGCACTCTTCTAGTTAAGGTCTGGTTTGTGCTGTCTCTCCTCGGTCTTATCCTCCTCGACCCTCTACAAATATTTTGTTTGGTGTCCGTTTAGGCTGGCACCATTTTCTTTTTCTTTAATAATTTTTTTTATCCCCCCCCCTTTGGGGGAACGGGGAAGAGAAGGGGGAGAGCTTATGGTGTTTCTTGTAATTTCTGTTCCTTGGTTCATTTTTGTGTGGTGATAGCTGAGGCCGGTGTAATTTATTGGAAGAGGATTATGAAATGATGTTTCTTGCAGTTTCTGTTCCTTGGTTCGAGTTGTGGTGTTCGTTGTGTGGTTTTGTTTTCTACCTGTTGTAGATTCCTTGTGACTGGTTACCCTTTGTAGCTTATGGGGGTTGGTTTCCGCATTCAAAGATTTTCCTTAGGAGTGCAGTTGTTTTTATCATTGCCTTCTTTTGTATGGTTTCGATGGTCCTTTTGATTCCAATTTCTCCCAGTCTTTTCTCCAGTTTTTTTAGGATTGTTCCTAGTGCTCCTATGATTATTGGTATTATACTGACTTTCTTTATGCTCCATATTCCTTTGAGTTCTCTGGCTAGTTCTGTGTATTATCTTCGTTTTTCCGTCTCTTTGGTATTAACTCTGTGGGCTGCTGGAACGGCGAAGTCTATGATTTTGCAAGATTCGCCTTCTTGTCGATTATAATAACATCAGGTCTCCTTGCTGGTATGAGTTTATCTGTTTGTATACCCTATCCCAGAGAATTTTCTGTTTTTCATTTTCCAGTCCTGTTTCTGGTTTATGTTTGTACCATTTGTTTGCGTATTCGAAATTCAATTGTTTGCACAGTTCCCAGTGTAATGCATTTCCAACACAGTCATGTCTGTTCTTGTATTCTTTTTAGGCGAGTTTGCTACATTGACTTATTATATGATTTACTGTTTCGTCTCTTTTTGTCCACACATTCGGCATTTGCTGTTTGCCTGGGTTTTAACTATTTTAGCTTCTAAGCGCATTGTTCTGTGAAGCCATCAGTAAAGATTTCGTTTCTCTGTTCAAGTTACCTTTTCTAAGCCATGCCCAGCTATTTTCGTTGTTTTTTTCTCTTGTCAGTCTTGTTTTTCTTCCCAGTTTTCTTTTCTTGTCTTTTGGTTTCTGGTGTCGGTGCTTCCTGAGTTCCTCGTTGGAACGGTGTCTCTTGTTGCGGTAATTAGCCTTTCCGTGTTCTGAGTTATGTATTTCTCCAGCTCTTTTTTAGTCTTCCACACACTCTTCTATACTTACCAGTCCTCTTCTTCTTCATTTCTTTTCATGTAGAGTCCATCCGTACCGTCTTTTGGATGTAGAGCATTGTGCATGGTCATTATTTTTCTAGTCTTCTGGTCAAGGTGCCGGAGTTCTTCTTTAGTCCAGCCTATGAATGGCCCAGACTATCTTATTAGCGATACTGCAAGGTGTGTATAGCTTTTACTAGATTCCTGCTATATAATTTCGTTTCCAGGAGTTTTCTGATTCTTCGTAAATATTCTTTTCAAATCTTCTCTTTCCTTTCTGTAGATTTGATTGTGTGTTCTTCAAGAACTCCAAAATATTTGTAGCTAGTCTGCTCGCCTAGCACCCTAATCTCCTCTTGGTCGGAAAGCTCCACGCCGTCTGTCGTCTCCAGTTTCCCCTTTTCATTTCTAGTAGTGCACACTTTTCCATTCCGAATTCCATTTGAATGTCTTGACTGAAGATTCTGGTTGTATTTATCAGCTTTTCCAGTTATACTTTGCTTTTTGCAAATAGTTTCAGGTCGTCCATGTATATCAGGTGGTTTACTCTTAGTTCAGTGTCTGTAAACTTGTATCCAGCATCACATTTTCTGAGTATGTAGTTGAGCGGCATCATAGTTATTATAAACAGTAGTGGTGATAGAGAGTCTCCTAGGAAAATGCTTCTCTGTATTTTTTTAAATCTCAGTCAGGTGTTGTCCTCCGGCTGTCAGTTCTAGTCCACATGTTTCCATTGCTTTCTTGATAAGATTAATAATCCTTACGACAAAAACTCTTAGAAGACAGTCGCAGGCAAAGACAATTATCCTACGAGTGAAAGAAGCCGAACTACTGGGGCCTAAGAACGTGCACACCTATTACCAGAACATTCTTGACATAAGGTAAGTTCACACGAATCCACAGGTTCTCAACCCCTCATTCTAGCTATTTACCTTTTACTGTCTGTAGATAATCCTTTATTACTTTCCTAGTATTCATTCAATTAATATACAAGGATGCTGTTTCTTTTAGTCATAAGCTGTCGCTCTCAATTCCACACTTTCGGCGCTTATCTTATAAGCATAATTCCTATTTTCCCTCAGACGAGAATTTGATTTTCTTTCAAGGATAAAAATATCCAGTTTAAACTTCCATTTAAACTAGCGTCTCTAATCAATCAGACACAGTCAGGGGAAAGTCACATTAAAAGCGAAGCTAAGTTCAGTCCATGTTGCAAATATTAATTTATTAATAATTCGTTTTCGTTTTGCTTAAAATCATGAACCGGCACTTGTCTATAATCGCGTTTCACGGTCGGGTAATACGTGGTTACTGTTTGATATTTGTCTAGGGAAAAAAGTGAAAAGCGACCTCTACTTGTATTCACTTAAATGGCAGTCATTTGATTGGTTGTTTGAACTCGTCACGGCTGGCTGGACGCTTTCGGGTTCGTTTCCTTTTTCCCTTTCTGACATCTTCGACGCTCTTCAAAGTGATGCTAGAAAATAAAAACCCGTTGGAAATCTCAATATTTGTTGATTAGTCTCGAATCGGAGCCAATGAGCTGTTGCAATATTTTCGTTTATTAATAGCGAAGAATAGACGGATAAGACGTGATATTACATTTTACATCAACGAACCACAGTAGCTTTAATATCACAGCGATATAATAGTAATACTAGTGGGGCCTGTGGAAATTCCACGGTTGTATCCTTCATCTGTTATATTTTGCTACCGTGTTTATTTCATGTGACATATTACCATTCTATGGACGTCCGGTGCGAACGCAGACCCCACGATGTTATTGTACCACCTTTGTTCAAACTGAAACATGTTTATCTAAGTACTCTGGTTTAATGTAGTTTACGAGTATATCTGGTTATGAGGGTGTATCTAAAAAACCTTGTAGTAGTTTGTGACATATTTCCATTCTATGGACGCCCGGCGCGAACGGAGGCCCCACGATATTATTCTACCATCTTTGGACAGAACAGATGCTACACATTGTTCCCAAAGCTCAAGAAAGTGTAGTTTAGTTTGATTCCCGCGTTCAACACATCAACGATATCAGATGAAATTTTTAAAACTATTTTTTTTTGCATTGCATCCTCGACGATCAAGCAGGGGTCCCATATTTAAAACAAAAAAAGGTAGAGTGTGATAACGTATGTGCGAACATCAACTTGGTTTAGCGTATTATTATATAAATTATTATATCCATTATATCATCCGTACAGATTTCTCACATTGAGAATGATATACATTATGTAGAGGATTAGAAGAATACCTGCCCCAGGGCGGGTAAAATCAATTCTCTGAACAGAACAGATTTGCACCACTTTTATGTCCCCTTACGAAAGAGATAATGCTATTAAAACATATATGCTATTAAAACATATATTCTATTATACTGTCTCACAGGGAACTAACCTTCTTCCTTTTCACGAAAGGACAATTGAAGCCTTTATGTATGTAACAAAAACTTTCAAATATTTGTTAATACGTATATCTATATATAACTCAATGTTTGTGTGTTCCCTATATAAAGAAAGGTTAGAGAATCTACATAAATCTAAAAGTGTATTCTTATGTAAAATGTACCGGTAAGACAGTGGAAGTGTTCTCGAATCTCTAAGTGCACTCCTAAGGGGGGCTATGAGTGCATAACCCCCTTAAAACTTCAAATATAATATATTTTTATGAAATTGAAATCATATGTATAAATTTTTTCTGGGAAAAACAATGGAAGCGATCCCGAATCTCTACGTAACCCTTCATGTGTCCCCACCCCTAAGTGACCCATGGGGACAGGACACCTTAAATACTTCAAATATGTATATCCGATTTTAATGAAAATTAAACCAGATGTATAATACTCTAATTCAGGGAGTTCTCCGACAATTCAGCTTCTTCTGACTATACTAGGGGCGAAAGGCGAGGAGATAAACAACAACTACAGTAATATGGTATTATGAATATAGTGAAAAAGTACAAAGTAGTGTAGCAGTTACCTCCTCCTTTCAAAACATAACTACACCGGTTTGCCGGTAGGTGTCGCTTTTTCACCGACAGGTGGCACTGTAAAGCGACACCAGAGTTATCTGCCCTTCTGACTATAAAAACCGTTGCAAACAAAAAAATCGATCTCTTCTTACCCAGCCTCGACAGAAGTATGCTGGCACCTGCGCCCCGTCTTTCTCTCTTTCACCGACCAGCATCGGAGAACAACGCTGGCACCAGCGCTCCGTTTCATTCGCCTTTTGGCCTCGACAGGACGACGCTGACACTAGCGTTCCGTTTCACTTTTTTCTTCTGGTCAATTGGCCTTGGCAGAACGACGCTAATACACTAGCGTTTCGTCTCACGCTTTTCTCTCCAACTAGTCTGGGCAAAACAACTACCAACACACGTTCCTTCCGTCAACACGTGGGCAAACAACGGTAAGAGTTCTCAACTCGTTTTCTTTGTATACGGCTTTCAAAGACTTTTCCTACGCCGGATTCATTTCTTCTTATACCTTTTCAAGAACTGTTTTTCCATCGACACACATGCATACATCACACACTTCACCATTCCACGTACACACACGTTCAATAAACCTTATTTGAACTACTTCATTTTTGTTTATTAATTATTACTCTGTCTTTGCATGCAACAATTGCTTGATTTACTGAACACGTTTATAATCGGGGGAACACGACCCTCGATCCGAACATTGGTGACCCGACGTGATAGCTTTGTTGTATCTGACGGAGTAATTAATTTCGTACTATTACAAAAAGAAAAAAATATATCATTTCTCGTTTTTTCTTCAGTGGTGAAACGAATTACGCACCCATCTGTTTCCTTTTTTTTTCTACCCACGTGGTAGAAATATACAAACAAAAGAAAAGAAACCGACATTATTTTTTTTCCTGGCCACGTGGAAATAAACAAACAAAGAAAAACAAAAACATTTCTCGACTCTCTCCGAATATAAAACAAATTACAATTTCATTTTTTTTCTTCTCTCTTTCACCACCCACGTGTCGGAAAAATATATACAAAGGAAAAGACAAACTTTTTTATTCTTCTTTTTCGACGAACAATAGGACCTTACAAGACGCCATTTTCTTTTGTTTTGAACACGTGGAGATAAAAAGAAAACAAAGGAAAACAAACGCTCACGCTGCCAATCTTTTTTGTGACCACATGTTGATAAAAAAATTCAAAATAATGCCGCCATTTGGAAATGAAAATTCAAACAGAGGAAGAAAATACGAATCTTTTTTTTTGTTCTTTCTTTTCGACAACAAAGAAAAAGAGAAGCCGCCATTCTTTCTCTACGTGGAAACTAACATTCAAACAAACTAAAACGAAAACAAAAAACGTCATTTCTCGTGTGAAACAAATTATGACTCCATTTTTTTTTTCTTTTTCCTTTCTACCCACGTGTTGGAAATATATATATAAAGGAAAAGAAAACTACAAAACGACCAGCACACGACGACAAACACGAACAACATCACCCTTCAAGGCCTACCAACAATCTTCAACACAAGATGAACAACCACATTTTCCCGGACATTCATCAAGCACCAAACATTTCCGGACTTCACTGACGACACTATGGAAGAAATCACACCAGTTCAAAAACGAGTACACTGCACAAGCACGACTATATACTCAACAACTGGACGTTCGTTGATTAACTGGGGGACACATCAACTCGAACGACACGCACCAACACCAGTACAGACCCACTTGTACCTGGACCTGCTAACTCACTTGCAGACATTTGTGCATCTGATTTTGACCATAGTGTACCACCAATCTCAACAACTAGATGTTTGTTCATCAGCTCCACAACACGGACTAATTAACATGAACACCATCAACACCTGCACAGACTCACTTGTGCTCATTCATCAACACCGCACAGACTCACTTGTGCTCATTCATCAACACCGCACAGACTCACTTGTGCTCATTCATCAACACCTGCACAGACTCACTTGTGCTCATTCATCAACACCGCACAGACTCACTTGTGCTCATTCATCAACACCTACACAGACTCACTTGTGCTCATTCATCAACACTGCACAGATTCACTTGTGCTCACTCATCAACAACTGCACAGACTCACTTGTGCTCACTCATCAACAACTGCACAGACTCACTTGTGCTCACTCATCAACACTGCACAGACTCACTTGTGCTCGCTCATCAACACTGCACAGATTCACTTGTTCTCACTCATCAACAACTGCACAGACTCACTTGTGCTCACTCATCAACAACTGCACAGATTCACTTGTGCTCACTCATCAACACTGCACAGACTCACTTGTGCTCGCTCATCAACACCGCACAGACCCACTTGTGCTCGCTCATCAACACCGCACAGACCCACTTGTGCTCGCTCATCAACACCGCACAGACCCACTTGTGCTCACTCATCAACAACCGCGCAGACCCAAGCACCAAACATTCCCGGACAACACTGACAATTCAACGTTCGTTCATCAGCTCCGCATCACGCAGACTAATCAACATGAACAACGCCACCAACAAGTGCAAATTCACTTGCACTCAACATTTTTCGACCGCAAACTCACTTGCGCTCAAACTTGATGCAGACCCAAACTACGCAGATCCACATGCATTACAACACTCAATTCCGCAGACGCACTTGCGATCAATCATTCAATACAGATGCAGAAACAGAAATAAGTAGCGTGCACACTACTTTTTCTAATCTTCAACAGCAAAACAGACATACCCACAAAGAATGCTTCTCATCTACAACTGTACATATTGAATAATATCTTCAATATTTTTCAATCTGGGGGGAGTCCTTGTAGCAGTTACCTCCTCCTTTCAAAACATAACTACACCGGTTTGCCGGTAGGTGTCGCTTTTTCACCGACAGGTGGCACTGTAAAGCGACACCAGAGTTATCTGCCCTTCTGACTATAAAAACCGTTGCAAACAAAAAAATCGATCTCTTCTTACCCAGCCTCGACAGAAGTATGCTGGCACCTGCGCCCCGTCTTTCTCTCTTTCACCGACCAGCATCGGAGAACAACGCTGGCACCAGCGCTCCGTTTCATTCGCCTTTTGGCCTCGACAGGACGACGCTGACACTAGCGTTCCGTTTCACTTTTTTCTTCTGGTCAATTGGCCTTGGCAGAACGACGCTAATACACTAGCGTTTCGTCTCACGCTTTTCTCTCCAACTAGTCTGGGCAAAACAACTACCAACACACGTTCCTTCCGTCAACACGTGGGCAAACAACGGTAAGAGTTCTCAACTCGTTTTCTTTGTATACGGCTTTCAAAGACTTTTCCTACGCCGGATTCATTTCTTCTTATACCTTTTCAAGAACTGTTTTTCCATCGACACACATGCATACATCACACACTTCACCATTCCACGTACACACACGTTCAATAAACCTTATTTGAACTACTTCATTTTTGTTTATTAATTATTACTCTGTCTTTGCATGCAACAATTGCTTGATTTACTGAACACGTAAATAATCGGGGGAACACGACCCTCGATCCGAACAGTAGTGATCCTCATCCACTCCCGAGTAACGTCGGATATTCCTGCTAGTAATAATAAAACAATTATATAAATGCTTTTATTCTGTTAAATCCTATTTTTTCTCTATCGATATATAATTATAACACTGGTCTGATAATTAACAGCGATTAGGAAGTTGATTTATTTTCGGGAATATCGTTGGATTAGAATTCAAGAGAAGAATAAACTATTAAAACTAGATTCCAAAATAGAATTCTTGAAAACATAAATTAACTATTTAAAATTGATTCAAAAGTAGAATTCTTGAAAACATGAATTAACTATTAAAAATAAATTCCAAAATAGTATTTTTTAAAACATGAATCTACTAGATTTCAAAATGGAATTCGTGAAAACATGAATTAACTATAAAAACTAGATTCCAATATAGAATTCTCGAAAACATGAGATAACTATTGAACATAGATTCAAAAATAGAATTCTTGAAAAGATGAATTAATAAGTAAATATAGATTCAAAAATGGAATTCTTGAAAAAAAAGAGAAGAATGTACAAACGTTTGGTTGTTTGGAAAATACTGGCCGATTTTTCGGCTAACTTTTAAGAAGTTGATTAAGTTTGCTATTTTTGTAGTGTGTTTTAGAACAGAGGTTTTCAAACTTTTTGACTTGCGGACCCCTTTATATTTAAGGTTTTACCCTAGGAACTCCATTATAAACAAAGAAATTCGTACATACATTTTTGCTAAAAATAACATATAATTTTGCATTAACGCAAAAAACTTTAAGTTTACTTATATAATTAATTAAGTTTACTTATATAATTAATGCTGCATGTTGATACAAAATGTAACAAAATTATTTTTTTTTATTAAAAAATTAATTTTTCGTATAAATGAAAACAGTGATGGTACTTTACAAATAGTTTTATTGTCAATTACACACACACAGGATATTTTAAATACACACCTTGACATGTAATGGACGATAATGCAAGCTTTTTTCATTTAGGAACATTAATAAGTAAAAATAAATATTCAGACATGAATTTCACGTGATGAGTTAATCCACGGACCCCCTATCTTGTCTTTGCGTAACCCCCTGTGGTTCGCGGACCACAGTTTGAAAACCCCTGTTTTAGAACACTATCTGTACTATACCTGGGGTTTCCCGGGTATTCTTTTCTCTCTCTTTTTTTAACGATGCTCTTTGTTTATTTTTTTTACCAAATTATTACTGAAAATGAAAAGGATTTTGAAAGTTAAATTTCATAATTACGGCATCGTTTAGTCGATTAAAATATTAATTTGACTAAATTTTTATAAAACTATAATCAATTTTTAGTATTTGCATTATTCGAACTATTGTTCTCATCTTGGATGTTATTCTCACATTTGGGCCGATGTAATTTCCGACCTTTTGTCGAACTCGGGAATCTATATGTCCAAATAGACTCGTGACGCAACAGATAAAGTGTTAAGTGACAATCAGTTCTAAGCAACAATTTTCTGAATGTTGAAGGTTAATTCCTCCGTACAGTCGATACTAAGAATAAATTAAGAATTACGCGCGTGCGCGCGCGCGAGAGAGATAGATAGATAGAGAGAGAGAGAGAGAGAGAGAGAGATAAAGAGAGAGAGAGAGAGAGAGAGAGAGAGAGAGAGAGAGAAAGACTGATAGATAGACGAATAGCTCGTATCGCTAAATCTAGTTAAATTATCCACTTTCACCCCCTCCCACCTCTTAGCGGCGGCGCTCTAGACCCATCTTTCCCGTCTGAAGTCTCGCCAGAAAGAAACCCCGAAAATCTCCGGTCGGAAAATCACGTGGTTTAGCGACTTGCGTCTCGGTTTCACCTCTGACTCTTAAAAGTGTCACTCAAACATTTTCATTCAAACCAGGCCTTCGTCATGTAACAATTGTTATTCTCATTATTATCTGAGTTCATACAGACTTCGTTAATAATTATTTACAAATATTCAAGATAACCAAAGGATGATATAATGTTGTGGAACGTGTTGACACTGGAAGCAGAAACTGTCATCGCGATAAGCGCCACAGGATGCCATTAAATAGAATTAGATGAAAAACAATAATATAAGAATTTGTGCCACCCAGAAAACATACCATGTTCATTATGGTGAACCCACGCATCTATTTCCACTATTGCCATCTTATCTAACTCTTTCGTCACCCTCTACTGCTATCTGACTATAAACTGGGAAGCATATATATATATATATATATATATATATATATATATATATATATATATATATATATATATATATATATATATATATATATATATATATAGATAGATAGATAGATAGATAGATATTATAAATATATATATATATATATATATATATGGATATATATATATATATATATATATATATATATATAGAGAGAGAGAGAGAGAGAGAGAGAAAGAGAGAGATAAATAAATATATATATATATATAGATATATATATTTATATCGATATATAGATAGATATAGATATATAGATATATATAAATAAATATATATAAAGATATATATATTCTATATATATATATATAAAATATATATATATATATAAATAAATATTTATATATATATATATATATATAAATATTTATATATATATATATATATATATATATATAAAGTTAGGTAAGTTTCCATGTTTATATATGTGTATGTACAGAATTAACTTCTAAACTAATTTACCGATCATTATATATATATATATATATATATATATATATATATATATATATATATATATATATATATATATGTGTGTGTGTGTGTGTGTTTGTGTGTGTGTGTGTGTGTGTATCTTGGCAGCATCTTTTCTTTTATACAAGTATCATTAAAAATAACGGATATCTTGTATCTGGATATTTTTTCTATGATCCTTTCCGTTTTTCTGATTAGGTTCTTAGTTTCAGACGGACCTGGAAGGGTCCGAAAGCGCTTTGGGAAGCTTTGGCAATTTTATCAGCCAGTTTCCGTCTGAAACTAAGAACCTAATCAGAAAAACGGAAAGGATCATAGAAAAAATATCCAGACACAAGATGTCCGTTATTTTTAATGATACTTGTATATATATATATATATATATATATATATATATATATATATATATATATATATATATATATCCTAGTACGGGCAAAATTAATTCCCCGAATAGAACAGTTTTGCACTATTTTTATCTACCCTTACGCAGATTTAAATCAGAATATATGTGATACTAAACCTCATGACCGTATTTCAATTTTGATTAAAATCCATTGCATGATTTTTATACTAGAAAGTGTTTAAAATTTCAGGCTGAAGCTTAAGGAGCTTTAAGAAGAAATTGAAATTCAGGGAATCTTGCTTATTTGGTGCCTAATAACGATTGCATCAAGTTTAATGCAAATCTAATATATTTGACTTTTAAACTAATAGGTTTTGTCTATATTATGCAACTTACCTCCTCCTTAAAATATGATAAAGAATGGTAAATTTGGGGAATATTTATTGATTGATGTCTAATACCTATTCATAAAATTTCAAATTTTTTTTAGGAAATATCCGAATTTTCATGAAGGTCTTCCTACCCCATTTTTACCTCCTTTGCTTAACACTAAATTAATTAAATATAGCTGTTTCAAAATTAATAATGATCGGTTAATTAGTTTAGAAGTAAATCCTGTACATACACATATATAAACATGGAAACTTACCTAACTTTATATATATATATATATATATATATATATATATATATATATATATATATATATATATATATATATTTTGTGTGTGCGTATGTGTGCTTTTTCTGAACTAAAACATCGCCCCTCCATCTCCGACTGAAAAGAAACGAGAAACAAACAAAAACAAACCATAAAAAAATGTGCAGCTGACAGTTCTATTAATGGTGCCCCCTCCTCCTTTACTCCAAAGCCTAGACTGGAAATCTCTCAAATTAAACGCATGTAACTGAAATGTAGACACAGCTAGACAAACAGAAACGTGCTTCGCATAAATAAACGCAAAGACTCATCAAATGTAAAATGTCAGCTTCTTTTCGTCGAGTGTCAAAATATTTCTATTTTATTTTCATTTTTCCGTTTTTCTTTTTACCTTTTGCAAGGATCATAAAAAATTTCAGCAGAGAAAATTATGCGTCCTTATTAAAGATTTTCTCGCATTCTGCCCCCCCCCACCTCACTCCGCGCGCTTATTTCTTGTTCAAATTTATCAGGCTTTATGAAAAGGGTCAAGAAGTGGAATCATTTAAATGGTATTCCATGTATCTTCTATAAACGCTAGTTTTTTTTTTAATTTTAAGGTCACCATTTATCAAGGCCAAGCGCCACTCGAGGATAAGAGTCAATGAGATTATCAGTTGTAAGATTATCAACCAAAGTATGCGGAACACTATGGGAGTCCTAACATTGATCAGTGGCATGACCGGCGTTTGGTTACTTACTTATGGAACAGTGTATCAAGAATCTGTTAACATTGGATTTGAAGACGTCCCAGTTGTAATCAGCAGGAAAGCATTTATTATTATTAAAACTGTGTTCTGCGGCTACGGTAGTCAAATGACATCCCGTAGCTGCAATCAGTTCTCCATGCTAGTCCCAGGCCATCTGGCCTCGTCATGCGCAAGTTGTCGTAGGCAATGAAGTTGTTTCGCTGTACGTAGTGGTCCTAGTCCCGCCTGCTGGAGGTCAGCACTTAGTGTGCCCAGCAGATTTGTGCAGTGCCGTCCTAATCGCGGTTGGTAGGCGTGCGAGCCAGTAACGGCCAAGTCTAGTGCAGGAAAGCATTCCCATGGTAATGTGTTTCTACAGGCGGGAAACCCTTACAAAGAAACTATGTTCATAGAAATTTCACCTGGCGGTAGGCACATGAAGAGAGAAAGGTTATGGGTAGATAAGAAATGCTCATCTCTTTTGATAAAAAATATCTGATCAATATCATGTGTTTCTGTACAACTACAAATGAGCTTGATTTGTCAAATTACAAAGATTAAAAATCGATTAATTAATTAATAATTCATTAACCATAGTTGATTAAAAAGAAAATTATAATGAATAAATTTAAGTTTCAAAATCATATTTAAAATAGTAGAAAACGGAATGCACTGCATCTCTGACTCTTAACCTCTTATTATTTATAAAGTTACTGTTGCACGGTCACGCATACACAAAATTGCTGCATCTCTGACTCTTAACCTCTTATTATTTATAAAGTTACTGTTGCACGGTCACGCATACACAAAATTGCTGCATCTCTGACTCTTAACCTCTTATTATTTATAAAGTTACTGTTGCACGGTCACGCATACACAACATTGCTGCTTATTGCGCCATGCCAACGTTTCACGGTGCATCAGTTGCACTTAGAAGTCCATTTGAAAACATATGTTTTGTTTACGTTTGAAAAGCGAAGCGTTTGAGTTAGGTCGGATGCGGTGTCGTGTTAAATCCGTTTCTTTTCAGCTGCGTGAATAATTATTGGTGCTGAAAATACACTTGTTTCTGATAAATGTTTGACATTAATAGATTACGATACAATGCCTAGATGGATCCCGAAATCTATATAATAAAGTAGATCGAATAGTTTCTCAAACCGTTGCCATAAATAGCTTTGTTCCTACACAATCAATGTTTGGTTCTGGTTAGTAAGTTTATTTTGCGGAACTTTTCAAAAATGACTTTAACAACTAAATAATGTATTTTTTATCCGATGTATTTCATAAAATTTTTCATCCGCCTAAGAAGAAATTTAGCAACAGCCAAAGAGATCTTAACAAATTTAAAATACTTAGAATTAGAAAATATATGGCCAACCTGAATAGCACAGTTTCTAGTGCGTCTGATTAAAGGCCTCGGTTTCAGTTTCGGATCTCGACATCCGCTTTTTAAAACTAGCTTTAAAAGTCTGAGCAAATCTGTGTGTAATTATAGTTTCAAAACAATTTGGTTTAATTAATAATTTAATAACAAAATGATACTAAATTCAACTATCAAAATAAAAATTAAAAAATATATATTTTGGTATTACTTTTAATATATTTTTAATTATTTTACTCTAAGTCCTCCGCCGGGAACTATGTCCGCACATGAACAACTATAAATTGCGGTGTTGAAATACACTTGGTTTTAATAAAGGAAATACAATAGTCAATATAAATAGATTATAGATTATATAATAAAGTAAAGTCAGTCTGTTTGTCAATTTCGGACATCGATAACTTTAGTCCTACAAAATCAATATTTGATTCAGGTTCGTCAGTTTTTGTACAACGTTGGTTCATGTTCTTAACACGAAAAATGTAATTCGATTTAATTCGTTTCATAAACTATTTCATCCGACAGAAATAATTTTCAAAATGACGCCATCTTTAAAAAAGAGTAAGTAACTCTGTATTCGTCAATACATAGTTAATTCCCTTTGTTTGGTCGATTTAAGAAAATACAGGAACTTTATATCAAGGAATGCAGAGTTACTTCCCTTTGTTAAAAGTTTCAATTTTTTTTAAAGAGGGCGCAAAAAACATTTCAGTCACGTAAACTATTACTGAAAGCAAAAATATCCCGGGCAATGTCGGATACGAAACTCTCGTAATGTTGAAAGAAAGTGCGATTCTGTTCTTAACCAGATGTTACATTATTCATAAAAGAATCAACATTTCAAATCTTGTGCCAAAGACAAGTCCATACCTCAACGTAACAATATCACATGTTATACGTAAATCAAAACACGTCTTTTCGGTGCGAGATTGGCGTCAATAGATAATGGCTAGACAAATAATTGCTTATTTGAAAGAAACTAATTATTTTGTCCATTTACAATCAGTCTACAAACAATAGCAAAATACGCTTGCAGCTTTTTTAAGCATTACTGATGATCTATAAAATGATACGCTAAGGGCATGTGTATGTTCGTACGTACGTTATCACCATCCACATCTTTTTAAAAGATGGGATCGTCGAAGATTTAATGCAAAAAAAATAAAATAACTTAAAAAAAATTTCATCTGGTATCGCTGTTGTGTCGCACGTGAAACATTTTCTTTACCTTCAGGCTTGGATCAAAGTGTAGTATCTATTATGTTCAAAGATGCTACAATAATATCGTGAGGTCCGCGTCGGTGCCTCACGGCCATCAAATTGAAATATGTCACAAACTCTCACAAGGGTTTTGGAGATAGATCCCCATAACTAGATATGGTCTGAAACTCATGAACCAAAGTAGTTATGTTTCCGCTCGAACGAAGATGGTACAATAATATTGTGGGGTCTGCGTTCGCGTCTGGTGTCCCTAGAATGGAAATATTTTTTTAAGCACGGCAGCAATATACAACAGATAAAGGATAAAACTCTGGAATTTCCATGGGTTATGCTAGTATAAGTTAATGTCTGAAATGTCCAGGTCCATAGGGAACAACCTGGCTGTGCAGTTTGGGAAGCAAGATATTTGTTCACATTACATTTAAATTTCTGAATTTTGGTACGGTTGGGAAAACAGAAAGAAGGCCAGGCAAGTGGCCCGAAAAAAGAGGCTATTAGAGTAGAAAATTCTTTTTGTTTCCATCCCGAGTGCCCCTTTTTTAGGAGCTGGATTTTCCCCACATTAAAAATCGACCTTGTGTCTAACTCTGTCCTCGTGGGGAGGGGGGCAAGTAAATAGAAAGCTCCTATTTTAAAATTCATTTTTTTCAGATTTGGAATAATTTTATCAATATACAACGGAGACCAATTAAGCGATAATCCCTGAATATCAACTTTTTATTAAGACATCTTAAGAGTAAGCCTTACATTTTATAGATTTTCTAGAATTAAAATCATGTAATGGATTTTAATAACAAAAATTGGAATAAGGATTCTAGAAATAAGCTTTAAAATAATTATGAATTGATTTTAATCTTTGTAAGAGGACATAAAATTAATGCAAAACTGTTCTGCTGGGAGAAATAATTTTACACATCTCGAGACGGGCATACTTCTAGTGTATATATATATATATATATATATATATATATATATATATATATATATATATATATATATATATATATAATGAAAATTAAACTCAAAATCTGAACAAGGCCAAATCAAGATAGTAAAACTTGCACACACAAAGGCTCAATATCATTTCAGATTTCATAAAAAGCTTTATGGCAGTAAAAAAATACTAAATGTGGCTAATTTTAATACTTTACTGCAGTTTCATTGAACATCCGATTTGCAGACGCGTATTAATAAAGTCTTACATGTTTTTATACATTTGCATACCAATACACCAGAATGAAAAAAAAACGAATTCTGAAATATCTAAAGTTTTTTTTTTAATTTGCAGTTTACACAAGTCCTGCTGGTACATTGATAATCTTCCACTCTAAAATAAAGAGCAATGTGTATTTATTCGTAAATATATATCTGTCCAGTCACACAAACGAATAAGGGAAGGGAGGACGCAAATCTATTTTCATAATCAAACGTTTTCCTTTTTTTTTCTGTTTTCTATACATATTTATACGTTTTTTTCTTTCATTTTCTTTTTTCTTCTTTTATATGAGCGACGATTGCCTTCTTTCAATTTTATTTTTAACTTCCGCCAACGTCTATGATTTCATTTTTAATGTTTAGTCCCCCTACCTCCCCCCCCCCAATAAGCAAATGACGAAACTTAAAGGAAGAAAAAATTTTTAAATGGAAAGTCATGATCGATGTTTTTTTTCTCCTTTAAGTCATCAAAATTGACTCGCGTCGCCGTCTGAAATCAATTCAAAAAGAACACTAAATAAAGTTAACGGTAGGTGTTTTTTCTTTAGTTCATCAAAAATGACAATAATTTATAGATGAAAAAATAAATTACTGACGTAATTCCATGATTGTACATTCATATTACTACTAACACTGGCGAAACATACTTTTTTGTATTATTTTTGAGCGAGCGTGTACACTATTACTGTATAATTTGCGCAGGTTCAGATAGATATAATTATTAGCTGCATTTCACATATATTGAAAGATAAATAATTTAAAAGAAGCTTATTGTGTGTTGATCTGAGTTTAAACTTCAATGAATGTTGGTACAGATTTATTTTACGGCACTTTTACATTAATAGACATTGACAACTCGTCGATTTTTCAAGGGAAGGCAAGTGCATCCAGGAAGAAGCAGCTGATTCTAAAATGAGTAATACATTAGGAGACATCCGTAATCACGGTATGCGTGGGTGTGATTTATTCATGAACAAATAGGGGGTGAAGAAAAACGTCAACAGAACAACAGAACGCAAACAGCGACAGAACATACCTACTGTACCCGAGTCGGCCTCTGACAATACCTTCCTCCCACTGTCTTTATTCGACCTTAACCTGAAATCGTAAATGATGTACAAAAGACCTTTGCTTCGTAAAGGTGCAAAACGAGCTATTAAAGAAAGACTTATATATTTTTAAAACGTTGTGTTGTGTTTTTTTCTTCGTTACCGACGACCTGGGTAAATAACAAGCTTTCAGTAGAAAGAACCATGTGGCGGTAGTCTTTAGGTTAATTTATATGCATACCATCCTAAAACACAACAAAAAGCAATAACAAAACTAAGGCATGAGCCTTTTGTGGATATTTATCTATTATATACAGGAATGTCGTATTTCCGTCTGTGTGCGTGTGTCAGGTTAAAACTCAGAAACTGCCAAAGATAAATTTGTTCCATTAAGATCACCAGAAATTACTTTCTTTTATTCTTACTCGTAGTATTTTGTTACGGAAGTCGATCCAGACAAGGCATGGAACCATTTGATATAAGAAACTAATGATAATAATATAAAGGGAGAGTAATGTAGAATCACTTCAAGACAAATCAAACCTGAAAAAAGCTCCACCACCAGCGTTCAATCCCCTGGACTCCAAACCAGCCAGCCAAAAAAGCAAGCGATTCAAAAACCAAATAGGGAAGTGAGGGGTTACAAAGCTGGCTGACAAAAAAGTCTACCCCTAGTTATTCGAAAAAAAGCATTGGAACTAGGTTGAAAAGTCAGTCAGCTGGTGATGACCTTTTCTTTTTTTCTTTCTTTCTATTATATTGAATCAGATGTAAGAGAGAGAGAGAGAGAGAGAGAGAACAGAGAGAGAGAGAGAGGGAGAGGGAGAGAGAATGAGAGATAGAGAATAAGGGGATAGAAACGAAGAGGTGTCTAAAAAGTAATGTAAGTAAGGATGTGTGTGTGGAGAGAGAGAAAGTGAGAGAGAGAGGGTGGATAGGGAAATGTAAAAAGAAAGATGTTACACACATTTTATTTTAACTTATAGGATAGACATATTAACATTTTATCATATCGGCGTAAACAGAAACACAGAAAGCAATACAAAATTCACTTCAACAACAAAAGCTCAAACTGAAGCCATAAAAACCAGCTCCCACGATCAGTCTAACAAAAAGGCGCAAAAAAGCCAAAAATGTTGATCACGTGCGTTGCTTACAACTACGTCGGCCAAATCACTGGTCAAACACATAAAAAGCATCACGCAGCGCCAAACTTTCTCTTTCCTCTTTTTTTTCTTTTTTACAGCGAGCGCGAGCAGGCAACACCGTTTTCGCTCCAACTACCCCCCCGCCTTCGGGTCCGCAGAGGCTGATGGGCGTTTCATTATGTACGTACAGCGGCTACTTTCAACTCTCACACACACATGCGTACAACCACATACTGCTGACAAAGACACACACACATACGAATGCCTAAACGATTTATCAACTCACGTGCACGCACACACATTCGTACAACCACGATCAAAAGGCGACAGGCACATTCACACACTTCGACGTACTGACGCAAAGCCTCACACATGGCTACACTACACACACATACAAACATAGTCGCAAACACGGCTTACTACTATTCTCGAACATTCTAAACTAACATTTTACCACCATGTAAAAATTTTTACATATATAAATATTTTGTGTTACTTTTAAACTACGTTTTATTCTCCCTTCAACTATATGCATGCCCTATCTTTTATTTAACCATTTCCATGTTTTATCTGTTTTTACTCTTTTAAACATTTCTTCAACAACTTAAATGTAAGCGTTGATCTTAGCATTTTCGCTAAGACATAATAATCTTACTAAGCTAAGGTCCGAGCTTCTACAAACTCCTCTCTTTTATTATCCATATTTCCAGGCAACACCGAGTATCCCTGCTCGTATTCTATATTTGACTTAACGATGTTGCAACTCGGGCAAAACCGGATACTTTCACTAGTTGTATATTAAAACGAACGGGTTGTACATAAAACTGTAAATATATTTTTAAAACTGAAAATATAGTTTTGGAAGTTATCAGCTTATCGCCACATTTATTCCCAGCGGAATTCCGGAAACAAAAATGGCGGTGTAACAGACGAAGATAAAATAAACCGAGCATCTTTACTTCTGCGGCGATCCGCTTTCCTCTCCAGCCGAATATAAGCAGACAAAATAAATTCATGACTATTTCATTTCGTTATTAAGCCAACAGATGCTACACGTTTTTACATTTATCCTCTTTTCAAAGGACATGATAGGATACCTTTACGGGCACTTTTTTTTATAATGAGTCACCATTTACAAAGGCCAAAAGCCACTCGAAGATAGCGGTTAATGAGATGGAATGATTGTCAGTTGAAACATAAAGAATATTATGAGAGGATTGAAATGCACTGAACCAAGTTTGACTACTTGTGGTAAGGATTTATAACAAGCATATGTTGATATTGGATTCGAAGACAATTATGTTGTAATCTGCAAGAAGCAGTCCTGCGGTAATGTGTTTCATAGACGAGAAGCCCAGGTTTCATCTATTGTTAAATATTGAGGCAAAAACTCCTTGTTGCGTTGAAAGATTTGCCAACTACGGTCTCAATCGTCGAGGCGTTGTTGTTTTTGATCAAGTGTGAGCAAACGCGACACCCACTTTGAACATATATTTCTCATTGAAAAATGTTCGTGCAAAATGGTGAACACACTGTCTTATGATAGCTTCAAAAAATCTGCTATGTCACGCAACTTCAATTTTCGATCTGCCAAAACGAGTGTGTGAATTTTATTGATGTATTTCGGGACAACTGCCGAATTTGGCCGACCTGAGTGTTCAGCATCATTTGTGTCTGTACGACCGCGTTTGAAGTCAGCATAGCACCCTTTAACCGTTGTTTTCGAATAACACTTATCAGCCATTGCTTTGCTTGAACAGTATTTTTTCCATCAGAAAGCAATGCTTTATCAACACACGAAATTCAAATTGTTCCATTGTTTTGAATAATTGCAACAGTTAGCTTTACTTAAATAACTGTAATTTGTTAACTAATAATCCGTTTCTGCTCAAATTTTGACACGTGCTATTTGCATGTTAGTACTTTATAAAATTTATATTGATTTTTTGAATGAGTGGACCACACACACTTATATATATATATATATATATATATATATATATATATATATAAATGAAGAAGAATGGAAAGGAATTAGAAAAAGCAAAAGCCAAATCAAAATTCAATTCAAAAGTTCAAAGCAAGGTATATTCCGCAAAAAGGCAATTTATTCAAGTTAAATTTTCCTTAAGCCAGGCTTTTCAAAGATCAAAATCTTATCATCAGAGGAAGTCGCTGGGATAGATAAGTTGGCAATGGCCAAGATTTAAAATTTGAAAAAATGAAATAAAACTCTTCACAATAGGTTTTTACCTTTCCTAAAAGTTCGCTTTTAGTACACCTCTTTATATATATATATATATATATATATATATATATATATATATATATATATATATATATATATATATATATATATATATATATAAGGTCCCGGACTTATTGTGTGATGTCTTAATATCTTATTTCTTAAAATGTTTCTTATCTGCTACTCACTTGTTTATTTGCTGTGTGCTATATTAATAGCAGAGCAGCTTGTTCCACAAAATACATTTCTTCACCAGATTTTGTAAAACATTAAATACACAAGGGCTTCATAAACAGCCTACATTTTGCCACACCATTGTTCAAATGTCTGTTGACGCCGTCGCATATTTTCATCTCCACACAGTCGGCGAGCGTTTAAATTAACAAAAGTATAAAGCGAAGTTTTCTAAGCCATAGCAATACTTTTATGTATAGTTGATTTTCAATCATCAGGTTTGTTGCTGTAGTAACATAAACTAGACAACGTGGTGTATGAACTGCGTGGCACCAGATCCGTTTTTGAAAGAATTAGGTATGGTTCGATTCAGTCCTAGGAGACTATCCTCCTCTCCTTATGGCGGAGACTTATTTCCAATCGCTCGAGGCGCATCTATTGGGAAATGCCATCGGATCTGTTCTCGGTTATGTTTGTATCTGCCAGAGTACACTCTTTGGAGAGCTGGTTTTTCCAGCCTTGTGCCACATCTTAATTCGAGGGTTAAGCAAGTGATACTAGCAAAGGTAAGCAACGCAGGGTCTGACCCGCGTGGCATCAAATCTGTCTTCGTCGGAATTTAGTATGCTTCGTTCATGCGTTAGAAGGCCATCCTCAGGCAATACCTACTCCTTTTGGGAAAGGATTATGGACGATTGCCTAAGGCGCTAATACCAAGAAATGCCGATAGATCCGTTCTCTACTGTTTTTGTACCTGCCAGAGTGCCCTTCCGGGGAGCTGATTTCCCGCCCTCTCTCGGCCTTGAGACATATTTTGCTGCATTGGTAAGCAATTAACCAGGATCTGTACTAGCAAATGTAATTAACGTGGGTCGTGACCTGCGTGGCATCAGATCTCTCTTTGTCGGAATGATATACGATTCGGCTTGTTCCTAGGAAGTCATCTTTCGATCTCAAGCAATAACTCGGGGGTGGGTTATTGCCTATCGCCTGAGGCGCTCTTACCAGGAAATGCTGACGAGCCCGTTCTCGGCTATTTTTGTACCAGTCAAAGTTCCGACTCGGGAAGCTGGATTTACCCACATTCAACGGCATTGTGCCACATCCTGTTGAAGTTGGAAATTCATAAACATCGTTGTACGAGCAAACATACTCGTCCCAAGACGTTTTCACATACATTTCGGCTCTTTGCAATAACAAAGTACTTGTTTTACTATTGAGTCACCGCTTATCAAGGACAAAAGCCACTCGGGGTTAAGGATTAATAAGACTGAAATGATTGTCAGCTGAAAAGGGAAGAACACTATGGGAACACTAACGTTGATCAAAGGTATGAACTGATTATTACTTATAGGGTGTTTTTTGACAATAATTTGTTGACATTGGATTTGAAGACGACCAAGCTGTAATCTCCAGGGAAGTAGTCCCGCAGCAATGTGTTACAAAGACAGTAAGTCCTTGCAAATAAACTATGTCCATGAAAATTCTACCTGATGCTACGTACACGGATGGAGAAAGGAACGAGTTGTTGCTGCAAATGTCTTACAAGGAGGAACCAAAGATTTGGGCTTAGTCATGTACATTCCATGATAATAACGATAGAGCAGAGAGAGAGAGAGAGAGAGAGAGAGAGAGAGAGAGCCTATAAACGTCTCTTCTGTGAAGAAAAGGTATGTAGGGAAGAGAAAAGTTCACTCCACATCATATTTCGAAGTCGATGTCAATGTAATCAAAAAACATACACACATATTAAAAATATTAAAAATGCTAGCAAATAGAGAGTTATGGATCAGAAAATTAAATTTTATGAAGTAGAAGCACCACCAAGGAAGAATGTTACATTCTGTCGGTCAGCGATTTTTTTGGGGTCACGTGTCGACGGTTTCTGCTTGGAAAGCAATACCCCCCCCCAAAAAAAAAAACAAAAAAACACACAACAGAAAAAAAAAACAATTTATGTGGATTCGATATTTTAAAATATTATAATTATTTTTTCTGAATTAGAAAAAAACACACAACATCGTGATATTAATTGTTCATGTTTTCCTTTTTTTATGTAATAAAACCTCACCTGAACTGAGTAGAGTGTGAGTTGTGGTGACAACCTCGCAAGCTGTTGCTGCTTCTCGCAGTATTTGAAAGTTTAAACTGGAAGAGAGCGAGGAAGACATTAACTCTGCTCTGGCAACGTGACATCATAACCACGCGAGATCTTCTCTTGGTTCCCGCCTTACTATATGTCAAGCGATTATTGAAATTTACTTAAAGTTTGCAAGTAGATACACTTCATGGGATTAAAATTTTATAAAACTGTGTGGTAAAACTTGTTCAGATAAAGGTATACGGACCTGTTTCGAAATGAATATATATATATATATATATATATATATATATATATATATATAGTAAGCTATGAAAATATATTCATGGCAATTAAGCTACACAGAGGCTCCCGCGTTTCATCCCCGGGGAAATCTTCAGGCTAAAATGCATAGAGTTATTTTTTTAAAAAAATGTATGTGGATACATGAAATAGTAATATTTAATTTTATGAAGTAGAAGCACCACCAAGGAAGAATGTTATATATATATATATATATATATATATATATATATATATATATTTCAATGTAATTATTTTTATAGGTGATTTTCAGCTCGTTGTTATTGAGCTTACTATTATTTCAATTGTTTCACTTCCTAAGTGATTAAGATGCAGAAAACTGCATTATTAGTCGTCCTAAACTTCAAAGGCCGTATTTTTCGTTAATATATATATATATATATATATATATATATATATATATTAATTTTATACGTACATAAAAGTAATCCATGGACACGTGCCTCTGGCTCACAACCGTCATCAACATGGCTAACTTACACAGAGATCGAACCCTCGATGTTGATGTCTATAGTTCAGCGTTCTACCACTGGGTGAAATAAGTTCAAATAATTAATAATTATTTCAGAATGAATTAAAATATCATAATTCAATTAATTTTAAACTCATTTTCACTATATTTATTTAATTGTGTAAGATAAAATTTGATTACGTTCGAAAGGTAAAAGCCTAAAGTTAATCTAAAAAAACTATTTCTACGTGTCAAAAAGATTTTAGAATGAAAAATGTTTTCACTATGGCTAAAAAACACAGAAATTCAGTAAAATTGGAAATTACAAGAAATCTTTTTTTTGCTAATATTTTGAAATATAAATATCACTTTTCTGTAACTATTTGAAAGATCTTAAGACACTGAATTAAAAAAATATATGTACATTTTACTAAAAACTAAATAATTATCCAAAAAATGGCCGTGCGATCAAAAAATGTCCGAGCGATCAGAATATCAACAATTAGTTTGCCGACAAAAAACTATGTATGGAATATCATAATCGCTATAATATTTCATCTTATGAATTTCATCTAGTATCTTTAATTTTATATAGAAGGTATGGATTTGTAGTAGACCATTATTAGAAAACAATCTGTCAGATAATTTTCTACTAATTTTCCCTAATTTATTTATAGTTTTATTAGAATAAAAACAGTTAGTCTATTTTTATTAAAAAGTTACTTTTACAGTTTTAATTGGTCTCAATAAGATTTTATTTCCCTATCTGATTTTAAAATGATATTAAAATTCTTTAAATATCGACGAATATGTTTTAGTTTTTACCTTTGTATTTTGTTTTAATTAAAAATATTGAAATTTTATTGTGAAAATTACATTTCATTTTTCCAAAGTGTAACTGGAAACTGAATGATTGTCTGTAAGTAAAACTTCGATGGCGTCGTATAGTGGATAGTGTGTGGTTGTGCACATCCCGTGTGTTTAATTGTTTATTATACTTTTATCTTACCATACATTTGAAATTAATTGTTAAGATAAATTTAAACCACTTTTTAAAATATTTTTTCGGAATGTTCCTGTTTCTCAATTTTCTCAATTTTGTTTTGTTTTCAAAATTAAAAAATAATGAATTTTTTACGCTGCTGAATACACATTCATGCGTCAACGACAAGTCAATTATCATTTTGAACTTATTAACAAAAATATTTTCGACTTAAATATTGAACGACATCGTGTAGCACGTGGTGTTTTAAAAATCAACAGAAACATTTTCGCGCGTGCCGCTCTAAAATAAATAATTTAGAATATTTATGGTTCCTTAATAGGAACCTAAATATTCTAAATTATTTTTTTTTGGGGGGGGGGGGTACCCTCTTTATACAACTATATCGCTCTTCAAACATTTATTTCTAAATATTATCTTTGGGAGGGGGTGCTTTTAATACATGAAGATTTGCTAAGAATTTTAAAGCAGATTTAAATAACTTTCTATTTTACAGTTTAATTACTTCCAAATTTCTTTTAAATGTCGAACACAAAGTGTAGCAGTTACCTCCTCTTTTCAAAACATAACTACACCGGTTTGCCGGTAGGTGGCGCTTTATCACCGACAGGTGGCGCTGTAAAGCGACACCAGAGTTATCTGCCCTTCTGACTATAAAAACCGTGGCAAACGAAAAATCCATCTCTTGTTCATCGACCAGCCTCGACAGACGTATGTGGCACCAGCGCTCTCTCTCTCTCTCCTTCACAGACCAGCTTCAGCAAAACAACGCTGGCACCAGCGCTCCGTTTCACTCGCCTTTTGGCCTCGACAGCATGACGCTGACACTAGCGTTCCGTTTCACTCTTCTCTGCTCGACAGAACGACGCTAATACACTAGCGTTTCGTCTCACACTTTTCTCTTGGACTGGTCTCGACAAAACAACTACCAACACACGTTTCTTCCGTCAACACGTGGGCAAACAACGGTAAGAGTTCTCAACTCGTTTTCTTTGTATACGGCTTTTAAAGACTTTCTACACGCCGGATTCATTTCTTCTTATACCTTTTCAAGAACTGTTTTTCCATCGACACACATGCATACATCACACACTTCACCATTCCACGTACACACACGTTCAATAAACGTTATTTGAACTACTTCATTTTGTTTATTAATTATTACTCTGTCTTTGCATGCAACAATTGCTTGATTTACTGAACACGTTTATAATTGGCGGAACACCACTCGGTCCCGTAACAATTGGTGACCCGACGTGCAAGCTTTGTTGTATGTGGCGGAGTAATTAATTTCGTACTAGAACAAACAAAAAAAATATATATATCATTTCTCGTTTTTTTCTTTCGTGGTAAAACGAATTACGCACCCATCTTTTTCCTTTTTTTTTCTTCTACACACGTGGTAGAAATATACAAACAAACAAAAGAAAAGAAGTCGCCATTATTTTTTTTTCCTGGCCACGGGAAAAACCCAAAAAAGAAAAACATTTCTCGGCTCTCTCCGAGTATAAAACAAATTACAATTTCATTTTCTTCTTCTCTCTTTCTCCACCCACGTGTCGGAAAAATATATACAAAGGAAAAGACAAACTTTTTTTTTCTTCTTTTTCGACGAATAATAGGACCTTACAAGACGCCATTTTCTTTTGTTTTGAACACGTGGAGATAAAAAGAAAACAAAAGAAAACAAACGCTCACGCTGCCCATCTTTTTCGTGACCACATGTTGATAAAAAAATTCAAAAAAGCCGCCATCCTTTTCACGATCACGTGTTGATAAAAAAATTTAAAAAAAAAAAACGCCATTTTTTTTTCACGACGACGTGTTGATAAAAAAAAACAAAAGAAAACAAACGCTCACATGCTGACACTCTTTTTCATGACCACGTGTTGATAAAAAATTCAAAATAATGCCGCCATCTTTTTCACGTGGAAATAAAAATTCAAACAAAAAAAGAAAATACGAATTTATTTTCTGTTTCAACAACAAGCAAAAAAGGAAGCTGCCATCTTTTTCCCTAACCACGTGGAAATGAAAATTCAAAAAAAAAAAAAAGAAGAAAATACGAATTTTTTTTTTCTTTCTTTTCCCCAACAAAGAAAAGAGAAGCCACCATTCTTTCTCTACGTGGAAACTAACATTCAAACAAACTAAAACGAAAACAAAAAACGTCATTTCTCGTGTGAAACAAATTGCGACTCCATTTTTTTTTCTTTTTCCTTTCTACCCACGTGTTGGAAATATATACATAAAAGAAAAGAAAACTACAAAACAGAACACACGATGCCAAACTCGAACATCACCAAGCCCCAAGACTTAATACTGGTTGTAAAAAGTCAGGCTCAGCAAGCACCAACATCACCCTTCAAGGGCTACCAACCCTCTTCAACAACTGGACGTTCATTGATAAACAGGAGGACACATCAACTTGAACAACCAACTCTTCCCGGACATTCATCAAACATTTCCGGACATCACTGACGACACTATGGAAGAAATCACACCAGTTCAAAACGAGTACACTGCCCAAGTACGACTATATACTCAACAACTGGACGTTCGTTGATTAACTGGGGGACACATCAACTCGAACGACACGCACCAACACCAGTACAGACCCACTTGTACCTGGACCTGCTAACTCACTTGCAGACATTTGTGCATCTGATTTTGACCATAGTGTACCACCAATCTCAACAACTAGATGTTTGTTCATCAGTTCCACAACACGGACTAATTAACATGAACAAACTCAACAACTGCACAGACTCACTTGTGCTCATTCATCAACAACTGCACAGATTCACTTGTGCTCATTCATCAACAACTGCACAGATTCACTTGTGCTCATTCATCAACAACTGCACAGACTCACTTGTGCTCATTCATCAACAACTGCACAGATTCACTTGTGCTCATTCATCAACAACTGCACAGATTCACTTGTGCTCATTCATCAACAACTGCACAGACTCACTTGTGCTCATTCATCAACAACTGCACAGACTCACTTGTGCTCGCTCATCAACACCGCACAGACCCACTTGTGCTCACTCATCAACAACCGCGCAGACCCAAGTACCAAACATTCCCGGACAACACTGACAATTCAACGTTCGTTCATCAGCTCCGCATCACGCAGACTAATCAACATGAACAACGCCACCAACAAGTGCAAATTCACTTGCACTCAACATTTTTCGACTGCAAACTCACTTGCGCTCAAACTTGATGCAGACCTAAACAACACGCAGATCCACATGCGTTACAAACACTCAATTCCGCAGACACACTTGCGATCAATCATTCAATGCAGAAACAGAAATAAGTAGCGTGCACACTACTTTTTTCTAATCTTCAACAGCAAAACAGACATACCCACAAAGAATGCTTCTCATCTACAACTGTACATATTGAATAATATTTTCAATATTTTTCAATCTGGGGGGAGTCCTTGTAGCAGTTACCTCCTCTTTTCAAAACATAACTACACCGGTTTGCCGGTAGGTGGCGCTTTATCACCGACAGGTGGCGCTGTAAAGCGACACCAGAGTTATCTGCCCTTCTGACTATAAAAACCGTGGCAAACGAAAAATCCATCTCTTGTTCATCGACCAGCCTCGACAGAAGTATGTGGCACCAGCGCTCTCTCTCTCTCCTTCACAGACCAGCTTCAGCAAAACAACGCTGGCACCAGCGCTCCGTTTCACTCGCCTTTTGGCCTCGACAGCATGACGCTGACACTAGCGTTCCGTTTCACTCTTCTCTGCTCGACAGAACGACGCTAATACACTAGCGTTTCGTCTCACACTTTTCTCTTGGACTGGTCTCGACAAAACAACTACCAACACACGTTTCTTCCGTCAACACGTGGGCAAACAACGGTAAGAGTTCTCAACTCGTTTTCTTTGTATACGGCTTTTAAAGACTTTCTACACGCCGGATTCATTTCTTCTTATACCTTTTCAAGAACTGTTTTTCCATCGACACACATGCATACATCACACACTTCACCATTCCACGTACACACACGTTCAATAAACGTTATTTGAACTACTTCATTTTGTTTATTAATTATTACTCTGTCTTTGCATGCAACAATTGCTTGATTTACTGAACACGTATATAATCGGGGGAACACGACCCTCGATCCTAACAAAAGTAATGGATTTATTATTTCAACTATTAACAAAATATTAAAATGGCTGAATAGTTTACGAAGAAACCGAAATGCATTATGATGGATTTAATCTCGTAATAAGTTTTAAATTTACTACTTTGTTATAAATATAATATTTGGTAAAGATGGTACTTTTGTAGTTTACGGACCGGGTTAAAATAATAACATTATTTAAAAAAGCCATTCTTAACATAAGGAGGGGAGCTTTGTACTTTCACTTAACAATTTTTTAAACAAAAGATATTGTAAAAATTTAATTTAATTTGAAAATCTTATCTAAAAAATAACCCGGTCTGTAAACTGCACAAGTACAAAAGAGATAATACAGGACGTGTTCTTTTTTATTGAGGGGGAGGGGGTTAGCCCCGTATACAACTATATTCCCTGCAAGAACGGTTCTAAAATATATTTTCAATCGATATTTATTTTATAATTACAGAATTTTCCTACTTATTTTCTCAAAAGTGAGGAATTTTCCATTGCCGAATTTTCCTTTGCCGAATTTTGTTTTGTCGATTTTCCGGTGCACCGAGGTAAACACAAGATCGGTTTTTAATGTGTGGAAAATCCAGATCTCTATAAAGGGGAACTCTGGATTGTAACAAAAATGGAAATTGCCTTAGTCTAGAAGGATTTCTCCTTCACTGACCGAGGACAGAAAAGATGAAGTGTAGTATCAGAACAGATACTATACTTTGCAATATTTATTTGCACAAAAAATACAAAATTATACAAAAATTGACACTACATTTTGCTCCTAGCCAAAAGGTCAAGAAAGTATGCAATCGTTCTAGTTACATTTTTGGATGTTGCCACCTAGACTTAAGGTTATTGATAGAGTTCAGTAGTTTTTGTGGGGGACTGTTTCCACATGGACTTAGAATTAGTGGTAGGATCAATGGAATTTTTATCCCTCCCCCCCCAAAAAAAACAACATCATTTATATCCCTTTGCAAAAAATATGGTTATATGCTCTTAAAACGCTATCCCGATAGCAATCGGCCAAAAATGGGTGATAATTTTACGTTAAATTCATATGCAAAACTCTAAATTCTGAAATAATTGGTATTCTTTCTCAACACGTAATCGCCTAAAAAAAGGATAATCTCACTTTTGTTTAGGGAAGGGGGACTGAGAGTATCTATCTACAAACTTATCAACAATTATTTAAACATAACATGTTCAAATATTCTTTAAAGTGTTTCTATACGATATAAAAAGTAATATGTATACTGTAGAAAATATTATTTATTTAGCGCAATAATTATATAAATATTTTTTTTATTTTCCACAAAAAGCATATACAAAAAACCCACAGTTTCAATTTCATAGGGAACATCTTTGCTTTCACCGCTAACAAAACAATACAAAACTAATAGAAAAAAAGATACACATATTTAGGTGTTAACATCTTCAACATACGCAAGTGTTAATATCTTCAATATAGCCAATTTTTATTCATTTTTTTCATTAATAAAGAGAATTTTCAATTTGGCATTTTTTTTTTGCTTTCTTTCATCTAAAAGTGTGGCTTCAGTTTTCAGTTCGGCCATTTTTCCTGAAAAATTTGGTTTGAAAAATCAATTATCACTTTTTAAAATTTTTCTACTAAAAGTCATACAGCTCTGTTTCTATGGTACCCATCTTTTTAGTACTAACACATTAAGAATCAGCTCATCGAGTTCTATCTTTCTATATTTCATCTTTAAATTATATTTATAATTTAAAAAGTTATGTCGAATTAAAGGGGACGAGAAACGTTACTCAATTGCCATTTTTGTCAATTTAAGCTGCTCAACCCTTCTATATCTTAAACTCGTTTCGAAATATCCATATTTTTAGATTCCTTGTGCTGTTTGCTACATTTTGGGTATAAAAAATAAATATTTGTTTTAAATAAAAAAAAAGTTATGGTGATTCAAAGTCAATGGGGGCATTATCCTACACGTTGATGACCATACATATTTTGAATAACTTTTTCTACTGGACGAAATTTTAATCTCTTTATGTTAAAAAAAAGGCTGGGGACAAGTCAATTCTAGTGCAAAAAAAAACTGCATCAAGTTTGGATGAAAACTGAATTAATGACAAGCCCAAGAATTGGTCACGATTGGATAAATGTTGCCCTTAAGTTATATCATTCACATACTCTCGTGTGTGAATGATATATATTAAGATTTAAATTATTTTGATATCATATTCCAAATAAAGAGTATGCACAATAGTATCGAAGTCGTTTACAGCAGTTTTTGCAACAGCGTCTTTCTGTCGCATAGTTTCCTGTCTTTTACTGGTTCCCAAATCGAAAGGTATTTCAGCAGAATTGAAGAAAGTTTTATTTATTGCATGTGTTGGCGGTTTCCAGAATGTCCTGTGCAACTTGAAAACGGAGGTTCACTTATGGTTACAAACAACCTCCAAACCCCAATCTGGGCAGGCAAAACATGGAACGTCGACTCGCTTCGATCGTCAAATCTGTTCTTTTGTGTTCCCGATTCTCTGTCGATCGGTTGCGAATTGTTGTTAAATACATTCTTGGATCAGTTTACTTCAAAATGAAAACAAAACAAATATTTACAATTTAAATTATAGCTTCAACCTATCGATAATCAAAACAATCGTAGTCGCATTCCAAAGGCGACGCCTTACCAAACACCTGACATGCACCACGTTATCATATATTATTTCTATTTACTATCCTGCTTATTTCTTCGATCACCTTGGGGTAATTTCGTTATATTTCTTCAGAACGAAATTCGGGAGCAGTCTTATTTATATCCAATAAAAGCAATAACAAGGCATCTTCAAATGAAAACTAGACGCAACAATGTTACATACCTCGGTAAAATATGAAATTATATACACATCATAGTGTATATCATGAAATTCGGAAAATCCACAGTCTTTATCTGCATTTAGCAAGTCACGGTATTTGGCAAGGGAGAGAGGTCACTCTATCTTACTAATGCTTTATGAGGGTAGATAATTAAGATTTTATTCTTTTTAATTTGTTATCATTTTTTTTATTTCTTTATCATCGTATCTTCACTCTTACCCGGACTGCTCAATATAGGTGGATATTATAGTAGTGTCGGTAAGGCTAATAGACTGTTAATATTGTATATATAATATTAAGTAAATAAATTTAAGTACAATTTTAAATTAAGGTTTAGTTTTCTAATGTTCATGTTATATATATATATATATATATATATATATATATATATATATATATATATATATATATATATATATATATATATATAGTTTAGTAAGAGTGGAAATAGGTAAATGTAAAGTTACATAATTTGCAAATTTATTATATTTTCTGAAAGTGCAACAAAGTAGAGTATACATCCGTAAGTGTTCTTTAAATCTATATTTTTCAACAAAAAAAATTCTTCTGATCTGAAGGTGAAACCAGTTATTTAGTAAAAAATAACTTTGGCTTCAATTATTAATTTTTAAAAATTGATAAAGGTAGAAATATTCTTGTGAAAGATCCGAATCCTTTTCCATAGGAAAATATTACTGTTATATAAAACATCTGATAAAATCTTACAATAGGAAATATCATTACAATAGGAAATATCATTGAACAAGAAGTAAAAAGTTTTTTTTGTTATGCATCAGCAATTCCACAGATATATGGTGAGGTGTCGCAGAAGAGTTGAGTATTTATCCGAGCACAAATGAATTTTACATCCGCGTCGTAATCATCCATATGAAAATTTTAATCCGAAGTCAAAATTGTCCAAATTTAATTTTCACAAAATATAATAATAAATTTGAAACTTTACATTTGCCTATTTTCGCTCTTAATTATAATAATCTTCTATTCCCAATATGAGCATGTCGTTATCGTATTACTTCATTATTACATTCAAAACATATTTGTAAAATAATTATTTTATAATATTTGGAATAAGATTTATAGAGGACACAGACCCGGTTCACAGAGTCAAACGAGGCACCGCACGCTTTCCCTCTATCGCCACGGCAATCTGAAATTATCACGTTATACAGGAGAAATTAAGTTTTATTTATGCTAAAATACAGCTGGCAGTAAACAGCAGACAGTCCAGAGGGTTCGACGAACGTTATCGGAACCTTACTTATAGCTAAGTGACAGTCTGTTTTTAATATCTCCGAACAGTGCTCAACTTTAATTTCTTAAAGAGGCTTTATAACAATATTTACATAAAAATATTAAATTATTAATACCTACATACGCCGGCGTTTCAAGCTTACGCTTACGCCTGCGATAATACACGACAGATATTAGCGGCTCACATGCGTAGAGAACAAATTAGGTTTGTCTACACGTGCGTTGCTAAACTTGGCGCAAATAGATGATTAAATATTCTAGTACTTCAGAGGCACGAGACCCAGTGTAATGTTGTATCTGTGAGGTGAGTTGTAATTTTAAGAATTATATGTATATAGTATAGTGCATGGTAAAAATCGCACGGTAAAAATGGTATCGGTAAAATGGCACAAGCGAATAAATAGGCAAAAATGGCACAAAGCAAGAACAATTCCTATAGTTTAAAATCAAGGCTAAACCCTCCCTCCAATATTTGCTAAATAAACACTTTTAAATAAGTACTAGACCACCCGTGACCCGTTGGGTCACTTTGTTATATTAGCTATGGAATTCATGTATGAGCGTGACACTTGTGGCATAAAGAAAATAGGTTTTTTTTACATAACAGAAGCATTTCTATGAAAGTATATTAAAATGAAAAAAGAATATAGATAGATTTCTATGAGTCGTTCTGTTTATTGTAATTGTTTTTTTTTTAAATTACAGTTACTGAATTATAAGTGGTTGGCCATACTTATAGGTAAATATGCACTGAACAGGTACCATAATACTTATTATAGTTAAATTCAAATTTTGATATATCATCTTTTAAATGAAATTGTTAGTTGAAAGTACAGAATAATAAAAAAACTCTCTCCACATGTTAATAATGGCTTTTTAAATAGAAAATGAAAATAAAATGTAACTTTTTTCATTTAATTTAAGCAAACATTCAGTACCCATTGTGTAAAATATTTAATTTGTATGTTAATAATAAGGTCAATAAAATTAAGACAATTCTTTTCTATTTACATTTTTTGTACAATTAAAGTTTTTTAAAGAAAACTTTTGTTATCCTTTCGCTTAATTGAGACTTCTTATCAGGTTCTAACTCTCTTATATCCAGATTATTTATATTAATCCATTTATTTTATTGAATATGTATCGCTGAAAAGCACGGGTGCTTAAGCACTTATTGTACAGCAAATAAATATTGTATTTATATGCTAATAATAAGGTCACTAAAACTAAGACAATTTTACTTTTCTATTTACAACATTTTTTGTACAATTTGAGTGTTTTAAAACAGAGGGAGTAGGAGTGGTAGGGCGATTTGAGAAAGGAAGGGGGTACAGCAGGCTTTCTCGCGTACGTAACGAACACAGAGGGAGTAGGAGTGGTGAAATCTATGAGAGGGAAAGTGGGAGGTGGTTTCGTTCACCGACCGCTAGTATGGCTGATATTAATAATGAGTGTTGTTTTTTTGTTTGTTTGTTTTTGTTTTTTAAGAGGGAGGAGTTTTTTTGAAACTGCGACAGACTTTACGAAGTCCTCCCGTTGAATGTTTTTAGCCGTGAAGAAAACAAAAAAACTATTTGATGAAATTAAATGAAATTGTTTATATTAAAAGCGATATAAAAATTTCCAGAATGAAAAATTTCATGCGTTCGTTAATCATAATAGAGAATAACGGAATTGGAATAACAGATTGAAGACGATGCTATTTACGCATGCGCAACCGGATGTTGAAAACCGGAAAGCTGAAAGCTGATTGCAAACATACAAGGTCAATAGACTTTTAGTATTATATAGATTTACTCTGTTGTTTCAAGCAAATACAATCGATTTCTCTAAGTTTGGGGGAAGCGAGGCTCCATGCCATATAGTTTTAAATATACGCTAATCCCCCCCACCCCCGAGCTTAAAGTTTTACTTTGGAAATTTTTGTAGATGAGTGCCCTCAGCTAAATAATCCTCCATTACACAAAAAAATGAGATTCTACTTTTTATTATGCGATTACGTGTGAACACCATGAACAAAAGTTGTCACACGTAATCGCCTAAAAAAGTAGATTCTCCTTTTTTAGGGAAGGGAGATTATGTAGCTGAGTGTCCTCGTCTATTTTTAAATGTAGATATATTTTTTTTTTAATTTTACAAGCTTTTTAATGTTTACCCTTCATGTATTATATCCCAAATTGGAATAAACTTATTGTAAGATTTTCATCTATATTTTCCTTGTGTCATTTTTCCTATTTATCTACTTGTGCCATTTTGCCGGTGCCATTTTGCCGGTTCCATCTTTACTTAAATGTATATGGTATTTGCATTTATACTGAAATATGATTTACCGGATTCCCCCATCCCTTGAATAAACGACTGCCCCCACCTCACAAAAATTGAAGGGTGTTTACTAAAGAGAGTTCAGATTACTACACGAGCACACATCCAGTGAATTTCTATAAAACAGAAGAGACTAATTTTATTGTTTTTTCCGTAAAAAAAAGAGAAACTTTTGTTTTCTTCTTTTTCGAAGCATACCCTTTATATGTAGATACGGTGCCTCCAGTATTTTTTCTCTTTCCTGGGACCCTCGGGCTACTAAATATATGGCGAAAGGAAATAGCAACCCTTGGGAATAAAAGAAAGGGGAAATGACGCTACCGTGTAAATAAACTTGTAATTGTGCAGCCTGGTATGTACTGCTATGGGATTAGTCGAGACACTTTGTCTATCTTATGTATTTAATAGTCGTAAGAGATAGGCCGACGCGTTCGTCTGCCATCTGTATGTCTCTCCGTATATTTGGATTTTTGTAGAGAGTAATCAAGAGACTGGGAAAAATAACTGCAACAGTAGCTTCTTTAATGTAAGAATAAAAAAGATCTATCTCCCACTTCCCCTGTCTATTTCTCGCGTTATATATATATATATATATATATATATATATATATATATATATATATATATATATATATATATATATAAGTATCGGACCTTTATTTTTTCGTGCGAAATAAAGACGATAGGGCGGCGCCACTACGCAGTGAAGGAAGACACCTTCATGCACATGTGTGAACTTTATCACCGTCTACCTGTGCGTTAGTCGCTGCCTGTTGGTCGCTGAGTAAGGTGCTACACAACGTGTTCGTCGGATTACCGATTCTCTCAAGATTACTGAACGTGTGTAGCAAAGGTACTGCATCAAGTGTTGTCAAAAGTTTGGTGATTCGCAAAGCAAAACAATTCGTAAGATTCAGCAGGTGCTTGGAGAAGATGCGATGGATGTAACATAAATTAAGGAGTGCTTCAACCGATTCAAAAATGGCCGCACATCAGCAGAGAGTGAGCAGCGTCTTGGCAGGTCCCAAACTGCTCGGAGTGCAGCTGTTGTTTAGAGGGTGCGAAATTTGGTGATGGAAGATCGTCGTTCAACTGTGCGGGAGATCACTCAAGAGGTCGGAGTGAGTAAAGATTCCGCACATGCAATTTTGCGTGATAATTTAAACATGCACAGAGTGGCTGCAAAATTTGGGCCCAAAGTTGTTGTCGCAGGAACAAAAGGACCTCCGTTTTCAAGTTGCACAGAACATTCTGGAAACCGCCAACACTGATCCTGGGTTTCTGAACACCGTGATAACTGGAGATGAGTCATGGGTGTACGGGTACAACCCAGAAACAAAGAGACAGTCATCGCAATGGAAGCATCCCGAGTTTCCAAGATCAAATAAAGCACGACAGGTGCGAAGCAAAATCAAGGTGACGCTGACTGTATCCTTTGAATTCCGTGGAATTGTGCATCACGAATACGCACCGGAAGGACAAACAGTAACAACGGAGTACTATCAATATGTTATCCAGCGTCTCCGTGACGCAGTTCGGCGCAAAAGACCAGACATGTGGACGGCGAAAAACTGGCAACTGCATCACGACAACGCCCCCGCACATTCATCCCAATCGATTCAACATTTCATGGCCAAACATGGAATTTCAGTCTTTCGCCAACCTCCCTACTCTCCAGACATGGCTCTTTGCAGCTTCTGGTTGTTTCGAAAATTGAAGACGCCATGGAAAGGTCCCCGTTTTGAGACTAAAGAAGTGATAATGCAGAACGCGACGGCAGAGATGAACACCATTCCAAAAGAAGACTTCCAGGGGTGTTTCCAGCAGTGGATGGATCGGTGAGCTAAATGTGTGCAAACACAAGGAGCCTACTTTGAAGAGGATTAGAGTCCTAACCCCGTCAGGTATTTGAAATATTTAGACATGTCTTGTATATATATATATATATATATATATATATATATATATATATATATATATATAAAATGTATTTTATGTAATTGTTTTTATTTGGTGATGGTAGCGTTTGTTACTTTGCTTACTAGTATTATTATAGTTGTTCACTTCCTAAGTGATACAGATTAATGCAGAAGATTTCATTTTTAGTCGCCCTAACTTTTAAAGGACGTATATGTTTATTAATCTTATTACATAATATTACTTTTATGTACGTATAAAATTAATATTTGCAAAATATTTTGGTATCTTACCTACTTAGGAGCACTCTTTCAGTGTGCAAAATTTCAAACTTGTGCGATTTATATCATTGAAGTTATTAACAATATTATGATGTGCAATAAAGCGAGAAACCCAGTTTATAAGAGTACCCGAAGGAGTAAAAATTACGTCTGCTGCCTATTACAATCCTTTGAGAGAATCTCTGGTACCTTGGCTAGATGACATAAATCTTGCTCTACTGAGGGACTATGTTTTTATGCACGACAATCATCCTTCTCATTTTGCCTATACCACTGAAGCATTCTTAGCATCTTAGGACATTAAAAGTACAAGGTTGATGATCTGGCCTCCATGTTATCCAAAGAGAAAACTTTTGGAGTATTATAAAACGAGATGTTTATGCCAATGAACGTCATTTTTCGTCTAAAACGGACTACTAGGAAGTCATTAATAGTGTAGCAAGGGCAGTTCCACCAGCCACTATGAAAAATTGACTTATTCAGTCAATTAAATATTTTTTGAAGTTATAAAGGTCCACGATGGTTATGTGATTAAATAAGAAATTTGTTCATTATATGTATTGCACTATATATTATTATATATTTAATTATATCAATTAAATGTTAAATATAACCGTCATTCATCTTTCTTTTATTTATTTATTTCGTTATTATCACTAATAAACATTATTTTTGCTATTTTAATTGACAAGCTATTACCATTTGACGGTAAACATTCAGTAATTTCGGCAAATATGTTATTTTGCAAATACAAGCTATTATTTTATGATTATTTTTAGCAACACTTAACAAAGTGCTAGATTATCTGTAAAAATAATTCCGAAATTGCGTCAATGAAAATTGAGAAATACCTATTTTGTTTAAAAAGCTATTATCGCTGGTCACAGTATATATATATATATATATATATATATATATATATATATATATATATATATATATATATATATATATATATATATAGGTGACTTAGTCCGGTGTTCAAATCCTGTGATCGATGGTACCGTTATGTATAGCTATGAGTCTTGATTAAGATGAAATGTGAACAATGAAAGAAGGGCGCTCTTTAAGGGAAATATAAAAAGCTTATAACAAAAGAAATATTGCAAAGTTCACTATCCTGACGGAAGACGAAAACCGTCAGAAAGCTTACCATGTTCATAAAATGAATAATAGAAATATTTCTCGTCTCTCTCGTATAGCTGTCTCAGCGGCCATATGCGTGAAGGTGAATTTACTCCGGTGATCAAATCTTACAATCAGTGGTACAGTTATATTTAACCACACCGATGTATCTTGATTAAGATGAAACTTATACCAATGTGGATATTGAAGATATATTTATATATATATATATATATATATATATAAAATTATTTTTTAATATTTCACCTACGTACAACGTCGTTTCGAGCTTACGGTTCTCATCAACGCAGGGAAGTAACAATCTCAGAAGGTCATAGGGCGCGAACCCGGTTCACCGAGACACCTTGACTATTTAAGCGTTAACCATATATATATATATATATATATATATTCCATTTTGCATTGTGTCACTCTTAGCCTTTCTTTTGCTGCATTATTAAGTGTAAATGTTACGCTACCATATGTTATTTTTTTATGGAAATCGCACCACACAAGGCATGAAGCCACTTGAGGTAAGGTGCTAACAAGAACAAATATGATTATCGCAAGGACATGAGATGCCTATTGATCTTAGTCTTGAAAAGACCAAGGCTATAGGTAGGAGGAAAACAGTCATCAGGAAGAGAGTTCCACAAGCCTGCGGTTTTTGGAAAGAAGCTACTGGAATAGGAAGTTGTATTACAATGAGGTATCAAAACAGCGAATTGATGGAGACCACTAGACCAACAAGTAAAACGAGCTGTAACAAAAGAAGCGGGGAATAGGAGACATAATTCTGAAAAACACATGCCATAATAGTATTTATCAAAAAAGACTGAGACTGTCTGTGAGAGAAGGGGTATACAGAAGAAGAAAGTGTAGGGCCAATAAAATTACCGATATGTTTCTGAACCTTATTAAGAACCCTCAAATTAGACAATGATTAACCAACCGAAATTTAGACGTTAGTATGGAAGGAAGTAGCGTAGCAGCCCTCTCTCTGCAAAGGGTTAATCTTGAGGTCTCCTAGTTTTGTAGAACTCGGTGTAGAACTCTTCACATCTGATTAAATGATTTGTTGTGAGGGCGCCATCGTCGTCTTTCAATGATTTGTTGTGAGGGCGCCATCGGCGTCTTTCAATGCGATGATGTTGTTTCTCCCAATGCATTGTTTCTTTTTAGTAGCCTTGAGACCTTTGTTCTCTCTCAAAGCGTTTAGCTGTTCCTCCTCATTGTAAGCCCTTATTTCATCATTCAACCGGCGAAGTAAGGTTTGCATACTTCAGAATATTCAATGTGTTGTATATTCGTACCTTCCTTTTTCATCTGTCTCATTTTCTTTTAGTAGTTTGGTCTCTGCTGAGAGCGTGTCTGGTCTTGATGGCTTGTCTCTTCCAGCGGTGTCCAGTGTCGTTTCTAAGATAGTGGAGGTGATAAAATCGCATGTTGTGTCTATATCTGATCCTGGTAGTTTTGCTTCAAGTGCTTTGGACCTATTAGTCAGTTCCAGTTGAAATTCTCCTGCCTTGGTACATAGCAAATCGTGGTTCTGTTTTTTTGATTTTTTATGCGTTTTGCTCTCTTTAATTTGGCGTTGATGCAGAGCGAAACTCATACCAGGTAGTGGTCACTCCCAGTTTAGAATCTGTTGAGGACGGAGACATCTATAAAGGTGTGCAGTTTATTGGTTGGCATGTAATCGCTTTCGTTATTTCTGGAGCTGTTTGGGGAATCCAAGTCCAGCGTATGCTGAGCGTCTTCTTGAAGAATGTGTCCATGATCTTCAACTGATGTCTCTCAAAGAAATTAATAAAAGTGTCTCCTCTGGTAGTCCGTTCTCTGAAACCAAAATGATCAGTACTTGACTTAACTGGTCGCCCTCTCATAGCTTTAGCACTAAAGTAACCGATGACAATGGTATAATGGGCTTTGTTGTTTGTAATAAGGTTGTCGATTTCCTCATAACTGACTTCGACTTCTTTGTTTGTGTGGCTGCTGGTTGGGATGTACGCCTGTATAATGCTGAGTTGATATCTGGCACTGATCTTTATCGTAATTTCGGCTACTCTATCAGACTTGCTTTTGAAGTTGGTAACGTTGCCTGTGATGTTCTTGTGTATCATAAAACCAACGTCATAATGACAGGTGTCTTCACCTTTGTAGTATAAGTTATGGCCACTTTTGTTGAGGGTTATGCACCCTTCTCCTTTGATTCTGATTTCGCTAATACCGATGATGTCAAACTTTATTCTAGACAGCTCATCCTCCAGTCTTTCTGCCTGTTTCTGAAGATAGGGTCTTGGCGTTGTATATTCCAATCTGTAAGTTCCAATGGCAGCCTATTTTAACCCAAGGATTCTTATCACCTTCTGCTCTGTTGTCAATCCTCTTGCCACATAGACTGGTGACTCTAGAGCTGCTGAGAACTGAGGGTCTTGTTTTGTTGGTGTATCTCATTCATGGGGGTGTGCCATGAGGTCAAGTAGTTAAAAATCTTGCAGCGCGATGGGGTTTTCCTAAAAGTAAAACACTTGTTGACGCTGCATTTCTTAATACGGTAAATGGCTTTAAAGAATCGAAACAAATTTGTTCACATTTAATTATTTTAAATACGCGGAATGAGTTTTCATAACTTCCGGTCAGGAGATGGCATTTTCTTAAGGTTGCGCAGAATAAGTCAGGTAAGTAAGTAAGGGAGATAACTCTGATGTCAGTCCAAGGGAGATAACTCTTACAGAGGTGTTGTGGTCATAATTTAGATCAAGCACTTTCCCTTTTTATAAGCGTACCCAAATTCTCAGTTGACTTTCAACCGCACCGGGCGTTGAACATTTATAACCTTTTTCTTACCATTTACTGTGAGCGGTTCAAGATAAATTAAAAACAGACGGTTTGTCCCATTAAGCACTTTACATAGTGTACCAATAAGGAAAGGACTTGGATCAACCCCAGTTTCATGCGAACCCTATACCTGAGAGAGTGATCACGAAACATGTCTTTGCTTAACCCATCTGTAGAGGTCTTAGGATGCCGCGCACTTCACGCTAAATTGACCTTGTATCGAACTTATCATCTTACTAAGGCGAGTAAATATCTTTCATATTCATTTTCTTTATTAGCCAGAGTTGGTGGAGGGAATCCTTGCAAATTGGGTTAGAATGGACTCGGAAGTACTGGTAATTCAAGAGATGATTCCACATTCCCTAAAGATCCGAAGTTGAAGCCTCGCCACCGCATTAACTTTAATTCGCGGTAAGAGAATAAGTCACATATAACAGTATAGAAACAAATGAATTGTATAATTTATTTATTTTTAATTAATTATTATTTTTAATTATCTATTATATTTGTTTATCTTTACTTACAAATGGATGTTAGTCAACTCAATTAATGGTTTGTGTAAAAAAGAAACAAAATCCGAGTAAAAGTGGTTAATTGTTATGTAAAGTCATTCTTAGAAATAGATTTTAAGCGAATCGTTAATTCACTATTAAGAACACCAAATTACATTTCACACGCTAATCCCACGTCAGTAGACGAATAGATTTGGAACAACTAAGTTTACTTTTGTTGTCATGTAAATCTAAAAGAACTTACTTTGTGCTTGGTGTTAATTAGAAACGACTTATGTTCTTATCACTGTCTGTCAATCAGTTATTTCATTATTCCGTTATTTTTCCGTTAATCCGTTATTCAATTATTCCGTTATTCGGTTATTCCGGTATTCGTCTGATTTTCTAAAAATCAGTTCATTATTTTTTCACAACATTTTACACAAAGTTAGATGATCATGAACGAAGAAACCCGACTGAGCCATTTTTTTTTCAGAAAATGCTTTTAAAATTTCCCAAATTTTGAAAATATGTAAAAATTACCTTTTCAACATTCTCTAAAAGTTTGAATTAATAGTTATTTATTTAAAAAGGTACCGTCGACCCCAGGATATCTCTGAAACCTACACCATTAGAGAAAAAAAGTTCCTTCCCCCTAAAATGGAAACTATTGCACCTTTTCACAATGTACTCATCGGTTTATCCATCAAATAGCATAAAAGTTACGATCAATGGTTGTTTGGATAGGTCAAGTACATTTGATCGCAAGAAAGGTCTGATTTTCCGCAAGGGTGCTGAAAATGACCACCTCCTGTAACCTAGTGGTTTAATCGCAATTAAACATGTGAAATCATCTGACTCGCAATCTCGAATTTCACTAATGACTAAACTAACATCGAAGAATATTTATAATATGGAATTGATTATTTCGACTCCTCAATAACCGGCCGGGTAGCTTGATAGGTTTCTGAAGAAGTTTTACTCATGCCCACCTTTGCGTTTCGCAAACTGATTTTAATTCACTGACTATTTCAAACGTACTCTCTCTCTCTCTCTTTCTCTTCTTCTCTCACCATCTCTTTAATTTGACGTTCTCTTGATCAACCACTCACAGTTTCTCTCAGCTCAGTCACTCGAACACACACACACACACATGAATAAATAATATATATATATATATATATATATCATTTCACCCCTCCCAAAGTTATGAATTGTTTCGGTTTTGATGATGTACTCAATGATGTACTCAATATATACTGCATATTTATAAAGGTCTACCTTGTATTAAGCACCTTTGCAAAAAATATGGGTTTTAAGTTTATTTTATTAATACATTTGAACTCGTTTATATATATATATATATATATATATATATATATAAATATATATATATATATATTTATATATATATGTGTGTGTGTGTGTGTGTGTGTTTGTGTGTTTGTTTGTACGATTGCGTGTGTGTGTGTGTGTGTATGAAATTATTATAGACATGGTAATATCATTTGAACGGTTTCCATTTCTCCTACTCGCCTTTCACGACTCTAGTGTATTCTAACTATGTAACAGAGATTATAAGTCGGATTATTTACGCCCAACAAGCCGTGAAGTGGCACCTGTTAAAACCTCATATTGCGTTCTATCTCACGAAATAGCTTAACATGTCTCGAGGTTGAATTAACTTATATCGCAACGAAGTTCGTGACCGATGCAGTTGCCGAAGTAATGTGTAAGGTGTTGGATAAAGGTCAATAGTGTCGAGAGTCCAAGTTTCGAATCGTGCGAGCAGCAGAACAGTTATATATAGCCACACTGATGATTGTAAGTGGATATGGAACATATGTCTGTGAATATTAAATATTTATTATATGAACAATAATTATGTAACTCTTGTTTAAAAGGCGAAATAAATATGAAAAGCTCATATCTAGGCAATAATGTAAAAGTTCTCTCACCTTGGGAGATAGAAGACTCTCTGAAGCATACTATATTTGACTAATCAAATATACACTTATGGACGTTTTTTTTGTGTAAAATAATTGAATGAATGGTAATCTCCAGCAATATGTAAATATATTTACTTTGTTATTTCTGCACCCATAGGTATTTTAAAGTTATAATCTATTTACTGTTTAGTTTACTATTGTTATTTATGAATAAATTAAGTATCATTTATTAAAATATAATATTTAATAGCATTTTTTGTATAAACTGGAACTATATGCATACTTTTAAGAGTGAATCCATCGTTTTTTGAACAAAAATATATGCATGGGACTCTTGAATTTAATTATTACATCCTGCTAGAAAAAAAGAAAAAAATATAAAAAAAAGAAAATAAGGTTTCTGGATTTTGTTGAATATTTTTGTTTCATGTGTTTGTTAGCATTTTATAATTTCATTGTTAACTTGACTTGTAACGAATTAATATTTTTTTTCTGTTTAAGAGGAATTATTATTTAAAAAAGTTTCTGAAACATATGTACACAATATTATTTGTTGCTGCTGAATTTTTGGAGCATGATCACAAAATTTGATTATGTCATAAATTTTGTATTCTATTAAGTTACCATACATGAGCTCTGTTGGACTTAATGTTCTTATCATTAAGTTCAATTTCACCTACAAGATTCACTTGCATCAAAGCGATTTGGAAGGCTTCATTTTATTATGTTTATCAAACTGAGGTGAGTATTGTGTCTCTTTATGATTAAACTAAGTTAAAATATTTGAATTTTACTTTCTTTAACACACACATGTATAGAAGAGAATTCGAATGTCCTCGAGTGTCTAAGGTTTCCGTGTACAGGGGTTTGTCAGGACAACCTGGCATAAGGATACTCCCCCTTACATGTACACCCTGACCAAATGTTCAAAATAACATAGTATTCGAAGCCCAAATAAGATCCCCTCGGTATGGCTACACACTAGATTATACGAGGAATGGCGCACCTTCTCCAAGTGATGTTGCCTCTAGTAAGAGCACTTAGCTGGATACTCAACCAGACTAAATGAACTTCTGTCCTGGAATCCAGTAAGACCAAGAGATCACAAGAAATATATATTATGACATAGTTAACTGGTCAATTAGGGAGAGAAAAACTAATATTCTTACTTCTTTACTAATTCAACGTTTGAAAGGTAAAAGAGAACTTTAATAAATAAAAAACTCGGATATCTATGTATCTCATATAGAGATCAAGTGTGAGCCCTAGTAAGCGGCCCCTTTATTTCTGAGAACTTACAGTGAAGTGTAATATATATATATATATATATATATATATATATATATATATATATATATATATATATATATATATAGTGATTTTAAAGTACTTATATTTGTTAGATTGGTTCATCTGTTTTACGGCATATCAACTCTTTTCAGATATTTAAAACCTAAACACAAAATATATACAATTAATTGAACATATTTTGCTATTGTGCTATAGCTGAGGGAATTATGTGTACATACCTTTTGTAATGTTATCAGAAGGTATTTAATAACAACTCAAGCGGCTAACATACAAAGGGTTTAATTACTGTAAAAAGACAATGCACTAGGCAGCTACAAGTTGGACAATTGGCTTGTAATGTATACGGGGAACGATCCGGTTGTATTCGTACTACCATCGTACTCATCGAGGCTAGCATCGTTATCGTTGAGATGCTACTCGGGATAGTTCGTTGTATAAGGAAGGGGATGTCAGTACTTTTTCTACAACAATACTTTTCCCAACAGTATTTGCGTGTAACTGAACACATAAGATCTAATTGAATTTGAACTTTGCCTTGTTGATTCGATAGTCTGCGATGTATAAAACCAATAATGCACGGCCGAATTTTAAGCCATTTGAAGGATTGCCATAATCAATCTTCCTATCCTTATTTCTATTCACTGCTTATTTTCCTGTACAGAAAACAGTTAAATCGAAGGAGAATGCTTATTGTGCGAGTTATCACATAGGTATGAACCCCCATTTCCCTTCGAGATATGGGTAAGGTAGATGTTAACATTCACTGTATTGGTTACCATATAGTCATTATTAAATACCCAACATAGATGTTGATATACCATAAAACATAAAACCAAAACTAACTATTAGGTAATAATAGTCTACAAGAAAGAAACCCAATACTTCAACTCCTAGTGTGGACTCCTACTACCATGTCTCTTTTTCCGACATTAAATTGAAATTCATTTGCATGAGGACAACCTTGGCTTATTACTGTGTAAAAATAGCATTGACCCGTAAATTAGTGTCGATAACTTTAACAAGATTCCATGACTTCGATACATGATCTTCAAGATCGTCATGGCCATGGAATTTATGCTTACGTCAAGGACGATTACCTATGTGACACCTCAAAAGAAGACCCTGAGTTGCCCTTTATGTGTTTCTGTTGTGATCTTTCATCTCTGTTATTTATCCTCCTCACAACGAATTAAGCGAGTCTCTAAAACAAATTGACAAGATCCCGCTCGTTTGTCCCTCTGCTAAGGAAAAAATAAACTTAAAAAAAAGAAAGTAAAAGAAAAGAAAACACAAAATAAAAAATATAGAAATTTAATCAGTCGATAATAAGCTTAATGGCTGCTGTAAAAACAAAGTAAACGTAAAACGTGTGTATATAAGCATGCTGCATGTTTAGTGGCTGTGTGTATAATGATGTTTCCAACGGCAGACCTGCAACAAGAGAATATTTAGCAAAAGAGGAAGACCACTCAAGAAAATTGTTAGCTTCCTTGAAAATATAATGGCTTCTTAAAAACGCAGGTTCATACTGCGAAAGAAGGCTACTTTAGATTCCATATAGGTTATGCCCACTACAGATAATAGACACCCTTGTCAGTCAGTTTGTATGTCTATAGATTAACAGCTAATAAATCTCGAGTGTTCTCACGGTGTGGTTCAATTGATATCTATATATACTTTGAGAAAGACACAGGATCTTGGTTTCTGTCTGTCTAAGATGGCACAGTGGCTTAGTTGGTAACGACGCGAACTGAGGACCTGGGTGTGCCAGGTTCGAATCCAAGTCATTTCCACTGAGAAAAACGCTTCCATCAAAACCCACATGACATTTGTGTCTAATCTCCTGGATGGGGGGGATAAATAGTAATCACATTAACACTTGTCCACGGGTGGCCTCAGCCTTGATAAAGTGGTGGTTTCTGCTTATTTTTTATTAAAAAAAAGCAAAAAGATGAGCCTTTGGGCCCAGTCTGACAGGGCTGTCATTTTGTGTTCGGTTGGAAAGGATTGTTTTTCTAACTGCAACTTTGTCGTTTGTCATAAAATATTTTATCATTTTTACTTCACAAAATAAAATATTGTTACTTGTTATAAAACTCAGAGTTGCAATTTTATTTGGAAGAAAAATCCATTTGTTACAGCAGTCACCAAAATCACGTGATTGTCAAAATTAAACACTGAATTAGGATGGATACAACGAGCGGATGATCACAACCTGTGCAGTGAACACACTGTCATAAATTCTCCGTGGCCCTCTATGATCAACACTACTTTAATAACCGAAAGAGTAAGTTAACATAACATTTATTAGATTGTAAGAAAGTAGACAAATTGGTGTACTTTTAGATATATGCAGAAAGTCCAATTTTCACCATTTTGGAACGAAATTTTTAGTCATCCTTGTGATCAAATGAGATTTTTTGTGGGGTCACCATGGTGGATTTTGAGCAAAAACTGACGCGGGAAACGAATTCACCCTGAAAAAATATTTGACAGTTTGTTCATGGTTATATTAATTCATGCAACATAGAGTGAAAAACTAATAAACCAACATATAAGAAGAACAATAGAATAACGGAATAACCGAATAACGGAATGACGGTAGAAAAAAAGAATAGAATCGCTTTTTTAGGTTTAGTTTCTATTAACGTCATATTTCTCATCTATATTTCTTTTTCTTCAATTTTTTCTGTGAACTCCTTTGAGGCACAGGTTTATTCCCATCCCAGGCATGTTTATGGGCAGGATAATCTCAACGTAACAAGGGCATCTCATAACATGACTGATACGTCCATGAGCCATGTAGTCCTTCTCCTCATCTTGGGAGTCTGATTTTCCTAAATGTTCTCAATTACTAAATGCTCATAACCGTTGAAATCTGCATTGTTCTCACCATTCTTCAAAAGTTGAAAAAGAAACGCCACCCTCTATTTTAGGCAATACCATTGCGTGGTTCGAAATTGTTTAGCCTTGGCATGGCGACCAGTACCATCACAGAATCGTCGGAATGGAACAATTTCTTTTGCATCCATTTCACAATTGAGGTAACGGGATTGTTTCTCTGTGGGCTGCAACACAGTCGTCTTCATATCCAACGTCACAAATACTTGTCATAATCCGTCCTCATAAGTAATCATATTGTGTTCATCTCATTCATAATTTTCAATCTTCTCATAATATTCGTCTTTATTCAACTGTAAATCTATCAATTTAATTAACCTTTATCTTCGAGCGTCTTTTAGCCTTGATGAGCCGTGATGCATTAGTGAATAAGAATAAATACGGACAGCACGCTCCAATTGTATGTATTTGATGGCCTGGACCTTCTTACGAATATTCTTAAAACAGACCCTCAAAAGTGACCCTCTTGATTTGAAAGATATGGTAAGGTTCTCAGCTTCTGACCTGTTTTTTCTATCCGTGTCTGGAAACCGGAAGAGGAAAGTACTTTTCGGTTTAAATCAGAGACCACAAATAAAAAGAAATAAATAAAAAATAAACTAAAAGTAAAAAAGAGAATGAATGAAAGCAAGAAAGAAACTATAGGTATTTAATCTGACGATCGTCATTAATTACGTAATGCATAAAAAGCAATGGAAGAAAAAAAGAAGAAAGAAAGAAAGAAAAGAAGAAAAAGAAAAAGAAACAAACTGCGGCTATGTACACAGACGTTACTATGAAATAAAGAAGATGAAAGAAAATAGAAAAGAATGAGGAGTTGAGGGCAGTTGGTGATAGATACGTATATATATATATATATATATATATATATATATATATATATATATATATATATATATATATATATATATATCATAATATAAAATAAAATAATAAAATAAGGTGCCAATCAAATTTTATTAGAATTCAAGCAAAGCATCTTAACGTCCTTAACTCATGAGTTTTCAAAGATAATTCTTCTCCCCAGAGGACCATTACCGCAGTGACATTACTGCATGTAATAAAAGGCAGTAATGTCACTGCGGTAATGGTCCTCTGAGGAGAAGAATTATCTTTGAAAACTCATGAGTTAAGGACGTTAAGATACTTTGCTTGAACTTTGAATTCTAATAAAATTTGATTGGCACCTTATTTTATTATTTCAGTTCATATTATGATATTAATGCTCTATCCAGTATATTGAGCTTCAGTTTTTATCCGGATGTTTCACTAATTATAAGATATTAGTTGACTCTTATATCTTTTGTTGGATTCCTTTATATATATATATATATATATATATATATATATATATATATATATATATATATATATATATATATATATATATATGATCGTCCTGAAATATAAGGAGAGATTGAAGGAGAGAAGGGGGAGGTAAGTCAATAGCCGCGATGGACAGAAAGTTGCGTTGTTTAAAAGACGATCTTGCTAATTTCCCGCTGGAATGCCAAGTTCTCTAATTGCATGTACAGTTTTGTACACACGATTTGATTTATTTCTTTTCATCTTATTTGTTGGATTCTTTTTGTTGTTTACGAGGCTTTCTATTTTCTATAAACAAACAAATGTGTTAAGTGATGTAAACAGCTTTCGCGTTACGAAAGAGAGTTAAGGCCATTAGTCACTACTGCCATTGGTAGGGGTTGAACCTCGCACAAACACATTAAAAAGGGGAGGATGGTAGGTTGTTGTAGAGGCTGAAATGGTCTTGTTATTCATTTTGTCGACAGCTATAAGGAAAACAAACAATGTAGTGGCTGGCATTTCACATCGGAGGTGAGGATTGAACTCGCGCGATCTTTTGAAATTAAGTAAACAGGTATCCAGTTGTTGGTGAATTCAGTGGGAGGATAAAATAGAGAAGAAAAAATGTTTTGTTGGAATTTCATTTATTTTCTGATTAATTAGACTTTTAGAATTGTAACCCACTATGGGGATTTTTCTCCCCGAAAGAAAGCTCCATTCTCGCACGTGAGAAAGTAGGAATATTCCTCAAAGATATGCGCTGAAATTTAAATGGGCCACAGATTTGGAGTACAAGGAACACCAACAGTACATATAATTAAACAATTTTACTTGAGTAAGTAATAAAGAATAATATACAGCAAGAAATGTTGTAGGTACAGAATGATGAGGTTTGCGAACACGTGCTTTCGCGAAAACTTATCTACAAAAGGATGTTCTGGTAGTAACTTGTACGCTGAGATCAATCGATTCTGGCTCTGTTCGTAGCTGAAGAAAGGGATACTGCCTACGAACTAGCCGATGTCAACTAAAGTAGGGAAATTGAAAAACGGAAGAATGGCTACCGTCGAACTGCCGTCTGAGGGCTCCGTCGCGATGCAGTTAAACTTTATACTAGACTAGTGGTAACGGGGAAGGCAAAGACGAAGTGGGTTGGCTACCAGCGATTGCCTTCGTAGGCTTCTGTCGCTAAGCAATCAACCGGTCCTGGTGTTAAAAGGACGTAATTGAAAAAGAGGCAGAGTCCAGGGTGCTTGTGTTTACATAGCCTTGCTCACGTAACTCCTAAGTGGGCATTGATTGGATTACCTGTTGGGCAATCCATGCGACCCTTAAAGGTACAAGGAAGACACTCACTGAGCAATCAATGAATGTGTTGTAAATTAAAATACGGCGTTCTGATGAGAAAATATAGATAAATAATAAAATAGAAGGAAAAAGCACGAATGGTCTCATTTGAATTAACGAGAAAAATATATTTTATAATATATTCTCTGAGAGGAACCAAATCAAAGTTGCATATATTTCCCATGCGGGCGTCTCAAAACACAAGCGTCGCATCAATATACAACACATAAAATAAAGTAAGATACTTATCTAGAATATGAGTTAACAAACATAGTTACCTATCGACGAAAAGTTTAAACTCGCGTGAGAATTGTAACTATTAAAATGTCCTCGTCAGTTTAAAGGCCATGTTTTCTTTAACTGGAACAAATATACACCTACTTTGAGCTGTTTCACGTACCGCTTTTTTATGTCCTGCTGGGTGAAATTCAAGTTTTTGATACGTGTAACTATATTTTATGCTTCACCATGGAGGACATAACGAATTCATTTCTTCAGAAAGTTTCGGCTTGAAGCACACACGTTCTCCTCGCTCGAAGTAAAGGGTACGGCGGAAAGATCGCCCGCATTTTAAACTATAACCTTGCATTGCTAATAAACTTATACAAGTGTCTACATGTTTTCATTTAGCTAATGACTTACTATTATTTAGATAACTTTATCAACCAACATCGTTTGGACTGGTGCATATCGTGCTTCTGTTGTAGAAACGTTTTTGAAGAATGTTTAATCTGTAATTGCAACACAGAGAGCTTTCTAAGCTCATTACTTGTGAGGTCGCAATGATGCTGTTTCGACAGAAAATCACGCGAGTTTAAGCTCTTCGTCGATGAGTAGCAAATTTAAGAGTCACAGGTTCGGCACTTAAAAGAAAGTCTACTGGACGACCTTGAAGCGCTCGAACTCAAAATGGTGTGAGACGTTCTGTTAGTCTCCTACGAGTTCAGCTTGCAAACATGATTCTGCCTTCGGATTGTCTGATCGAACAGAAAACAGAATTCTACATACTGATCTGAATTTCTATCCATAAAAATTAATGATTGTTCAGTAACTGAACGAACGCGACTGGGAAGATGGCATGTCATGTTGTGACGCTGTCCTTCAGAATGTTTCTGTAATGACTCTTCGAGTGATTGAAAACTGCAGACACCATTTCCAACAGTGTATAGCGAATAGAGGTCACAAGTTAGAGAATATAAGTTATACAACCAAATAAAAGATACTGCAATCCTCTGTTTAAACAACAGGAACGTTAATTTTTCATAAATGTTATTTCCTCTTTCTTTTGCCAACTTTTCAAACGTGGGATATGTTTCTGTCGGACCTTGTATTATTTCACGATATATTATCGTAGGATAATAAACTTAGTACACATATTGGCGCGCAATGTCTCAAGCTAAAAGATTGCACTGAATAGGTTTTAGCGATGTACTAAATGTAATGAACGTTGTCTTTCACTTGTAGAAGGAGTTCGTCAGGCTTACTTCGAAGATTAAAATGTTACAATACCTATTATAAGCAAATAATATTTACATTAAACTTCAACTATTGTTGTTAGTTTTATGGCCTATATTCAGGAAACTTCCTTCCTATTCATTCCCATCAGCAAACACATATTCCGATTTCCCTTCGACGTGTCTTCATTTTTAGGTAAGTCAAACAGATAATGTTTACATTAGATTCAGGTGAGTTGACTTAGTCAGCGCAATCACGTTATTTATTTGTAAAGTATGCATTGTCTTATTTTATTTCAATCTTACGTACTCAAATATTAGATTTAAGTTCTATATAAACTCTTCTATAGAAGATTTTAGTTTTATTCCCTAGCAATTCCATTTACTTATAACAACTAATTTGCTTCTTTAGACTTTAATAAGAGTTTGGATACACTTTATTCCTTTTCATAATTGCATAGTAGCTATCCCAAAGTAAACTTTATTCTATATCTACAACTCGTAACTATTTCGTTTGTACGTTTTAATCTTGAGATTAAAGACAGAATTTGCGAAGATCCTATCAAGTTTATCAAACAAATACAAAAAGCGAAAGGGCAGTAGAGATTTCACCATCATTTTGAAACGCGCATAAAAGATAAGTTGCATTTATTTAAAATTGATAAATGTTACTAAAGATAGGATCTAATACCCACCCCTCAATGGGAAAACAAAAAGTATTTATTTCACAATATATTTATCATGTTTCTTAAAATAGTAAAATAAATTCCGGACAGATTAAATAATTAAAACAGACGTCAGTTGCAGTTATCTATAATTAATTTGTTTTTGTTATTTATTTCCTACAGAGAGGGAGAGAGAGAGAGAAAGAGAAAGAGAGAGAGAGAGAGAGAGAGAGAAAGAGAGAGAGAAAGGGAGGGGAGAGTTAGTAAGTTTAGAGAAATAAATTTATAACATTATTTATTTCATTTTCAAGACTTCAAGATCAAAAATGATTAGACGTACGATCGTTTCTAAGACGATTAGGGTTTATTTTAATTTTATTTTTTACTTTTTAATAATAATATTTCAGTTCTTCAGCGCCTTTCACAAAGGATCACAAATAAAATCAAGTAAAAACATCAATATTTTTTTCTTATTTAAATATATATATATAAATATATATATATATATATATATATATATCACATTATTACAGTAAAACATATGTACATAAATGTATACTACTACTTATAATAATAATAATAATAATAATAATAATAATAATAATAATAATAATAATAATAATAATAATAATAATAATAATAATAATAATAATAAAATATATAATGGATTAGAACACCAAATTTCATATTAGGGAACAAGTAATTAATAATAATCATATATATATATATATATATATATATATATATATATATATATATATATATATTCATTATTTTTTACCAACAGACACTAGTGTGTCTTGCTTTTCGCGGTAATCATTGTAGGATAAATGATAATTACTGTTGGTCGAAGGATTCGATTCCGGTCAGAAACTCCCCACTGGTTCTGCAGCCCGGCATCTTTACCCACAGTCATCAACAATCACCACGAGAAATGGAAGAGAATTAAGATCTATATTGTCGAGGGATCGAGCGAACATAGACAGCACGTCATATAGTGTTCAATTCGCGACGAAGGAACATTGCATTACGCTAAAGTTAACAGCTTCTTTAATTCTCTTAAAGATGCTATATATATATATCATTAAATAAGATATACATTTTCTGTATATTTGATAGTCATTCTTTCCACACTAATGAAATTACGTTATTCACAAAAGTTTTTTTGTTGTCTTTTACTTTCTGCATTTTATCTTATTTCTCAAGCTTTCTTTTAAAGAAATGGTAAATATTTGAATATAGTTGTGTCATTATACTTTAGCCGAGATTTCATGCCGATTGCCATATTTCCCACTTAATCCAACACCTGAACATTCCAACTTAATTCAGCTTGTTAATTCTTCTCACGAAAAAGAGGCGACAAGAATGTGACCCAACACCTGTTAAATTCCAAACTATTTGAGTTTTCTTTACAGACATTTCATGTTCCAATACTAATACTTTCCCTTATTTCCTTGTTACTGTTTCTTTCTTTCATCAGATTTTATCAACAGAGTCTCTTCGACCCTCGAGCTGAAGAGCTGAGGATAAGGTTGGGAAAGGCGCTCTCGACTGTAAGACATCACGCATACTCCTCTGTCAAGGTTCGTCTAAGGAAAACCAGTTTTACAACATGTCGATGACGTGCCAAGTCAGACATTCCCAAGTCCCTTTCATACGGACGTTGAATACAGCCTGGTCTGCGAAGCCACTGCGTTCCTCTCATCCTCTTATCCAAAGAAACGCTGAATGCACTGGAAGACCATTACACGGCTCATATGCAGAGGAAGTACATCAAGTCGATAAAGGATATGAAGAAAGACGCACACCCCAGCTCTACTCTTTAAGGAACGATTTCTTTCGATGCCAAGTCTAAATCGATGCATCGACCTATGACTGCATGTCCGACAAATTACTTTCAAACTAGAGATCCGGTTCGAACCACATTCCGAAATCCAACAGAAAGGACCCTGAAGCGAAACCAACTTCATGACTATCGACTTGTTGCGATTGATTTTGGTTCCCGTAATCGTTTCGTATTGTGTAAGCGCTCTTGTCACTGCTCGATGTCGCCAAAGCATGACACAAAGACAGTGATATCAGCGAACGCGGAAACCGTGGCTCTCGCCCCTCCAGGCAAGGTAATCTCGCGTAGGAACGAACTTTCCACCACATCCCTTAGTCTGTGAATTTGCGGCTCCGACGCAAAGTTATAAAATAGAGACCACATTGGACAACCTTGACGTACCACTGAGAAACAGCAAACATAAATTTAATTTCAAACTTAAGCGTGACAGACAAACTGAAATCATATTTCAAACGTAAGCATGATTAATCAACGAAAATTCTAGGTCGATCCACGGAGAGAGACATTTTAGTTTAGATGCTTGGACGTATCTGAAGTAAAATGCTTCGATTTAAACTTGGCATTTAGCGATGAAAATACTATTCAAAACAAAAGCGTGATAGACAGACTGATTGACAAACAAAACTTCTTTAGAGATGCGTAGAGATAAAATATAAAAATAGCCAAATACTCCATTTTACTCTTTATTGCATTTCTGTAGCTTATACTAGCTCAGTATATTCGTATTTACTTTATAAAAAGTACTCCGGGGGGGGGGGGAGTCGGTCACCGGGTTGAAATGGACCATCAATGATTATCGCTATTTTCTCCCAACTTCGTTTTCCTAGAGTTTAATGCATTATTGAAACCAAATGTTTATGGGGCATACCTGTTAATACTTACACCTATAAATCGTTTTGTGCTATGGAAATGAGAAAAATACAAAATTGGTCCGAGGCCGCGACAAAGACGCCTCCTCCTGCGTCAGTGGTGATTCTTGTTCTTTACAGGATCACCTTCGTGACCGGATTTTGAACGTCATTAATTATTACAACACGAATACAGTTATACAAAAACATAAAGTTTTTATATTTTATATTGCACGCATTTAAGGTTTATAATAATAACATTGTTTTCCGTTCGTCTACACACATTTGAACATAACAAACTTTATTATCTAACTTCTTATAAATTGCTTGACCTCTGACCATCGTTGATAGCCATTTCTGATAATGTTCGTCTAGTCAGAAATTTACCATAAGTATGGCGCAAGACCGGGCTATAATGTAACATAATGTCTGATTGAGCATTTCTATTTCAAATGGATTATTTTCTAGAATTCTGCTAAAAGTATCAATATTTGACATGAGTATAGATAAAGACTGTTGGACATTTATGAGTGAACTTTGGTGGACATATTTGGTACAAATAAACTCAGTCTATGTTTGACTTGTCCGCCACGTTTTAGTCGTAGATGCCCAACAGTTTTTGTTTTATCACCGTTCAATGATGTACGAGGACACTTTCGTGATCATCTCATCAGTAGGTGTGATCCAGAATGGGTTTCACGCTCACCGGACGTTAGTCCCCAGAATTTCATCTGTCGGGTCATATGAAAGATGATGTATATAAAAAAAATCCTCCGGCTATTCTTGAACTGAAAAGGAGTATCATAACGAAAATCAGAACAATTCCAAGATAGGATGTTTCCGTGTTTTTGACAATTTTGCACGTCGTAACCAGGTGTGCTTATCATTGAACGGCGATAAAAGAAAAACTGTTGGACATTCATGACTGAAACTTGATTGACAAGTCAGGAATAGGCTGAAGTTTATTTTTACAAAATATGGTTGGATTGCAGAAAGGGTTATGGCTTTTTATTAACGATTCCATGGGTGACACCGTATAAAGAAATATTCGATAATTTTGCAAAAAGGCTTCAGTATGAATAACATAAAAGCTGATTTCATTGGTTGTCGTTCAAATGAGTTCACGTTTATTCTGCGTAGGTTTAATGGAGCTGCTAACATGACGGAAATCAAATCTGCTTCACACGCTTGTACGATTACAATCTTCAAAATCTACGACTGTTCAGGAACATTTGTTGATTTAAAGATAAATTTTATGCGACATCTGCCTTATTTTGTTTGAGATGCGTCCACACATCTCTATTATAGACTCTGTCCGCCAGTCGATCGTCGGTCTGTCACGATTTCGTTCAAAATAGAATCTTAATTTACTAAACGTGTATTTAATGAACAGATCTTAGGAATTCATCGAAATATCTCTCTATATACAAGGAGTTGCCCATCGGGTGGTATGTAATATCATTTTCGTTGATCGGTCAGACTTAAGTTCTAAAAATGATTTTCGAGTGTGAGTCACGTTTGAGTTTAAAATAACATTTTCGATGGTCTGTAACGTTTAATTTAAAATAATATTTTCGATGGTCTGTCAAGTTTAAGTTTTAAATAACATCTTCGATTGTCCGTCACCTTGAAGTTGGAAATAGCATTTTCGATTGTCTGTTACGACTAAGTTAAAATAATATTTTCGATGGTCTGTCAAGTTTAGTTTGAAAAATCATTTTCGCTTGTCTGACAAGTTTCAGTTCGAAATAGCATTTTCGGAGGTTTGTAAGGTTTAAGTTTTAAATAGCGTGTTTGATGGTCTGTCACGTTTAAATTTGAAATAGCATTTTTGATTGACTGTCATGTTTAAGTTTGAAATACAATTTTCGACTTCCGTCACGTTTAAGTTAAAATAGCATTTTCGCTGGTCTGTAACATTTAAGTTTGAAATACATTTTCGATTATCTATCACGTTTAAGTTAAAACAAGATTTTCAATGTTCTGTCACGTTTAAGTTCTAAATACCATTTTCGATGGTCTGTCACGTATAAGTTGGAAATACAATTTTCGATGGTCTGTCACATTTAAGTTTGAAATACCATAGCATTTTCCTCGTTAAACGGGAAGCTTGAATTTCTTAGTTATTTATAATTTATTTGCTAAGAGTTTTATCCGACTTTCAGTCTGAGGAAGTCATACTCCCGGTTATTATCTCCCCCGTTTGAAGGCGGTGAATAGTTTATTGACGTTCGTTTGCTCTTTTAGGGGTTAGGGTGTTATTTGGTGCGGCACCTTGACCCATGAGAGAATGCCGACGGGACCGACCAGGCTATTCTTACAGCCAGACCAGAGTTCCCACAACAAACTGATTTTGAGTCTAAGATTAACGCCCTGGAAGTTAGGTAAACAAATTCAGCCTTCGAGCTGGGATCAAAGTGAAGTATTTGTTCTATTTGAGGAGGCTATCTTCCCATGTATTACTCTCTCCTTTCGAAACGTGGTGGGTATGCCCTGCCGTTTGAGGTGCCATAAATTGTATGGGAGTGCTTATATACAGTTAATCTGTTTGTCGTCCAAAGTGCACCGTTTTTGGTAGCTGCACTGTTTGCACATTAAAGCCTGACCTTGTGTCATACTTTGCTCTCGGTAGGGTGGGGGATAAGGCAAGTAATTAGGGGCATTTGTTACCACGAAAGGAAATCACGGGCATGAGCAATTAAAAAGAAGAAAGCTGACATTTTTTAATCGAAATTCAGATCGAACTGCTTCGATCGATAACGATAATTAGGTCGAATAGAAAATGAATCTCTTTCATGGCTCTTTCTACCTCAAGTTGTAGTGTAGAATCTGCCAACTGAAAAGAATGAGAGCAAAACACGCGAGAAGAAAATAAAGACTTGCAAAATGTTTAAGTGCCAATTTCAAAATTAATTCATGTACTGCTCTTATAACATGCAGCTGTACTAGCTATTAAAGGTCTTTTGTAGAAGAGACCAACCACTAATGGAAAAATGAGTTTTGCAAACGAAATAATAATAATAACTACGATAGTCATGCGCAGTGTGCGCACATGTCCTTGACCGTAAGAAATTTTTTGTTAATGATAATAAATACTATAAGAGTATTGAAAATATCCACTCAAAACAACAACCGACCCAGAAAATGGCAAGTCCTCACATTTTATGCGCTATCTTTCTGACAAAAGGCAAGAATTGCTGTTTTCAACTGTACATCTCACCCTCTCCCTTTCTCTCTCTCTCTCTCTCTCTCTCTCTCTCTCTCATTAAGTCTTATCCTCGAGGGTTTTTTTCTTTGAGAAAAGACGAAAAATTGAATTAGTTGTGAAATCAGTTAATGCAGTTACCAGGCGGTTTGAGAAGCTGGTGGCGAATGTTGGCGCCTATATTGAATTATAAATAAAACTCTATGCTATACACCTTCTCGTCATATTGATTCATAGTAAGAATTATATTTAAGTAATAAATTAGATGTACTTACATAATAGGTATTTACTTACACCACACCATATATATGAGGATAAAATACACGTGCTGAAACTATTTTTTAAGCTGTCTTTACGACACACAAAAATAAATGGTCACTTGTCGCTTAACTGTTGGGTGCTTCATTTATTCATTGGGTTTGCGGTAGGATAAGTAATTTTGTTTACAACTTTTCAGGAATCAAGGGCTCCCCAGGTAAGCGCCGTTCTAGTAAATAGGGACGATAGTTTTTCAACATTTCAGCTTCTTCCGATTATATTAGGGGTGAAATGGGAGGAGAGGCAATAAAAATAGAATGTAATATAGTGTTATAGTCATAGTAAAAAAGTATATAGTAGTGATTCAATCCCGAGCCACGCCGAGTCTTCCTGCTGGTCTTATACATAAAGTATACTCAGATTATCTACATTATATTTGTGATTAACATATTTTTTGATACAACGTATATAATTAAATCTGTTTCGTCGGTTAGGTGTCTGTGTTTTTGAGTTTCACTTTTATTTATCTTTTTAATCTACGTAATTTACGGAAATAAGCATCCCATGTGACACCTGGTGGCCCTGCTACGTATAACTATAATAATATTGTAACAATAATTAGTTAATGAATAAGTAATAAACATTTAACGGAAATTGGATTATTCCCTGATTATTGGTAATTCAAAAAAAGGTTAATTTTGTTACTAGCTCGAATTACGTGTCTTTAGTTCAATTTGGAGATATCAAATCTTTCCTTATCAATATAATCCGTTTTGTGATGATACCACTTCAGATTATAATCAGTGTCGGATTTGGATGAAGAAATGCCAGAAGCTGTTCCACTTGTGAGGTTCCTATACCCACTTGACGATGGAGGAAGGCTTTTTTTTTTAATAAAATTGATCAAAACCGAGAAGGTAAACAGGTGTTTAAAATTTCGGATTTCACAAGTCCTTTTCTAAAAAAAAAAAATAATATAAAGTTGCTTTATATTATAAAGATAGCATCGAGATTTTAAAAAAAAAAAACAACAGAGATACTGATTTCGCGGAATTGTTAAGAGGAAATCAATACAAAAACTGTCGCTATTATCGAATGATCGAATTAAGGTTCGACAAGCCTTTATTTATGAAAATTGAACATACTTTTAGTTACGGATGACCTTAATGACCTATAACCTTTTACGTTTCTACAGCTTTCCTGAATCTAATATTACTGTAGGGAACAAACATATCTAGCTACCCGAGCTATCTCCCTGTAACAAAAATTATTTTCCAGGTCAGAGTTTTTTCTCGTGTGTCTAGAATCTCTTTCTAAAAGGAAAATAGTCCCCAAATTTCGTCGTTAATACGAGATCTCGTATAAATTCTCGTACCAACACGTGGTCGAGAATTAAGACCAGACTTCTTCCTCAGTTGCTGTCAAGACATCCTGCAGACATGACCTGCCGTTGGGCACGCCGTCGAACAGAAAATACGCCATAGAGAAAATGCAAGTGTTTGTCGTGTGTTTAGCACATGCATACTTTACCTTTTTATAGAATAACTTAAGCATTTTATTGTATGGAAACAATATATCAAATTATATGCTTAATCTACGCATACAGGCCTCGGTTATTATCTGTATAGTTTGTCTAGAACAATCATTAATAAATTATATGTTTTTGTCTAAATAGGCCTTTACTGTCTTTTATTTTCTACAAGTGTGCGGAACAAACGCAATACATGGTCATTCTTAACAACACCCAACGTGCTCAGAGAATTAACTTAAATTCTCTACCCACGCGTTGCCAATCTTGATAAATTAGAATATAAAATATTCTTAATTCTTAATACCTAAATTAGAAGTGACAATTGTATATACGTATACTCTTAATGTTATGTCCAGTTTTATTCACTCCTTCCTTTTCAAACTGTTTTTTCTATTCGTTCTAACTTTCTCAGCTGGCTTCTTATAAACACTCACCCATAAACTGTCTTAGTTTTCTGATTTTCTATCTAATACATTTACGAATATATGTCTTAGTATTCACTTATTTAAATCTATATTCTACGCTTATACGCCTATTGTCACTGATATTTTAGGTAGGATCCTAACTAAGTTGTTAAGATTACTACCTTCATTTTGCTCCTCGTTTTGTCCTTTCTTCTATCCTTTAGTTTCCTTTTTTTCCTTTCATCACTTCCTTTTCCTTGCGAAAAAAGCAACACTTAAAAAACGAGGGAACAATGGAAAAACACTGAGGCGTTTAGTTGCAATTTGACTAGAATTGAAAAATTCAAATATTTGAATTTCAATTTATGCACACCAATCAGAGAACGGCCTATAATCACAGAAATAAAAAAAAGATGTTTTGAGCCGATCACATTATTAACGGGTCTATAAAAGCTGCGTCGATCGACGTAGAAACAAAAGGAAATCAACGGACGCATGACTGCGGTAGTTCTATTAGAACTCATCATCATTATCAACTACGTCGTCAGAACCAGCTAAATCGCCCAAATAAATAGACAACCATAGCACAGACTACATACGAGAAACGTCAGTATGACTATCGTTGCCTCATTAACCGCTATCGAAGTAATGGATTGCACAGCTTATAATAACACAACCGTAGATCGACGGAATATGTGACAGCAAGCCCACCGTACCAGCGAACAAGCAAGCCACCATTAAACTAATAACACCTTTATCAAACTCATAATAAAAAAAACATCGTTACAGAATTCTTAACAACTTACCAGACTTCATCATGATAATCATGCTATTGATTTTGTAGCGTGGATCCTGGCTTTGATTGGAAATAAATTACGGTCGCGTCTGTGGGAATGTACAAAGACCAACGCTGAGAATTAAAGTGGCGAATCGGTAAAATGGATAAACATGTGAATGTTGGGAATGATTGAGAATGGGTCATCATTTTGCAAGTGCTAAATGAAAGAGACGAAAATATGGTTACCGAAAAAAAAACATGTTTATACATATACAAATTTATAATGAGGTGTAAGGTATTTTGAGTTAGTAAATTGTTCGTTTAGAAAAGTGAAGAGTTCTCTTGTTTGTAGAATGTGGTATTTTGGAAGAAGACACTAGTATTAGAAGTGTGTATGTCTATCTGTTTGTTTTCTGTCAGTGTCAATATGTGTGTGTGAGTTCAGTAGACATTGTACTATGTGACATTTGTCAGTGTGTGAATATGTGTGCTTTTCTGTGTGCGTTAGATTGGTATTATTAGCCTCCTCTTGCTGAGTGCTCGCGTTCTGTCTTGTCTCATGCTTTGGGTTTTTGGTTGCTGTTTTTATCAGAAATTGTTATTTAACATAGGCTTGTTAAGTTTATTGTTGCAGAACAAGCGGGGATCATTTTAATTGGTTAATAACTGTATTTGAAATCATGTTTTTATTTATTTCGGTAGCGAACATAGCACAAGGCTATTTATCAGACTGTCTCCCGTTTCAACTTGATGCAGAATGGAAGAAATGAAAAGGAAATAGTCAACTAAACAAACGGAGAAAGAAAGAGTATTGATTTACTCCTCTCCAGGAGTTAGGCACAAGGCCAGTTTTTATCTTACTCCCACAAGTAAGATGTGACCCAAGGTCGGGTCAGGAAAGTGGGGTTTAAAAATTGCCTGGGCGCCTCAGGCAGTAAGCAATAAACTTACTCCTCCCCAAAGAGGGGAGGCAAAGCCTGGGAGGATGGACCTCCTAGAACTGCACAGGACAGACCCATATACCGGCGTAAATCAAGCCCCGAAGGCCAAGACAATACCAGCCTATGGGGTGCAGTATCCATCGGAACAGATACTACACTTTGATCTTCGGCGGAGAAAGAAAGAGTAGCTAGTAACTATTTACGTTCGTTCGCATCGTAGCTCATCACAATAACAAATAATATAAAAACTGAATAAATATTTAGAAAAGATAATCTCTAAACCTTAACGTTATTCAATTTATTCAAAACCATATGAATAATATTAAAACGATATAAGTTATCTGAGACATTCGTAACTGTAAAAGGAGATTTTCATGAAAATATTCTTGAAGGTTTTCTCGGAGACTTTCGCGTTATGACAACACCTGTTAAACAAAATGTACTTTACTAGTGTCAAAATATAATACACTTTGGATGGAGGTTACTTCGACTTCGCGGTTCGAGGCTTCAGTCTGAGAACTCTGTACGCTGGCTGTAATTCATCTAATAACGACGCCTAAGTGTTACGCACTTGGGCTGTATTACAGCAAATACAGGCGAATCGGCTCAATCATGGAAAAATAAGAGACAAATATATTAAATCTAAACTTTAACTAAAAGCTTATTTTAATTAAATGCAAAAAGAAATCATGTCGGTATCATATTATGCCAAACATTGTTCTGGGGTGTGGTCGTGTGTGTAAATACAACCCGTTTTGTAGTGATAGCTTCAAATGGCGTTTATCGCGTTTTGCCTTCGAACTCTTCATATACAAACATGTACTTCACACATAGACACGTTCACATAAATATATGTTTGCGTATGTTTCTGTGTGAGGGTGCTTTTGTTATGTTTTTTTGTATGTGTTCTGCTCTCTGTCTGTCTCTCTGTTTCTCTGCCTGTCTCTCTGTCTCTCTGCCTCTATATGTCTGTCTCTCTCTTAATCTCCCTCCCCCCCCTCTCTCTCTCTCTCTCTCTCTCTCTCTCTCCCTGGGCGTGTGTTCGGACATGTGGATGTTTAATCAGGTTTCATATGTTCATCACATGAAACCATTCGGGTGCCAACACAGTGTACGAATGCAAACATCTGATCTGAATTTCGATTTGGTGCTAATCTTTTTACGCTTATGTACACACACACACAACACACGCACATCCACACGCATATATTACCCCTCACACACGTGCGCGTGCACCGATCGCGAACCTTGCTGGAAGGGTTCCTGGTTCTTCCGTTTCATTAGTGTACCAGTCGGCTTCTTCTGATTTTGGTCAGGTGCATGAGGCTAAGCTTCGTTTTAGAATCTTTTTAAGCGAAATTGGATTTTGTCTGCGCGATGAAGTTAAACCATTTGATGCTGATGAGTCGCTACATCCGTAATTCAAATAATATGAAGCATTAGAATGTTACCTCCTCAAAGACTGGTACTATTATCAATTACGAATCATTTTCTCCGGAAGCATGAGATTCTTTTAGACATGTGAATAAGACAGTTGTACTAAGCACAGGAAAAATAGACGTAGGTATCTTTTTTCTAAGTCTCTGTCTCTGTCTGTATGTCTGTCTGTCTGTCTGTCTCTCACTCTCTCTCTCTCTCTCTCTCTCTCTCTCTCTCTCTCTCTCTCTGTATATATATATATATATATATATAGTGAATGCTTTTATTCGAACATGTACAAGGTCTGCTACACTGGCATGCCGATGTTATCGATCTACAGCTATCAAGAGCTGAGGTCTCATCAGGCAGAAAGTTTTTTTGTGATCCGATCTGGTCGGTGAAGTCCAGGAAGAATGGAGTCAAGCAAAGAAGAAGAAGAAGAAGAAGAAGAAGAAGAAGAAGAAGAAGAAGAAGAAGAAGAAGAAGAAGAAATGATAGCCATGTGACCAATTTTTTTTTTTAATTATTGGCTGTTAGAAAAGTTTAGTTTACAGTAATTCATATTTTTATTTTTATCCAACGCTGAGCTGAGGTAGAGGGGGGGGGGAGGGAAAGGAAAAGAAAGGGAAAGAAAAGAGAAAGAAAGAGAGGTAGGGAAGATGTTAGGGGTGGGTGTCTGTAGCCATTTAAAAGTTGTC
>OY744515.1:210180675-210230675 GCA_963556195.1 Sepiola atlantica | reverse complement strand
AGAAAAGCGAAAAAAAGAAGAAAAGCGAACAAAGAGAAGAAAAACGAACAAAGAGACGAAAAGCGAAAAAAAAAAGAATTTCTCATAATGCACACACGCATTAAATGCGTAAAAACGCAACATGTTGCTAAGGTCGTTAGGAAAATGGTTGAATCATTCTACTTCTCCAGAAAGTATGTGACTCCAGATGCAATTCTCTACCTATATAATAGTCAGATACGTCGTAAGATGGAGTACTGGTGCCACATGTGTGGAGATGCCGCTCAAAGCATTCTTTCATGCCTTGCCAACGTACAAAATCGAGTTAAACATGACGATGATTTCTTTTTATCCCTACAGCCCCTTTTCTCGCAGAAGAGACGTTGCTGGTCCCTCTCTACTTTATCGTTATTTCCACGGAAGGTGCTCGACTGAGCTTTTATCTTTTGTACCTCTTTGTTTGACATTCACATCAATGAACTCGTCCATCTACCACAATGGAAAAATACTTTTCTTTCTTCTATGTGCCTAGCGTCAGACGGAATTTCAATGGACAGAGCTTCTTTGCAAGGGCTTCACGTCTGTGGAATACGGTACCGCGGGATTACTTCCCTGCAGATTACATCATAGTTGTCTTCAAATTCAATGTCAACACAGATGCGGTTGATGAAGATATTTAAATTTAAAAAAACTGTAAATATGCACAAGGCGGTTACATGTTTAGTGGGTGTATAGTTGCAATACATGCGAACAACAGGCTTGCAGTAGGAAAAATATTTAACTAATAAAAGAGAAACCACCCAAGAAATGAGAAATATGTTTGATTTTATGTTTTGACTACCCAGAATTTAATTTCTGTAAATTCTCATAGCCCCCTTGGATGCAGTTAGAGATTCAGGAACACTTCTATTGTCTTCCCCAGTAAATCATACATGAGAATACACCTTTAGATTTCATGTAGATTCTCTAACCTTTTTTACTATGGGGAACACACAACGTTGGTTTCTTTATTTACGGCATATCAGCCATCTATGGGTTATTTAATGCTGTATAAATTGTCAAATATAATTCTATAGGTAGGATAATTATTTATATTCCTAAAATACATTACTATTTGACGACATTAATCTTAAAGATGAAATTTTTAAAATTAAAATTAAATATTTTTGATGAAGTCTAATATTTTGGTCGAATTTGTGTCTTTAAACAGGTCATTTAGATTTTTCGAGTTGTAGGATTTCCTGCGGCTTTATTGCAGATCCTGTCAGTCTATTAATATATGCTATACTGTATAAGATTATTGACATGATTAACACGTTGGAGACTCTTCACCTTCCAATAAATGTTTGTGAGTAATATATGTATGTCCTATATGAAGTCTGGCTACAACAACCCCTTCTCTTCTTGCTTTTCTGTAATCTAAGTGCAAGTCAGCAATAGTTGACCAAATTTTGTGTAATTTATTGCTTTGGCATTCATCCCAAGATTCTTGCCATTTTCTTTTTGATTATCCTGCTTATAGAAGGTCGAAGATCAGTGTATGGAATCATAGTATTGGTAGGTATCATGTTCAGTGATTCTTTTGCTACGCGATCCGCCTTTTCATTCCCACGAATGTCGATATGGCTCGGTATCCAGCATAATTTTATTTTACACTTCTTGTTATAAGTAGAGGTTATCTACTTTTAAAGATAAATGTTTTCTCTTCAAAGTATGTACGATGATTAGGTGTGGAAAGTAGTTATTCCGTCGGCTTGGAAACAGAACGCTCGAAACATCGGAACTTTCGTTTCTAATGTTATTTTAACGTACATTAATTTTGAATTATGGGTGTTAAAACGGCTCAAGAACTTTTGACATCGACACAGACATCGTCTCAAAGGTGCTTATTTCAAAGTTGTGGTTAGTTTGGCTCTTAGATCAACACTTAAACTGTGATGCCGCGACACACATACACACATACGGACAACTTTGCTTTATATATGCGGCATTTACAGAAAATACATTTTTCTATGTCATTTTCTGACTTTTTTCAGATCTATAGTTCTACGGTGAACCAATTTTAAAAAATTCCAAACCGTTACAAATTATCTCTAGCCGATGTCTTGTAGTACCTGTCTCTTCTGTCCTTGTGAGGCATTTACCTTGGGTGGGTTGAATCAGATTCCTCCTTGAAGGGGGGAGTGTCTTGGAAATATTAAATCTACAAACAATCCCTTATCACAAATATATCCCGGTAAGGGGAGATGATTTTGACGACGTTAGTTTTTGCCTTTTTTTCTTAGAGAGGTAGTACACAGCTGGTTGACACGTCGTGAGTTTTTCAGTTGAAAGTGGCGTATGTTAGAGAGGTGACAGTAGCAGCTGAATTTTCTGTGTCTTCATCTCGTTGTTCGGATTGCATATAGAGAGGCTTCTCTTCTAAGTTCTTAATAGCAACAGTTATAACTGCAAATCTATACTATGTCACATGAGTAGATTCAACCAATGAGAGATCTACTTGTCCTAATCCAGGGTGAAACTTTTAGGAAGTTGAATTTCTCCCATCGACTGTGTATCTAACCTTTCTCTCGTGGGTAGGCAAGTAAATAGGTCCATCTTCCTTCGTACACGGGGCCGAGTAAAGCTCTGATCAAACCTCTTGTATTTGGCAAATTGCACTTAAATTCAAAACGCATAAGTTCAAAATCGACTTCACAGTCTGATGGGGGTGATCTCTTCTGTTCTCTACACCCCCATTTCGCATAGAAAAAACGTTGCTAGTCTTTTTCTACTCTATCGTTATTTTCATGGAAGATGCTCGACTGAGTTTCAGTCTCTTGCTAATCCATGTAAAACTTATTACAGCACGCACTCGTCTTGGTACCACTACTGCAAATAAGTTTCATTTCTTCCTCCAGAGCGTTGTGAATTTCTTCAATTTCCAGGGATTGTCTGTCGTCTCTTCGTCGACAGAAATAGCTGTTCATATCTCTCATTGACACGTTGTAGGTGCATCATTTTATACTGGCGAGTAGTTGTAAAGGTTTTTTGTGCTTTTATCCTTCCTCATAGCTGCAATAATGTAACAAAACGAAATAAAATAAAACCCAGACAACATTGTTATTCAATGGCTAATGATATTTTAGAGCACTCAGTGAACTTCCTCTCGTCTGCGTCTCAGAAGGGCGAACAGAGACATAACTTCTAAAAACGTCCGAACACAGTCAGCTCAAAAGTCAAAAGAGAAAGGTCTTCCTCTCTTCCTCGCCACGCCTCATTACGAACTTCCATATCCTCACACGTACTCTTAACCTCTAACCTCACTTCTAATAGAATGTTCCACTCTTAACTTCTTGATTTTAACCTTATCTAGAAAAATACCGTTTTTAACATTATTTTCATACACCAACATATAATCTTGTTACATGGCTCAAGTTCTTTGTTGCTTTATTCTTTTACAGAATAACGCTAGCTTCACTTTCGCCCACTCTCCGGGGGGGGGGAGAATTAAGACTGAACCTTGAAAAAAAAAACGTCCGAATCTAATCGGTCCCACACTGTCTACCAGGCTAGAGTCGCTGACTCATCACCATAATGTTGCATCCCTGTGTTTTTTTTTACAAGTAATTTAATGGAATGTGTTCCGATGAACTTGCTGCACTTGTGCTCCCTCGACATAAATACCCCCGATCGAGCGGTCAGTCAGCAAAATCCCATCCATTTACTGTAGAGGTACCCAGATACCGGAGGAGGTTCTACCCTAATAGCTTCTTTTCTCAACGTGTTAGCCTTTGGAATTTCCTCCATGCCCCCTGTTTCCCTTACTGTACCAACATGCAGAAGTTTAAATATAATGTGAACAAACATCTCGTTGCACGACTTCCCACTTAGGATGCTCCTGCGGGTATTTTATTTACCTCTTCTCCAGGAGGTTATACACAAGGCCAAGTGTGAGTCCGTATCGTTAACCACTTAGCCACCGTGCCATCCCACATGACCCCTAATTCACAGTAGCCCCTTACGTCTCAGTGGCAGTTGCCTTCTTTGGGTTGAATGAAAGTAAAACAAATAATAATAAAAAAGAATGCAGTCAGCTCACAAACCAAAGTAAAATCTACAAACCAAACCAACATCTCCTTAAACATTTACAATAGTGTGATGAACAATCGACAATTCCCCCGCTATCAAATCACAACGATGTTGTTTGCACGGCAACTGATAAGGCTGAACTACTTGCCTAGCGTTTCGCCTAAAATCCCACTTTGGACTCAGCAAATCACCCCCTCCTTAAATTCCCATTGCGTACTGAAGCCACACTTAAGAACCTGGTCATCACCTCATCTCAGGTCAGAGAGATCATAAAAAAACCTTGACACCTCTAAAGCCTGTGGGTCTGATCTTATACCATTAATAGTAATAAAGAAATGCTCTGCTGAGCTGGCCTCTGTCCTCTCCAAACTATACAACAAATGCCTTGCTGAATCTTGTTTCCCTGATAGTTGGAAAATGCCTCTGTGGTACCAGTTTTCAAGAATTCTGGAGATAGAACTGATCCTCTAAACTACCGCCCAATCAGTCTATTCCCGATCTTTGCTCAAATCTTTGAATCATTAATCAATCTAGCGATAGTCCGGCACCTAGTTAATGCTAAACTTTTTTCTGATTATCAATACGAATTTAGACAAGCATGATCTACCGCAGATATCCTTACGGTCATATTTGAACGCATATATCATACACTGGACAAGGCAGGTGAAGCTAGGGCGGTAGCGCTTGATATATCCAAGGCCTTTGACAAGGTCTGACATAAAGGGCTTCTCCTAAAACTGCACTCATATGGTATTACTGGACAAATATTTAATATAATTAAATCCTTAAATCCTTTCTAACAAAAAGAAAAATTTAGGTTGTTCTCGATGGCCGTTCTTCTAAGCAACATAACATAAATGCTGGTGTACCCAAGGAATCCATCCTTGGACCTCTACTGTTCCTGATTTTAATAAATGACCTCCCTGATGTCATTGAGACTGAGATAGGAATATTTGCTGACGACACCACACTCTACTCTCGTCATGTGGGAAAAACCGACGCACACATATCTGAGGCAATGGCTGAATCCTTAGAAAAATGACCTCCAGTCTGTAGTGGATTGGGGTAAAAATGGATGGTAACTTTTTATGCCGCAAAGAAAAAGCTACTTTCCTTCAATAACTACAAAGAAACCTCTTCAACCAACGATTGTCATTGGCAAATAGCACCCTACCGGAGAGTTCGTCATTCAAACTCCTCGGTTTAACTTTCACAGATAACATGAATTGGAATTAATACATTGACGCCATTGCCTGGGCTGATGCAAAGAAGGTGGGCTGCCTCTACCGTGCTAGTAAACTTCTCACACCTGACAGTATGCTATATCTTTACAAAACCACCATCCGCGCATGCATGGAGTATTGTTGCCACATATGGGCTGGTGCATCATCCACTAGTCTCTCCCTCTTAAACAAGGTCCAAAATAGCGTCGCCAACTTAATAGGTCCCTCACTATCCATCAAGCTCCAACCCCTGTTCCATCGCCGCAATGTTGCTTCTTTGTTTCTTTTTTACAAGTACTTCAATGGATTGTGCTCTGATGAACTTGCTGCTCTGGTGCCCCCTCGACGTAAATTCACTAGACTAACCCGACAATCTGCCAAATCCCATTCATTCACTGTGGAGGTCCTCAGATGCCGAAAAGCTTTCTACTCCAAAAGCTTCTTTCCTCGTGTTGCTGGACTCTGGAACTCCCTCCCTACTCCCTGTTTTTCTGACGGTACTGACATGCAGAAATGTAAAACTAATGAAAACAGACATATCGCTGCACAGATCCCAATTTAGGTTGACCCTCCAAAAAAAACTTTCACCCTTTTTCTCAGTAGCCCCTTACGTCTACAGTGGCAGCCTGCCTTGTTTGGGGTGAACTATATTTTTAAAAAGGCGGAAGATCTCTCTGTTTTCTTTGCCACGTCTCATTTCCGACTTCCTGTACGTGACGTCATACCCTGACACGTAGCTCTAACTCTAATTTTTAAGTTCTAATGAAATTTTCCATACCTATTCTTACTTTAACTGCATGTGGAAAATAGATTTTAACACTATTTTTAAACACCTCTGTCCAATATCGCTACAGATCGTGTGTTCTTTGGTAGTCGTTTAAATATTTCTTAAAAGAGTAAATGAATTTATTTTCGTATAAGATTAATGAAAATACAGGAAATTTGAACAAGTTTTTGTTAGAATTATCATATTGCGGTCTCACGATGGTTTTTGGTATTCACACGTTTTAGAAGACCGCGCACGTTGTGTATAGTGACAGTTGTAAAATATGGAGATAATACTGCAGTCCGCAATTAAGACGAAACACGTGGTGTTTACTTCATGCTTTTATAAGTTGTGTGTATACACGTGTAAATTGAAGGCTGTCCGTAATGAGAAGGAGGGTGAAGCCTAGGTTCTATTTCTGGTGTGACGTCAGTGAATAAGTTGAACAAATTTTACACCAATCCAGAGTGTCCCACCCATTTTTGGTGGAGTTGTTTTCTCACTATAAATTTACATTGTGTATAAATTAGATGCAGCGGATTGCAGGTAAATATCCTCCCACACATGCTACACATTTAGAATTTTTCTTTTCTGTTAATATCAACTTATGTGCATCTATCTGGTTCTTATTACCGTTAAGTACAAATGTTTTTTTTAAGTAATAAATATGTTAAAACGAGATCTTTTTCAATTTGTAAAACATTCATACATATTAAAAACAGCCACACCAGAGTTCAGACTTTATTTGTGTGTGCTTAGTTTTAAAATCAGTTCTATTTACGCTCATTCTTCAACCCTCCTCTCTTTCTCCCCTCTCTCTTTTCTCGTAAACTACATTATATATATATATATATATATATATATATATATATATATATATATATATATATATATATTGTGCTTTTTATTTTACTTCAGTAAGTTCTCAGACATCAAGGGGGCCTTTTCTAGGGCTAACACTTGATTTCTATATGAGATACATAAATATTCGAGTGTTCAATCAAGATTATTATTTACTTCTCAAACGGTGTTTTAGTAAAACAGTGAAGAACACTAATTTTCCTCTACCCAATTGGCCACTAAATTATATTATAGTTTATTTATATTGTAGTGTATTGGTCTTACCGGATTCCATTGCAAGACTTCATCTAGTCTGGTGGAGTATCCAGCTAAGTGGTGTTATTTGAGGTAACATCACTTGGAGAAGGTACACGATTTCTGGTATAAGTCAGTGTATAGTAGTGTCGAGGCGATTATATTTGTGCTTTGAATACTATGTTATTTTGAATATTTGGTCAGGGTTTATTTGTCAGGTGCAGTATCTTCATGTCAGGTTGTCCTGACAAACCCTTGAACAGAGAGACTGAAGACACTAGAGGATGATGTCTATTAGGTAAACACTTTGGAAGACAACTTTCTTATATAATATCACGCTCATTTTTAGTGCTAAATATACATTGCTTTCTTCATTAAATAAAAACGCCTCTTCCTTCTACTCCTCTTCATATCTTTTTATTTTTCTTCTTGCTCTTCTGCCCCGTAGATCATACAGCCCTACCTAAAGTGCATTTCTTTCAGAAGACGGGCGATGTTCCTCATTTGGTAGACAGGGACAACACACACTTCATATTCTTATTCAACCTTGTAATATATTCTATCTATATATAACAGAGGAAGATTATATGTCTGTCTGCCCACTGTTCATGCTTTCTGCATCCAATGCGAACCAAAAAACACACCATTTATAAATCAGCATACATTGATTTTTAATGTATATAATATTATAAGCAAATAGTTACTATGTAGTATTTAAACTGGAATTCTTTAAAATGAAACGTTGATACAAGAGGGTGAGGAAGAAAAGACAGGGAGAATAACTTACTCGTTTAGCTTTACTTTATATATTAGACATGAACGATGCTAAATATATACAGCCTGATTCGCTATGGTTTAAACTTACGTCTCCTTGTAAACTAGTGAATTCTGACTTCTACTCTTCCGCTAGAAAAATATTGTACTAAAACCAAGAAAATAAAACGAATCCTATGGAAATAAGCAAAATAAATACAGTGGGACGCTTGCACTCCTTCATGTAAACAACCGATTTTGATATTCTTCACGCGGACATCGTTTTAATAATCCCAAGAAAAGTTTCGGAATGAAAATAACGGCAGACTAGTCGACGCGAAGATATATAAGTCATTAAGTAAATATTTAGCAGAATATGAAATTCTATTCTCCAGTATGCAAACCAATACCCTTTGGAAGAAGATTGCAAGCACAGCGCATCATCAAGAGTTTCGTCATATAATAAACCTTCTTTCCATCTCTTATAATATCCGTATGTCCAGGTTTACGCGCTATTATATTACGCTGTGTCAATAAAAATGTAGGCTTTAAAAAAGAGCAGGAATGTCTTTCTTTTTTATCAAATGATTGTTGACAAATAAAAGACTGACACGCCCATCCTGTTCAAGAAATGGAAGCATAATCTTTTTAAAGATAGCCCTCCTCTCCATCTTGTACACGTTTGACTCAGTCATATATATCTATTACTGGAAAAGAAGATAACTGCCCCCATTCACAATTTAGACTCTTCTTATCTTCTTAGTCAACAACGCAAAAATTATACATCACGACTCCAATATAAAAAGACTAAAAATTATTGAAGAACTTTATATAAAAACTAAACATCCTACAATCAACAATGTCAATTACGATACTAGCCACAATATTTTTAAATGCCTAGACTTCAACAAATTCTTAGCTGTAAAAAAATGTACTTTTAATTTTTTTTTGGGGGGGGGGGAATTTTTAATTTGATACCGGTTTCGCACGTGATCACGTCCCACATACGCCATCTCATCACCCATGCGTGCATTTAAAAAGCCATACATTATCGCACCGTTCAATGAACTTAGCAGATATAAACACAAGACTAATTCCCCGCCTGAAGACGATAGAATGAATTCATCGAAAATACTCGCAAAGAATGGAACATAAAACCTATGGATCCTACATACGACAATTTAACAAAAATACTCGGTGGCCCATTCGAAAAATCTATTATTAATGGAGATTTGGTATCTGCACGCCTGAAGTCGAAGCAAGACTATTACTTATGTATCAGAAGAAACCGAGAATATACTATTACTACATTTTAATGCTTACTTCAGTTTACAATACTATTTCAGACTTATGCTCAATTCAGGAGAGTAGTGCAGTATCTGTTCTGTTGTCAGAATACCATCCTCCCAAGCATTACCACCTCCTTTGTTGGAGGGGGGGTCGTAGTATCATATCTGAAGTGTGGTTATTCCTTTCTTCTTCTGTTTCTTTTTTTGGGGGGATAGTGTAGTATCTGTTCTGTTGTTATGATAATACCATTTTCCTAAAATGGCATCGTCCTTTATTTTTCTTGGGGTGTAGTGTACTATATGTTCTTCTGTCATGAGACCACTTTGCCAAGAATTGTCTCCTCCTTTCGATATTAGTATAGTATATGCGCGTTCATCACGATACCACCCCCAGGCATTACCTATTTCTTTGGGGGTAGTGTTCCTTGGTTATATACCAGCAACATTATGTGGTCGCAGTGAGCATGTTATTGCTAGTATTCATAATTTAAAAAGTAAATAATATAATTACAGACACGATGGTAAATAATTAAGCTTCTCTAACGATTGAGATATAAATTGTTGGATCAGGATATTCAGGAGTTATTTCTCTTGAACAATATTCAAATTAATTCCCCTGAATCAGAGGATTCACTCTTCTATTTGGAAGTAAAACGATTCGCTCCGCCCATGTGCGAGATTCAGAATAAGGCTTCTCGTCTTTCTGGCTTTGGCTTTCAAGTCGATCAGATGTGTTCAAACGACACTCCATCTTAGCACGGATTTTACGACATTAACGCGTTTTCCGTCAGACGTTCTCTTAACTGGCCGCCTCTATTGTTCCCATATGTATTTAACCATAGACCCTTCTACTGGCTCCAAATATCCTTCCCATATATCATCAAAGAAAGTCGTACTTCATTTTATAACGTGCATGCATCTCTCTATAAATTGTTTGGCCTGGCAGTACGTGCCTTTTTCGATTGTGTCGAGAAAACTACGTAGAATTAAATTTAGTACCTATATCTGTGATTTTTGACTCCTTTTATGTATCATGTTTTTGTATGCCTCTCTTAAGTTTGTCCTTGACAGAATTCTCTCTAAGAATGAGAATATATATATATATATATATATATATATATATATATATATATATATATATATATATATATATATAAATTTAACCGTTTCATTTTCATTGTCTTTTCCCCTTTTTATTCAGACCTCATGTGTACTCAAATAAACAAAACATACAACATGGCGATCTTCGTGCTGGAGAAGAGACCTCAACACGTGCATCGCTATAAAAACAACTCAGAATAAAATATGAAATACTCATATTTTTCAAAAACGAATCTTCACACTAATACAGCAGCGTTTCAAGACAAAACTACACGCGCAACGTTGATGCAACATCTCCCTATTTCTTCCAATTTCTGAACATTCCGTCCTTAGTTACTTAAAATGAGTGGGTTTTACTTAGAAAGAATTGAATAAAATAGGGGGATATTTATCTGAGGTTGGGGATGAATATCCCCCTATTTTATTTCATGCTTTCTGAGTAAAACACATTAATTTTATCAGTGGGTAAAAGGGAGAGGGTGGGGGGGTCTTCGTGAAAATTCAGATACCTCCGATTTCCTATAATGTCAATGTGTTCCTAAGACACTTTTAGCTCAAGCCTTAAATGTTAGACATTATCTAGAATCATAATCATGTAATAGATTTTGATCAAAATTGCAAGAAGGATACTGGACAAAATTTTTATTAGGATAATATATCTATTTTAATCTTCGTAAGGGGATATAAAAGTTGTGCTAAACTGCTATATAAGGGAATTAATTTTAACCATTTTTAGACGGGTATTCTTCTAGTATATATATATATATATATATATATATATATATATATATATATATATATATATATATATATATATATATATGCAAACATTGTTAAAAATAACAGAATTCGTCTGTTTAAGTATACCTTTTTTATTTTTTTTATTTTTTTTATGGTCTTATTTGTATTAAAACCAAAATAATTAATATATGATCCATAGGTTTCACATGTTTCACGAACGTTTTCGATTCTTCGTCGAATCATCCTCAGGTGTTAAAAACAAATGAACAAAAAAGCTGGAGAAAGAAGAAAATGTTAAAAAGACAGCGGAGAAACACGCAGAGATCGTTTTCGCATTGTTCCAGGAAGTCGTCGGATGGCATCACAGAACAAAATAGCATTACGTTAAGCTTATTAAAATGTTACCACTGGTTTCATATGTGATGTTATTAATGTTAGGTTGTTGCGCTTTTATGTAGATAGCTTCAAATATTTTTATTTGTTTTAAATTGGTTTCGGAATGCATAATTTTAGTGTTATTGACTTGAATTTGTCTTAACTGCCCTCCCTCTGATGTAAGACAAATTTAGTTAATAATACTAAAATTATACATTCCGAAACCATCATAAAAAAGGAAAGAAAACATGAAAAACTAGGCCATCAAAGCCTAAATTACAATCAGTATTCATTATCAACAGTATATATATATATATATATATATATATATATATATATATATATATATATATATATATATATATATATATATACTCACATGGAACTATGGTATTGTTATATTTATGTGGTAGCATATATGTATCGTATCCTGTTATGTATTTGTATTCCTAATCATTCATCATGTGCTATAATTATTAATTTAAATATTCCTGCATTAAAATATATATTTCCACTTACCGTACTGATTGCAATTTAGAATTTGATCGCCTAGTTTTTCATGTTTTCTTTGCGTTTTTGCTTTGTTTTGTAAAATTAGCACTGAATATACCCACACCAAGAAATAGGAGCATTTTACAAATATATTGGTGTCTGCCGAAACAATTGTATGCCAAATAAAAAATGAATTTGATGAAATGAGGTGAATCTGTCCTTTATAACATTGAAATGGTATACAATTAACATGAAAATATTGAATATATATATATATATATATATATATATATATTGATCATTTGCTTCATTTTGTGTTTATCTCGAATGGGAGCAAGTCAGCCCTAGAAAAAAGGTTCGCACGGCCACATGCATTCCGGACAGACATTTGTGTTGTGTTTTCTTCTGATGGAATAGATGTGGAATGCCCACACTATCAGTGGCTTAGTACGGTAACTGGTGAACTGTGTTTTGACTGTTTTATTTTCGTTTGGGGTGGGGGAATGCTTTTCATCGTTGTGCCGCCCGACGAGAAAGTGTATTCTCGCATATTGATCCCGTTTCTTTTGAATGCATTTGGGACTAATTCTTTGCTGCGAAAATCTTACGAGATACTTTTTAAAAACATTGTTTATTTTTTTTTTCTTCTGTCCTCTTCTTAAGTGGCCTGCTTGGTAGTGAAACACGTGTGGGGAAAAAAACTCTTTAATTTGGATATATATGATAAATAAATAAGCTTTGAAACAAAAAGTCTTTTGTGGTGATGAATGATCTCCTAAACGGAATGGTTTGGTAAGCCTTCAAAAAATCACACACACACACACACACACACACACACATATATATATATATATATATATATATATATATATATATATATATATATATATATATAAATTATTTTTGCAAAGTCTTGGAGTATTTTTTATTGTCACTTGCTTTTTGTTTAAACTCAAACGCAAAAGTGTTCATTTTTCTCTTTCAGTGTTATTTAATTAGCTGTTGGTGAGGGAGTAGACATGGTGTTCGAACCCATGAGGTGTATTCTCCGATTTCCCTAGAAATTGCTCTTACAGATTGCTAATCGACATACATTTATATATTATAAATAAATATATTATGGTCTTATTAGCGTAGTTTAACACTCGAATTTTATTTCTTCTAATACATTACTATAATATATATATATATATATATATATATATATATATATATATATATATAAACTGCAAATAAAAATTGTTTTCAATTAATTTATGCAAATCTGTTCCTTACATTTGTCGAGGTACACATAATATTAATTTTATTGTTACTGTACTAGTTTTAAACTATCAAGCTATTTACAAAAACATATAATAATAATTTTATTTAAAAATTTAATTTTTAAATATATAAATATCTGCCATGATAATTGAGCTGTATCCTATTCTGGATGATGATGATGATGATCATCATCATCATCATCATGACTACGACGACAACGACAACGACAACGACGGCGATGATGATGATGATGATGATGATGATGATGATGATGATGATGATGATGATGATGATGATGATGACGACGACGACGACGACGACGACGACGACGACGACGACGACGACGATATAAAGTAAAACAGAAAAAATGTCCCCCAGGGAGGAGATTCCATGTTCATTGAAAAACATAGGCACCCCTACAGAAAAGGTTTTCTTGTGGGAATGGATGCAAGCTGTAAATTCATTTATTATACGAATAAGATGTAAAGTATTCCACCACATAAACAAACCGGATAAGAATCAAAGAAAAGATGGTCAAGAGTATATAGAACCACCAGATTACGGAATGGATACGGATCAACACGTACAAGGAGCTGATGCGAAATTATACGGATTTAAATCACAGAAGAATCTACCGTACATTAAGATGCTTGAAAACTTTGAAAACAACATGTTGGATCTGAGAAGGAACATTAAAATGATGGAAAAATGAACTTTTATTAACCAATCTATTAGGAAAATAGACAGTATTTAAAAAATTAAAGCAAGAACCCAATATGATAGTTCCAAATGATAAACCTATGAATACTTATAAAGTATATTTCCCAATTTACAATTACCTCACAAATAAGGAATAGTAGCAAATATAGAATAGCGAAAGTAAAAAATATTTGAGGAAATTAATTTAAAACATAACACTGAAATATCTATACGTAGGGAACTTAGGTTTACCCTAAAAGACCACAAAGTGAATTTCGATAGCAACACTAAGATTAGATTAATAGCACCTAGTGTATCGGATGTAGCAAAAAATATTGGACCTATAATAAAGGACAAGACAAAATTCGACATGTGATCATCTTCAAATGATTCTATTAAATCGTAAAGGAAAATAAATACTAAAGAGGGTCTTAGATTTATACAATTTAAGATAGATGCCTTCTACCCATTGATCACCCCTATTATTCTGAGATAAATCTGTACTAATGGCTAAAGGGTTCACGGATGTAAGCAGCTTAAAAATTGACATAGTGAAATTAGCCAGAAGGAATTTGATTAAATATGATATAAAAATATGGAGTAGAAAAGATAGCATTTGAATTTTAATGTCACGATGGGATCAGCGGAGTTGGTCCAATTACGGTTTTGATGGGAATAGATACACACTGTGAAATAGAAAGACTAATACCAGAGTTAGAAAGAGGACTATATAATGAATAGTGTCTTATTTACTACTAGATGTAATTATAAACAATTAGATTTGGTTAGAAAAAAGCTTCACAGATTATTTAAAGAATTTAGCCTTTAAATAACTGTAGATAATAATGTAAGATAATTGTTTTATATATTATTTTAAACCTCAATGATAACACCTTTAAGCCTTTCCATTAACCTAACCAGAAAATATTTTATATAGATTAACTATATAATCACTTTAAACAAATTTAATAAACGCTAATAAATAATATATCTAATAGAATTTCGAAACTATCCACTATAGTATATAAGTGTAACGTCAACGAAGGAAATAAGCCGTCCAAATATATAGGTTTGACGGTTGCGTTTAAATATAGGTAGAATAACCATGTAGCGGCTATTATCAAAGCTTGTAGAGTAGGAGTCGATAATTCTGCTACTTCACTAGCAGCTTACATAAAGGAACTTAAAGAAAGAAATATCAAGTACACCATGGAATGGAAAATTTTATTAAAAGCCAGTATATATTTGCCGAATATACGCAAAAGACGCAATTTATACTTCACGGAATCCGTAGAGATACTAACATATGAGGAAATAATTATGAATAAGAGAAATGAGATAATACGGTATTGTTTACGTAAAGGTTAATAAAAACATAATACATATAATAGTTAAACATAATACATATCATAATTAAAGAATAAACCAATTACAAGATTATATATGAACATAATGGAAAACTATATGTGCCCAACTGTCGATGTTAGCTCAATATAGGTAGGTATAACATCTATAAATACATCATAAAAATATAAATTAAATAATAGGGATAATTACGTATGTTGTAGAATATATTATAATAAATTGGGAAAATAAATAATAAGTGAATAATTATGAAAGTAATTATAATATTGAAAGTTAATACAATAGCTATAATTAATTATAATAGAAATAATTCAGACATACATGATAAAATATATGATACTAAGTCATATTTTAACTGGAAACAATGGTAACCTACAACTATATAAATTAGAATCCCAATGTAATATGCTACAAAGAACTATACTGATCAGCAGAGAGATAGAACAAAGAAGACATGACTAGCTTGTCAAAGATATGATAAATACAACACATAAATAAGCTTTGAAACCATATAGCCTATCAGGTATGAATAATAGTGTAGAGAAGTGTAATTAAGGCCCACGTATCCATATAGACAGCCCTATATATTCGGTACTTTTCCCAAATTGACACTTGAGAGAATTAACCGGTCTACGAACGCGGTGATCGTCGGATTCCATTTTTCGAACTGTCTTCATTTCAATAATCGCCGAAGATTTAAAATGGGGTGTAAGGACCTTTTATAAACAGTAAAGCTCTACCCAGATAAATGAAACTATGGTACATCTCTGAAATATGTAATGCATAGTTTTAAATAATATATATATATATATATATATATATATATATATATATATATATATATATATATATATATATATATACTTCTTTGTAATATAGCAGGGAAAATCCCAGCAGAGTGCTCGATTGATTAAGAATTAAAGTTAAAAATTAAGAGCGTAATATTTATTTATTTTGGTGCAGAAAAATTAGTACAACATTCGTACCGTCGGTTTCAAGCACGGAAAGACTTAGCCATCAGATGACAACAGAAGCTGAAGAGAGCCGGATGGCTAAGTCTTTCCGTGCTTGAAACCGACAGTACGAATGTTGTACTAATTTTTCTGCACCAATATATATACACACAAATTATTATTTAAAAACTATACATTACATATTTGACGTAAATACATCTAAGACAGTCGTCTATCTTTGTTTCTCTCGGATTTTCATCTTATACAAGGAATGTAAATATTGTCTTGCGCTCATAACACCAAGTGTTTGACTTACATCTCGTATGTATCTATAGAAATCGCTAATGCCTGGCTTCGAGTTTTGCACTATCTAAATCCAACCTCATGTGTGAGGTATTTCTCGTCCCCAAGGACTCTCACTGCCGGGAGCACATCACAAGGATCGTCTACCTCGAAGAAATTAAGGATTAAAGAAACTCCAGGGCTCGTTAAATATTTTAATCTTGAGTGAGGCCCAACTAAAATCTAATGTGAAGAATTATTTCGACTTTTGAGATTGGGACGTTCGAGTCCCACGGCCTTTGGTGCTGGTGGATTGCCGAAAATGAAAACAACCCATGGCAATTAAATTGATCAATCACCTAAACAGCTTCATCGTTTGGCATCTTTCCATGCACACTTATTGCTGTTCGTATATCTCTATTTATATAAAGTTAGGTATGTGTATATGTTTATATATTTGTATTTACAGGATTCACTCCTAAACTAATTAACCGATCATTATGCTAAGTGTAAGGGTGAGTAATATCGACTATATTAGTTCCATTTAATGCAGTGGGGACAAAGTTTAATTTAATTTATACAAAGGAGGTAAATAGGAGGTAGAAGTCCTTCGTAAAATTTCGAACACCTCCAATTTTTTTAAAATTTTATCAATCAACAAATATTCCTCAAATTTCAGTTTCGTCTGAGTATTTTAATGGTTAGGGTTAGGCATAGGGTTAATATTAGGGTTAGTTAAGGGTTAAGTTAGAGTAAAAAAAACAGTTCTGTTTTATTCGGTTCAAAAGCTGTACCAAAACCGTTTTGTGCAATTCATATTTGTATCTATCCCCACATTTCTACTACGGTTATACGACATTTGTATGTGTACATAGTAAGTATCGCTACAACAGCTTTTCTTTTTCGTGTCGACCTTTTGTCTGTTTAAAAAATAACGAAAATAAAAATACAAGTTATAATTAACAGAAAAATATTGGTTATCGCTCAGCTTAGAGGTTGGGACAAAGGTCATGCAAACGAAGACAGATTTAAAATAAACCGAAACAAACAGACGCCCCCCCCCCCTCAAAAACGGCGTCATAAAAATATCTTCACCCGTCTCTATCTTTCTGGTTTAATGGAGACGTCATTATTTTGTGCTTAATACACCGTGCACTGTTATTCGCCATCTCTGTTTTACTGGGTGACGTAATCGTTTACTGGCATCCATTGTGCACGGTTATCCCCATCTTTGTGTTAATGGATGACGTTACAAAACGATGACGTCATCCAGTGTTCATGGGGACAAATAAATAAACAATCGAGCAAGACAATAAGAAAATATAACAAGATCTGCTGAGCTTTAGTAGTAAAGAGATGACCCCAAATGCAATCCTCTACCTATATAAGAGTCAAATAGGTAGAAAGATTTAATATTGCTGCCACATCTGGGGAGGTGCCACACGGAGCACCCTTGCATGCTTTGACAGAGTGCAAAATATACTTCGAAATCTAGTGGAAGATGATCTTTTTTCTCACAGGAAAGACGTTGCTAGTTTCTCTGTGCTTAATTGCTATTTCCGTGGAAGGGTCTTTACTGAGCTCCAGTCTTTGGTTCCTTGTAAGACATTCACAAAAAGAACTGGTCTTGCCACCTCAACGAAAAAAAAAAGATTCTCAAATCACCCGTATGCCTAGCGTCTGGCGAAATTTCCATGAGCAGACCTTCTTTGCAAAGGTTTACCACCTGTGGAACACATTGCCGAGGGACTGTTTCTCTGATGATTACAACTTGGTCCTTTTAAAATTTAATGTCAACAAATACCTGTCATGGACGCCCCCAAATAATCAAACGCAGTTCATACCATTAATTGATGTTAGTACCCTCATAGTGTTCCCCATATTTCGGCTGACATTCATTCTCATATAGTTATGGTTTCACTTACCGATGCGTGTATAAACCATTATACACCTGTCGGGAATCCAGGTTCTAGATCGTCTGTTGAGAAAATCACTCGGACGCCGATGTTAATTAATAAAAATGTTTATTATTAAGCGGAAAAAACAGTCACAGAAAAATCCGAGACGTGTATTTGCGTACGCGTGGGAGGGAGAGAAAGACAGATAGACAGATAGATGGATAGCTCGTCTCGCTACACCTAGTTACATTGTGCGCTCCCTCATTGGGGACGGCCTCCACAACACGTCTTCTCTGCTTGAAGTGTCATCAGAAAAGAGCCAGAAAATCTCTGTCCAGAAGTAACGTGGTTCTGTCGACTTTCGTTCTGATGGTTAACTGTGGCCCTTAGGTGTCACTCAAACTTTTCCATTCAAACATCGGCTTTCGTTATGTAACAAAAGTAAGTAACTCTTATCCTCAGCTTTATGTGTCCAGTCAACTACCCAACTTCCGCTGAATGGCGCAAAAGGCATACAGTCCGTTCTCCTCGACTTCAAGTCTTGCTCTTTTGTTTTCCCTGATTTTGTCTCGATCGGTGACGTAATTCTGCAAATTGTTTCCCCTCACCAATTCTTCAATCCACATACCTAAAAAGACAAACAATAAAATGTTTATATTTAAGTTTTCTCTCAATCTTTAAATCATCAAAACACACCGTCACATTCCAAAAACGATCTCTACCCACATACTGCTCCTGGCCTACAGTTCATTACCATCTAGATTTGCATCCAAGTTGGACCTATCAAAGGTCGACGTTTAAGTTAAGACTTGGCTTCGAAGGAAACTTTCCTTAAAGAGTAGGGTTGAGGCGTGCGCCACTAACGTCCTTCCTTTCATCATTTACCGATTGGCCGTACTTCCCCTGCCTGTGAACCGCCTAAAGGTCTCCCGGTGCATTCTGCCCTCGCTATTCTGGGACGAGGCGAGATAATTGATTCTCACACATTACGAAACGATTTCAGGGGTCAAATTCTTATTTACTGACGTGCTTTTCCGACCACCTCATGGTTATCTTGTTATATTAAGTCTAAAAATGTACCAAAGTACAATCGCAACTTCCATGAACAAAGTTTATTTCATCCGTGGAAGAAAGTATCGTCCGTTCAAGAAAATACCACGAGTCTGCTTTCATCCCGACTACAACGTAGCCGTCTTCAAGTCTAATGTAAACAAATACTTGTTGAGTCGTCCTCTTGGATAATTAATGCCTCTTAAGAAATCTTCTGATCATTTCACAGTTGTTTCCAATCCTTGCGTGGTGGCGTAAACGATGACCTTTTAGTATATTAAAAAACAATTTTCAAAATGGCGTTTATTGTGTTTTGCATTCGAACTCGTCCTTTGTAAGCAGTGTTTGCAAGTTTTAAAAAAACATCTCGGAGATTTCATTAAAATACGTTGGCCGGCAGTATATTTACTTGAGATCTGTTTTTCTTTGCCTTTTTTAACTATGCCATTTAAAAAAATATATCATTTTATGTTCCAATCAAAGGTAAGTAACTCTTTATGGACGAATTCATATTTATATCCATTTTTTAAAGTGGCAGCCAATTTAAAATAATTCCTACCCAGACAAAGTATTTTCTAGAAGGAATTAGATCGAATTATATTTCATTCCTCTAAACAAACTACTGCAACGATCCACTAAGAAAACTTACGAACCAGAATCAAATATTGATTTTGTTGGAAGAAAGCTATCGATGACAAAGAAACGATGAAAAGACTGACTTTACTTTATATATTAGATTGTCCAAAATAAATAAAAAATAAATTATATTTTTTTCTTATTACAGCGAAAAGTTGGCCGAATGTCGACATTCTTATTTTTTTATAATAGATCACCACTTATTAAGGCCAAAAGCCAATCTAGGATGAAAGTTAATAAGATGGAATGATTATCAGTTCAGAGATGAAGAACCTTATGGGAGGATTGAAAATGATTACCGGGATGGATCAAGTTCGAATACTTGTGGGAGCGGTTCATAGAAAGAATCTGCTGACATTTAATTTGAAGACGACCCTGTTGTAATTTGCAGGGAAGCAGTCTTGTGATTATGTGTTCTACAGACGGGAAGATTTGCGAACAAGCTCTGTTTGTAAAAATTACGTCTGAGGCTAAATTGATATTTATTTATATTTATTTTTTATTTATTTTTTATAACATCTAATTTAAAATGTGGGTTATAGCCCCACGTTAAATCCTGTCAATCAGTTCGCGTCTCTTAAAGTTGGTCATGTGCATTTTAATAGTCGGTGCGATTCTATTTTTAAACGTACTACTAACGAAGAATGCGTGCGTTTTAAGGACTTGTCCGCGGCACTCATCGTTAAGAGTGGGTGGCTTTCGTTCTTTTTTTCAATTGACACCCGCTGAAGCTTACTAGCTCCTACATAAAATACGCCAGGGCCGGCGCTAACTAACTATGAACCACCTAACCGGGGGAGAGAGAGTCTGATAGGGTGCATTCGAAAGTGATGCTTTCAGAGGCGTCCGAGAGGTATTTTTATTTTATTTATTTTTTCTCATCTTTACTTAAAAGATTGTTAGAAAAATTACAGATGCTTTTTACAGTAACATATTAAAAAAAAGGAAAAAACATTACTACTCACATGCGTTCATTTGGCCCAAAATTAAGTTATGTCGAACTGCTACTCTTTCGAAAATCTTTATGGAAAATTTGGTTGGTTGTTTTTGTTTCACGGCATATCAACCTTTTATACGTCATTTAATACTGAATCCGGTCATTTTGGTGAAGGTTTTGATGCTTCAAGTCTTTTAAATGTTTAAGTATTTATTACTGGTGTTTGGTTGAGTAAAAGAGGCGGGGTGAAAGAGAGGAGAGGGAAAAAGAGGGGAGGGAGGGAAATTGTTGTTTTTGTTTTTGATTTTGCAGAACATGATTGAGTTTTGCAAAGGAAAAAACAATAAAACATCAATGTTTGGTGCATTTTGAGCCAGGAAGTCAATAACTTCAACAGCCTGATTTAGTAGCGTCAGTAGGTTCTATTTGACCCATAGATGGGGCCCTTACAGGTACTACCACTCCGGACCAGAGTGGACCTGGGAGCAATGGCAACTAAGGGGCAACTCCACATTCCCCACAGCTCCCATATGGAGGCCTCACCACTAGATGTCTTTTAAGGTCATACCAAGGTCCCTTATGGAAAGTTGTATTGCTTGTAAATAAGTATGGCCAACAATTACCGCGTTTTTAATTAAAAAAAAAGAAAGTAAGTTAAAAACGCGTAAAATAAAAAATGTCACGTATTTTTGCTTTCGATAAAGTTGAAGTGTTAGATAGCGAGGGCCGTGGTTGGGTGGAATGGTCAGAGGTGACCTCAAAACGGAAGTCGGTGAAATCACATGACTTCCAGCCGGGGGGGGGGGGTCTGCTTCTCTTTGACTGACAACTTAAGCATGCGGTTCTACTTGGCCGTTCCCCGAGGAGCTCCGGTGAAAATGGTGTCGGTCGCGTCCAATGTAGCTAGGTGTAACGAGAAAAACGATCTATCTATCTATATCTATCTATCTATGTATCTATCTATGTATCTATCTATTTATCTATCTATCTATTTATCTATATCTCTCTATCTATCTATCTATCTATCTATTTATCTATATCTCTCTATCTATCTATCTATCTATCTCTCACGCGTGCACAAGTGGACTATCGTTCTGATGTTTTATGTGAGTGTCTCTCTTTTTAAATACAACTTTCTTATAAACTAACATCAGTGTCTGAGTGTTTTATCTACAGACGATCAAGAATCTGGGTTCACGACAAGGAGGTTGATGTATAATGGTTTATACATCCCTCGGTAAGAGGGTGTATATATCAGAAGAAGTCTGTCAAAAGAATTTCAGTTTAAAGCTGAAGGATCAGTATTTTGGGCAAATCTGAAAGTGTTCAGGTCGTTGGTAGGACGTCATGAAGAATTATGTTATTGTAGCGTGAGCCAAGATATGGATGAGATAGACGAGAACTTTTTTGGTGTTTGGTACACTGATTTACGCTCACAAGAAAAAATAAAAAGGAAGTATATGTGTGAAAAGAAGCAGATAAAAACAAAATTAATAAAACACAACATATTCATATATTTGCCAAGTTCCAAGGTTTGGAAGTTATTTTTTTGAGTGAATTGTTCATTTGTGCCTGTAAGTTTGACAAGTTAATTTATTTTCCTGTGTTTGTAATGGTGGAAAAGGAACGAGTCAATATAAGAAGTGTGTATGTATATGTCTGCCTTTATTTGTCGGTGTGTGAGTATGTGTTGTGTATGTGTGGCATATATGTAAGGAGGTGATAGCAGTTTTCATTCTTCCTTCTCTTGGCAACATAGCTGGGAGAAGCGTGTTGCATCTTCCTTTTTGACCAGCTTCTGTGTGACTTTGGCTAACTGGCTTGGTTGACTAGGCTTTGTGGCTGTTTTGTATTGTTTTTATCTGAAAACGACCGGCTTCATAGAGCGAATTTGTTTTGGCGAGTAAACCTAGGATTTTAGTCTACGAACGTAAGTGTAGCCGAGTCAAATTATTTTTATAATTTCGTATTTTTCCTTTATGAGCCGCTTCTTGTACACAAATGTGATAGTTTTTATTTTGAGGCGTGTCTTATTTATTTCTGATCACGCTATTGGTTTATACAGATGAGATTTAAAAATATGTTAATACTATATTCTTTATTTCGAATACATCCTTGCGTAAAAGATCATCATTTTAACAAGTCACGGAAATGTCCTCCTCAACCTGATAGTATACCCATATAAGAGCCAGATAGTCATAAAACGGAATACTGCCGCCACATCTTAGGAGCTGCAGCACAGAGCATTCTTTCCTGCCTCGGCAGAATCAAAATCGACTTCAAAATCTCGTAGAGAATAATCTTTTCTTCTCCTAAAGCCCATTTCTCATAGACTAAACGTTGCTAGTCTCTTTCTACCCTATCGTTATTTGCACGGAAGGTGCTCGACTGAGCTTCAATCTTTGGTTATTCCTTGTAATACATTCACAATACGAACTCGTATTACTATCACAAGGGAAAATATTTTCCTTTCTGCTACCATGTGCCTAATATCAGGCGGAATCTCCATGAACAGAGCTTCTTTGCAAAGGTTTCCAGTCTGTAGAACACATTACCGCAGGACTATTTCCCTGCTGATTACAACCTGGTCGTCTACAAGTCTAATCTCGACAAATTATTGTCCTAAACCGCCCCATAAGTAATAAAACGTAGTTTATACTATTGACCAGTGTCATTAATCTCATAGCCTTTCTCATCTTTCGGCTGATTCCGCTTCATTATCCCTTATCCACAAGTTGCTCTTGGCCTTGATGAATGGTGACCCAATGGTAAAAAATATCCATAGATAGATAATAGTAAATTAAAAATACAATGTTTTTTTTTTTTAAATAATTAATAGCAACAGATTCCTAATCTTAGGAATAAAGGTAAGCTAAAAACTTTTTGTTTTAGATCGAATTTGATGTTTATCTTGTTTATTTGTTTTTCCTTTTCATGATGGCTTTAATGACGGCGTGAGACTTCTGGGAAGAACGCAATAAAAAGGCAAAATAAAAGAAGAAAAAAAAACGATAAATAAACATAACTGGTTTTGCGACAAGGACAAAAAAGGGAATCTATCTGATGTTTGGCGCGTCAGACTGTATTGATATAGCGCAAGTGGCCCAGAATAAATATTAATCTAAAACCGCAGAGTGTGTTAATTTGTGGCGAAATTATATAGGAATGCTACGCCTCCCTCTACTAGAAATATACTTCTATCATATCTGCTGTGTTTTTATTGCTAAGTAATTGGTTTATTCGGCTGGGGGTTTGTAGGAGCGTGTCATGCGCCTGATGCGATCAGATACATTTTTATATCTCTTACTAGACTGAACTAACTAAGCTCCCGTTCTCTTGAATCACAAGAACGACCGTTAAAGATCATTATTTTATTATACTGGCATCTCATAGACACAGGATTCTGACACAAGCTAAACAAACTTTTGTAAAGGGCCTCAACCCCCCCCCCATACACACGAAATTTGATTCATAACTATTCTGAGATATATTTTGATGATTTTTTGTTCGAGGTCACAGCTTATCAAAGCCAAGAGCCACTCGATGATACAGATTAATGAGACGGGAATTAATGCTAGCTGAAAGATGAGGGACACTATGGGAGTACTAACATTGATTAATGGTATGAACTGCGTTTGATTACTTTTGTGACGGTCCATAACAGGAATTCGTTGACATTGGATTTGAAGACGACCATGTTGCAGTCAGTAGGGAAGCAGATGAAGAGTTATCATTATTTACATAGCTAATCTTCGAACAATTGACCGCATCTTACATATGAAGTCATCTTGTCGGATTTTCAAAGTCAGACCCAAATACTTGATTCGGGTTAACCTATTTTTCGTTTTTCCTCCTACAATTTTTCCATTTACTTGACTCCCCACGAGAGCAGAGTTAGACACAACGTCGGTTTTTATGTGGGGAAAATCCAGCTTCTCATTAGAACAGATGCAATACTTTGCTCGCATTTCACTATGTTATTGGCACAAATATATTCAGTTTAAGTTGTTTTTTATACTTGTTCCGGTTAAGAAAACTGTTAGAGCTGAGACATTTTCCCTTATTTGCCGAATCAGATTAAAGGGAAGTTGTCGTGTGCAGTTATACTGAGTTCACTCACTTTGAATTCTTCCAAAATAAATAATATATTAATTAAATAATGCGACTCCAGGCATGTCTGTGTATGTTTGTGTATTTCTCACCTTCACGTTAATTACATATTTGTATTTATTCTTACTTTTAATCGATTAGCGGCAAATACTAAAACGAACTTTTCAAAAATCTGAATTTAAGAAAATAATTTGATTACAAAATTAGAGTCACCAAAATTAATTTCCGTTTCTTTGTAAACAAGTCAGCCATTTTCTTCTTTTACTCCCGGAGAATACCGTGTAACTACAGCTAGTCAATCTGTATATTTATAGTTTAGTTATGGTTCGTCCGATGTGCGTCCCCCGGCCTTCTTCAAATGTAATTATTCTTATTTATTTAGTTATATATATATAACTCTGGGGCTAAGACATAATATATACGTAGCATTGATTGGGTTTAAGGGGCTGTAAGTAGGGGTGGGACGTAATGGGTAGAAAATTTCAGATTCATGCGAGTAGTATTTTTTGTGTTCATTTATACATAAATAACACTAAACAATCAAACATTTTGAAAATTTTGCAAAATTCAGAAGGTGCAGGCCAAAAATAGCCATTAGGGCTCCACGGGATTCAAAATCCATTATTTTTCGGTGAAAAAGTGGTTTCATACGACATTGCAGGTCCTAAAACATCATCAAAAGCTATGAATGGATATAGATGGTTAAATCTGATATAGTACTTTAATTTAGGACCATTTTCAGGCTATGAAAGGGTTTTCATGAATGTAAAATAGCCAAAAACTAGTGGCCTGCATCTTCTGAATTTTGCAAAATTTTCAAAATGTTTGATTGTTTAGTGTTATTTATGTATAAATGAACACAAAAACATACTACTCGCATGCATCTGAAATTTTCACCCATTACGTCCCACTCCCAGAAATCAATGAAGACCTCTGTGTACTTCATCTCCGAACCCTAAACCCCATATTATAATATCTTATTTTTTAACTTCTCTAATTTCCAAGTTATCTTAGCTATATCTGCATTACTCTTACCTCTTCTCACTCTATGTTGATTCAATTATTCTCTAATGATTCTTAACGTCTATGTAGACATTTAGAAACAGTTTGCTATCTGTCTATCTATCTCTCCTTTGCTCTGATCCAATGTTGATTCAATCACTCTCTAATACTTTTTAATCCTTCTCTAGTATTAAGAGAAAGAGTGACTATCATTTTAGCATTGCCATCTAACGTGTCTGTGCACACCACAAACACGTATATAAATTTGCTCTACTTCTATATTATTCATAAGGATAATAGAGAAGTTAATAGACTTATTATTTTTAGGCATTCAAGAAGAATATCTTAGCAGATAAGTTACAGCTTATGAATTTTAAAATTAAATCAAAGTAAAATAAATAATAGTAGTGGTTGTGAACCAACAGACTACTGGTACGTTCAGTATATATATATATATATATATATATATATAAATTAATAAATGCGATTTTTTCTCATTTATCACACCTATATTTCTATCAAATCGGTTCACTGCTATTTAAATCAATACTACAACATAGTCTTTTTTGTAATATTGTATAATAAGTCTATGTTGACCATTATTCATTTGTAATTTTATTGTACTATTTCCTATATATATGCAATAGTTTTGTCGATATTAACAGTATTGAAATCGATATGTTAACAGTTAGAACATTCAAATAAAATTCAATATGGGTTACATTTTTCCCAGAATACGAAGGCACCAGTGTTTTTTTCGATTCTATATGTGGTCACTAGGGGCAGTTATTGGTTAGGTCTATGAAATAACTGATATATATATATAAGAAGGTAATGAAACGAATTTTTTTAAGTTGACATGATAGCAGAGAATATCGTAATGTGAAGGGATAAAACATGTAAAATGTTAAATAAAAACAAAGTACTTGTTATTTATAACTTGATATTTTCTTCAAATACTACGGATCTAAAATACTACGGATCTCAAAATTCATAATGATCGGTTAATTAGTTTAAGAGTGAATTCTATGCATAAAATGTATTAACATGAGAATATAGAGAAAGTGGTGAAAAAGATAAAGAGAGTTAGAGTAACCACATCATATATATATATATATATATATATATATATATATATATATATATATATATATATATTCTGACTCGTTGTAACTTTTGCCAGGAGCCCATTTATTAACTTTTTTTATCTTTTTTCTGTTGATAGTGAATCAACAATTCCCTGATGGGCAACAGAGTAGGGAAAAGACTACATATTCCGCTTAATTTGTGCTGCGAAACGCGCGTAAGAAATGCTAACATTGAATTTGGAAAACATAAATCTAAAAAAAAGTTCTTTTATTTTTTAATACAGTTTTTAAACATATTTAAAACAATCTTTTTTCTTTGTCGCTGGAACGAACAGGAATTACAGGTATTCCCGGATATTTAAAGTACAGAGGTAAAGTTTGGTTGTGGTGTTTGATGACAGATGAAGAAATTGGAAGATCAGATGAAATGTATGGCTATGGATTGATTTTTCTTTTGATCATTATAATGCACATGTAATATATATATATATATATATATATATATATATATATATATATATATATATTCATCTTGATCTTTTTTCTAATAATCTCGCTCGGTACAACGAGCCTCATCAGAGCTTTAAACAAATAAAAAGGTATTAACCTTATTTTTTCTGTAAGAGTCCTTTCTGAACTTGTTAAAGTGGCGTCCGATGTTGTGTGGACTTACGGTGTAATGTATCTTTTAAATTTGAACTGAAATCGCGCAGGGTCGCTAATAGGTATACATTTGGGAAAGTAACATCGAACGCCACTTCATCAAGACCGGGAAGGACTCTTACGAATAAAAATAAGGTTAATATTTTTTTTATTTGTTTAAAGCTCTTATGAAGCTCGTTGTAGCGAGCTAAATTATTAGAAAAAACGTCAAGATGAAAAAAATATTATTTTGATTTTAATAAAAACATCTGCATCTAACACATAGTTTTTTGAAGGCATTTTGCTTCTTTCTGTAAGTTTATATATATATATATATATATATATATATATATATATATATATATATATATATATATATATATTGTATGTATTTAGGCAGCATATTTTCATTTAGGCGAACATTATTAAATAACACGGAGTGGTTTTGTTTGATGCGACTTTTTTTTATTTTTTCAATTTTCCGAATTGTCCATCTAATGTTTCGGTCAAATTGATATGAATATGATTCATGGGTTTCTTGTTCCATTCCATATATATATATATATATATATATATATATATATATATATATATATATATATATATATATATATATATATATTAATTTATTTTTGCGTGCATAAAAGGAAGACATGGACAGTGATTTCTTTTATGCACGCAAAAATTGATTTATAAATTAATTAATTAAAAAAAGAAATCTATCTATACAAAAATTGATGACACGTCCGATTAAGGGCGAATGAATGCAGTCCTCTGCATATTCTTAAAACCGCTCAGGCAAGCGACAAATAATAAACGCATTGGTAAACACTGGTGTACTATCACCAGTAACAACAATAACAAAACAAAAACTCAGCGTATATATATATATATATATATATATATATATATATATATATATATATATATATATATATATATATATATATATGAGCTGTGAAACAGCGAAACAGTCTGTATGTGGATGACTATAAAAAGCTTCCCCGGGTAGAGCTTATTTTTGTAAGGGTATCGTCAACGGCCATTAGCTTTAAGGCAATGCTCATTAGGTAAAACTAATTTTCGAGCTCAGGCATTTGCAATGTTTACATTTCGTTACATTGAGATATCTCTTACATTCAGTCACTAACTGGTCTAGCCGCACTGATGAGCTGTGAAACAGCGAAACAGTCTGTATGTGGATAACTATATATATATATATATATATATATATATATATATATATATATATATATATATATATAAGTCAATGTGTGTGTTATAGAAAGAAACTAATAAGTTTCAATAAGTGTAAGATATATACAGCTCATTGAACACTTTTGGATTGAAAGACACCTAGAAAGACAAATTGATAGATACACACATAATAAATAGCATAGCACACACACACACACGCAGATTAATTACCTCACACGGAAGAAACGTCTGCGACGAGTAAGTACAAATTGTTACCCACCTTATAACAACCAGCTTCCGCGTGCAACCTTAGATTCTCATGTTTAAGATATTTGATCTATTTAATTAATTATGAATCGAACATTTCCTGTTCATTCGAAAACGAGTGTCATTTGGTTGGATACTTCCTCTTTTGAATACTCCTGACGTTTTCCATATGTTTCAAAGTGGGTTTTAATTATCAATCTGAAAGCTCATAGGTAAGTGTACACCAATCTCTCGAATGAACCGGATGCTAGGTTACACTAACCTCATGCCTCTTGACTGAACAAATACAACTAGTCCAGATTTTTGGTTATAACCTAGGAAGAACTAGAAAATGTAAGCGGACTACACAATTATCATTTAAAATCGGGACATCTATGTATGCTAATACTCTCTCAAGAACGGTCAATCCATATAGTTGTGAATTGGTTGTATTAATCTATGAGAATATCTCGCCATTAAATAGATATTACGATATATTCTACAGTCAATAATTCATTCTAATGATCCATGGTTCATCTACTAATAGAAACGTTATTATAATGGAGATTTGATGTATGTTTCTAATTTGCAGTTTTGCATATGAGTATTTATTCTCAAAGACATTACGTCATGGATCAAAACGTTTTCTCAACATTATTGCGTCTTGTGAATGGATGGCTTCTCAAAGATATCACATGATGAATCAGATTCCATTCTCAAAAACATTACGTCATGAGTCAGATTATATTCTTAAAGATATTTTGTCCTGAATCAGAAGGTCTTCTCAAAGATACACAATGACTTTTCAATCATCATGTATTGTTATAGGTCAGAATGTATTCTCAACGATATTGCGTAATGAGTCAGAATGCACGCTTATAGGTATTGCATCATCAGGCAAAATGTACTCTTATAGATATCACCTCATGAGTCAGAATATATTCTTAAAGATATTACGTCATTATTCAGAATATATTCTTATGAATATTACGCCATGAGTCAAATTGTCTGCTCAACAATATAATGATATGAGCCGGAATGTATTTTTTAAGATGTTATCTTATAGGCCCAAATGTTTTCTCAACGATATTGTATCATAAATCAGACTGTTTTCTAGAAGAAAGCCATCATCGGACTGATTGTCAAGGACGTATCCCCGACTGAGTGTAGATGTAATGTTATGTGAACAAACATCTTGCTGCATAACTCCCCACTTAGGATGTCCCCTATAAATATGCCCCCTAATAACAGTAGCCCTTTACATCTCAGTTGCACTATGCGTTATTTGAGGCGAATAAAAGTTTTAAGAAAGGTCTGTCGTATTCGTAAGTTAACAAAACGAAGCAAGATATTTTAGTGTATTTGAATTTAAAGAAAATAATAATGAAGCTTCTAAAATCAACTTTTTACGCGCGTATTAATTAAATTGATATTCTTAGATTTCCATAGATGTTGGTGTTTCACAGCTTGAAACCTCTTTCGAGAAATAGCGGATGAAAGTGAACCCAGACAAATGGAAAATCATTTTCTTCAATATCTCAATACACACGAACACGTTTAAAAAGAAAGATTTTCTTTCTTTGCTCAGTGATTCCAGGATCCTCATCTGATATTAACAGTAAAATAGGTATAGCAACTTTGGCATTTAGATGTCTAAAAGAAAAGATATGGAACAAGAAAGACATCTAAACACCTCCGAAGTTAAGACTTTACAATGCGTTTATAGTTCCTATTGCTGTATATGCAAGTGAAACATGGACCATACTGGCTGAGTATTGAGAAAATCTCAATGTCTTTGAAATGAAATGTTTAAAAACTATCTGGAGTATCTTTGCGAGATAGACGAAGAAATGTGGATATAAGAAAGAAGCTTGATATTAACGCATCCATCAACAAGGTTGTTCGAAAAAAAAAAGAAGATTAACGTGGTGTGGACATGTTTTCCGGCTACAACACTCCAGATATGTAAAAAGCATATAAAGAAGGTTCCACTGAATAAAGATCAATGGGGCGACCATCACAGAGATGGACCGACGAGATACGAGTTGATACCACTCATGGCAACAGAAAGACTAAGTCAAGATCGGAATTTTGTTCTCAAGCGTGTAACGAAGCTCTCTGGAGTCTGCACATAAATCAAGTAAGTCTATAGATTCTTATAAGAAACTTTTTTATATTAAGCCCAGAATAAATAGCAGACCCTTTGATTTATATCCGTATCGTACACTTATTCTTTCTTCCTACGAATTATTCATCAAGCGTAAATGGACAGGGAAACTCTAATAATGTAAACTGTTATTAAATCATTCCAATAATTAGATTAAAATCTGTTGACTTCAATGTTGTCATGATTAGCAACTAACTTATTTTAATTAATAAAAATGATCTATTTAATTAATTCAATTAACGAATTTTCTTTTGCGCCATTTTTAAATACAGGAAACCATCTTTGTAAATAAGAAATACACCTCATCTTTATTTGCAGTATTATTTTTATATTTCAATACAGAACGTAACGCCATCCAAAGTTTCATGGCCATAGCTTTAGCAGTTTTTAAATAATTTTAAACACTACTAGCCCGGTAAAGAATGTTGACCCCCGTGTTCTCCTGCTCTCAACCTTGAACTATATGTTGCTTTTTTTCGTAATTTTCAAATTGTCTTTCTCTTCTTTATTTACGTCATTTATTTATTTACGTCATCCACGTACTCTTTTTTCTTACATTGTTGCTACTCTTCTTCATACTATTACTTTAGGTTTTTTTCTTCGCTATTTACGTCATTTGCTCATTAACGTCATCCACTTACTTTTCTTTTCTTAAATTGCTGCTCCTGCTCCTCCTCATACCACTACTTTAGTTTTTGCTTTTTTATTTACGCCATTTATTTATTTACGTTATCCACATACTCTTCTTGTCTTACGTTTCTGCTCCTCCTCCTCCTCCTCCTCCTCCTCCTCCTCCTCCTCCTCCCCCTCTTCCTATTCCTACTTTTTTAGTTTGTTTTTTTCTTTATTATTTACGTCATTTATTTATGTACGTCATCTTCTTACTTTCTTTCTCTTATCATACTACTGCTACTATTACTACTATTCTCTATATCTGCCGATCATTGCCCCTCGGTAATCTGCAATAATTGTAATTATGTTAATTATTACATACATAATTAAACATTGCTAAACGAGTCAATTAGAATAAATAGGCCAACACTGCCCGTATTACGAGTACTTATCTCGTTTACTAAATGTGAATGATATAAACGTATGTAAAATAATGTAAATACCATTTACACTTATTGTATTATTTTTAACAAATGAATGTGAAAAGATATATATCGCTAAAGGATTTTATCATTTCTATTTTTGTATGATAAAATTTAGCATTCTGAACAATTATCAGGTCAAAATGTTAAATCTCTGTAATTTAATATATCGCTATATAAAGTCACCATTCGCCCGTAAATGGAGTATAGTTGACATATCTTGGCTGGTGCACCAACCAGTAGTGTCTTCCTCCTGGACAAGGTGCAAAAAAGAATTTATAACCTAATAGGTTCTGTAATGTTTGCCAAGCTCCAGCCCTTGCCATATCTCCGCAGTGTTCAATATCTGTGCTTGTTTTTACAAGTAATTTCCACAGAATGTGTTCCGATGAACTTACTACACTTGTATCCACTCAACAGAAATACCCACGACCCACTCGACAAGCAACAAAATCCCACCCCTTCACTGTAGATATCACTAGAAGCCAGAAGAGTCTCTACTCTAATAACTTATTTCCTCGAACTTTCCTCCATGCTCCTTATTCCCCTGATCGTACCAACATCTAAATGTAACGTGAACAAACATCTTGCACAACTCCTTACGCAGCTTACCTCTCTATAAATATGGCTTTTATCACAATATCTCCTAACGCTTCAGGGACAATATGCCTTTTTTGGAGTGAACAATTTTTTTAATAGTAAGTGGTGAAGCCTAATTTAACTAAATAATGTTTATATATCATTTGAACACATTTAACTTTATAACATTTTATTTTACAGGAAAACTTAAAAGTTCACTGTCAAATCTCCTTAAATCATGATAGTATCTAAGGAGCATTTGAGGCACATAATGACGTATGCGTTTGAAAAAAGATAACTTTGCGGCTTAAGCGACTCGAAATATTCACTCAATGTATTGACAAGAATGCTTGAATGAAAGAACGCGCAGAAGATGGTTTACAACATTCAGAAATAAAAATTTCGCCCGTGAAAATGAAGATGGATAAGGACGTCCTATTGAGTTCGATTCAAAGCTCCTTGTGGCATCACTTAAAGGAAACTGTACTATCAGTTGATAAATTTGCGATGAAGATTTTCCCAAACCATACAACTGTTCATAATCATCTTCAACAACTTGGAAAGGTTGCTAAGCTTGAAAAATGGATGCCTCATGACTTTTCTGCATATCACAACTCGCGGTTGACGGTTTCCATCAGAGAATTCATTCATAACAGCCATTTTCCAATTATTTTTTTTTAACATAGTTCACTCCAAACAAGGCAGGACGCCACTGTAGACTTGAGGGGCTACTGAGAAAAAGGGTGAAAGTTTGGGAGGGGGCAACCTTAATTGGGAGCTGTGCAGCGAGATGTCTGTTTACATTAGTTTTAAATTTTTGCATGTCAGTACCGTCAGGAAAACAGGGAGCAGGGAGGGAGTACCAGAGTACAGCAGCACTAGGAAAGAAGCGTTTGGAGTAGAAAGCTCTTCGGCATCTGGGGACCTCCACAGTTAATAACTGGGATTTGGCAGATTGTCGGGTTGGTCTAGTGAATTTACACCAGAGCAGCAAGTTCATCAGAGCACAATCCATTGAAGTACATGTAAAACAGGCACAAGGAAGCAACATTGCAGCGATGGGACGGTGGCTGGAGCTTGGTGGATAGTGAGAGACCTATTAAGTTGGCGACTCTTTTTTGGACCTTGTCAAAGAGGAAGAGACTAGTGAATGATGCCCTAGCCCAGATGTGGCAACAATACTGCATGCATGGCTTTGTAGAGATATAGGATAATGTCAGGTGTGAGAAGTTTACATGCAAGTTATAAAGTTAAATGTGTCCAAGTACATGTGATATATGATATATAAATATTATTTAGTTTCATTAAGCATTCCAACTTACTTGTAAATTTCAGAAAATTAAAATCCGGACAGAACGTATGGGATTTTAATTTAATAATATTTAATAAAACATAAGTAGATATTTCAAATGATTATCGGGTTACATTTTTTATAAAGATTCTCATGCCTTCAAGTTTAAAAGAATTTTTCACATAAAATATGCTATCAAGATTCACTTAAAATCGTTACACGCTACCCAAGATATTCAAGAGATATATGTCAAGTTATGAATAAATATAATAAATGCCTGTATATTTCATTTTATACGTTTGCGTAGCTGCCACGTGTCTCCAAGTAGGTGGTCGTCATATTGATTATGTGTTTTCTTGGGTACACACGAGGGTCGGAAGTAAAGAGGAAAATAACAATGATGAAGGAACGGTAATATTATGAAAAAATAAGGAATGGTGGTACTTACTGATTGTACACTTAGTATTTGGGGGAATATGGCCAACATGAGCATGAGGATGAGCGAATGATATTTATAGTCGGGAACGAGTGGGGGAATGGTGGGAGTAGTTTCAACCTATAAAATCCTTTCCGCCATTTCTTGTTATTGTTATTGTAGATTTAGTCTCGATGGAGACCAGATCGTTGAGTTACTTGAATAGAGATCCGTTCTTTGATTACTACCAGACCCTGTTGACGTGGTTCGCTTAAAGAGTATTCTTTTTTGCTGCTCCACTACTGCAGACTCCCTTCTGGGTATCGACAGAAATTAATTTTTAGACAATATTAAATAACGGTTGCATGAACACCCCCACCACACACACACGCACCCCCCACACTCACACACACAATATATATATATATATATATATATATATATATATATATATATATATATATATATATATATGTGTGTTGTTGGTTTGGTGACAATAGTGATTCACTTCCTAAGTAATTAAGCGAGTTAAATCTCTTACATGCATTACGTCACCCCATTTAGGGACTTATATATTTATTTATAGATAAAATATAGTTATCCACGTAGACGTGTTTCGCTGTATCTACGGCATGATTCAAATCCACAACCACATTGTCTGTAGTCCGAAATGTTACCGCTGAGCTACAAAGATATGTCTGAAATATGTACGACTTGTTTATCGCTTAAATGTTTAGTTATGTTTGTTTTACCTAAACATTTAAGCGATACCAAAAATTCGTATATATTTCAGGAAAGTATCAGCGGTAACTCAGTGGTAACATCTCGGACTACAGACAATATTGATATGAGTTCGAATCTTGCCATAATCAGCCACGCTGAAACGCTGTAGCTACAGCGAAACACGTGCACGTGGATAACTATGTTTTATCTATCTATATATCTCGTTTTATATATATTCCCTCCAAATAAAGTTTGTCAAAGATAAATGTAAGAGGGACATAATAAAATATGATGCATAAATTAGTTAAAATTACGGACGGGATTACAAACATGAGAGTCCACATTAAAAGTCCCTATACACAATCAAATTAACATGAACTGCCAGGATAAACACAATATAGAGAATGTAGTGGCTATGTAAAGTTAATACAACTTACTTTGATACCGTACGGAAACTATTCTCAATATGAATGCTGCGAATAGTAGAAAAAAGTCCACGCTGAGATGGCTATCTGAGAGTCCTGTTTTAATGCTGAAAAGCGAGATCTGACGACACGCAGTCAACAGTTTAAAAACAAAGAGCCAGCCGGATACGTCCGCTGGCTTCAAAGCCCAACCAGGAAAAAGACAAAGTCTCGATCTCAATCTCGAATGTCGCATTACGCATGTGCGAATCTTTTTGGTACTTAAAATGAAAAAGTGTATTTTCATCTTCTCATTTTGGCAAGTAATAATTTAGGAGAGATACATTGAATATCGTTCAAGGGAGATAAATTTGAATATGCTTCGCCAACATTAGTATTAATATCGAGAACTATTATTTAAAAATTCTTACTTTTTCTAATGCAACTCCGAACAGATAATAAAGCGTATGTTGTATTTCCCATATATATTTGGTAAATTAATCCCTTAATGTACAAATCTTTCAAAATTAAACAATGAAAACTACAGTGTGCCCTCAAAAACATAGTATTGTTTTTATTTAGACCCAAAAAAATGTTGAGTAAGCTCAAATAATGAGATTTCAGCTCTCAACGTAATGGATTTTACTGTTTGGGGGTTTACTGTTACGTTAACTTTAATTACCGAGATGAGGCGTCACAGACTTAAAATCTTAACGAAAACTCTGTTGGTGGCAGCTTGGAACAATATCCAGCTCGATGTTATCAACTGGAAGTTAACTAGACCGTCTACGGTATCGTGTACTTTCTTAGGGAAAGCACATTCAACATCTAATCTAACATTGCTCATTTTATTAACAAATGTTTGCGATTTCCAATACTTATATTGTACATATAAATTAATTTGTCAAAATCTCCTGTTTTATTTCTAATGGACACAATCGAAAGTTTATTACTTCTTTTTTAATGCATACACATTTTTCATACCATCGTTGGCTTCATAATTATCCACAGTTGTTTTCCTTGGGTCATATCCAAGTTATTTCCCATTAATTATACTGTAAAACGCACTAGAAAGGGTGCGGTAAGATTCAAGTAAAGCAATGCAGACCTTGACGAGAGAAATGGGCGTCAGAGTAGCGACTATAAATGAAGCACCGAACAGGGATCTTATTACTCCTCACACAAGAGGCGAACTCCTTACCATCAAAGCGCAAGAGAACCTCCTTACGGAAGCCAAAGAAACCATTCAACAATGTTAAACATCCAGTTGAGCCATAGATTCTCTAGTTCTTGTCCGAACCAGTTTGACAACGCACAGAGAAACAGATTGCAAGTCTACAATCCGCACAAAGTTCCGCACATCATGAAGACCAAATCCCTTCAAACTGTGAGAGTATTTAGCCGTGTTTCCAGCGACGGTCACCTAATATTATCGAAACGGGAATCAGAGAATTCAGATGGCTATACTGAGTTGCTGTCTATTGTTGAGCTGGGTGGAATGGGTCGTCATGCGTGTGGCAGCAGTTTTTTAATGTCACACCCAAGGAGAATCCAGAAGCAGCTGTTTCGAACTTTCATTACTTCACCATTCTTGACATCTGGTCCCCAAACTCGCCTCATTGCAACCCCATCGTCTATAATGTGTGGGGCGTAGTTGGGAAAGACATCAACCGTTCCGACTGCAACAAGACCCACCTAAAGTCCAGCCCTTCCTCGCCGTGGTAGGGACGGTGACAATGTAGTAGTGTCAGAGCTACCCGGCTAACAGGGATCTTGTAAAAATCAAGGAGTCGACATAAAGATCCGTCGTTCTCTAGTCGTCTCTGCTTCTGCGTGTAGCAAGCAAAGACGTGTCAAGTACAGAACCGCAAATCAATAGAGTGAAAGAGTCGATGTTGCTTCTGCATCATTCCTTTGTGTGTTCTGGCCAAAACCGTCCACGACTTCGCATGCAACACTAAGCTTTGATGCTCTCGGTGTCGGGGGTAAAACCTGCAATCATGCAGGTTAATGAATAGTTGCAACCACCGAGGAGGACTTCATGCAAATCAAGCAATCCTAAGACACGTTCTTCGTGTGCTCTATGCAGACGTCCAACTCGCCTTACAACAATAAGAACAACCTGTAACAATTAGGACAAGTGTTCAGGCGTCTCTCGAAGTACATTGTGAAGGCTCCAGGTTCAGGTCCCACCTGAAAACTGTCATGGAGACGTGGGAAGCAAGCTGTATTCGGCAAAGGATTCTCTAAGATATTTACTTTGGATTTTGAGAATACATTAATTTTTAGCCAAGATATGTCGCATTATCTTTTTCCCCCTCAAAACTGTCTAATTTTTTATCGAGCACTCTGTATCTGTATATAATTCAAAATATTTTCCTTCCTCATAATATTTTACAATATTTTAGGCCGTATACTTGAATCTTAGGAAAGCATAGAATCAAGATTCACCTTGCCGAGCGTTACCAAACATCACTGTTCAATCAGTTGTGTCCAAAATGTATATCTCCGTGTTGCATATCTTACTTCGATTCAGTTTTTCTTAAGTTTCCCTACAAGTAACCCTGTTACATAATGAGGACCGTGTTTAAAAGGAAAGGTGTGAGTGGCATATTTAGGGTCAGGGGTGACACCAGAACGGAAGCCACGAAACAACGTAACTTCCAAATGAAGTTTTCTGTCTCTTAGCTGACGAGACTTATAGCAGGAAAGACGTGTCGAGCGTGACGTTCCCAATGGAGGGCATGCGGTCACAATCTAACTAGGTGTAGCGGGACGAGCTATTCGTCTATTTATTTGTCTGTATGTCTCTCTCTCCCACGCGTACGAAAATAACCTGTCTCTTTGATGTTTTATACGATGATTTTTCTCTTTGTAATAAACCTTTATTTAAAACTAAACATCGACGCCCGAGTGATTGTATCCCCAAACCAGTGTGTTCCTGACGACGACGGTAAATGCACGCAATGATAACCGAAAATGTCACAACGGTATTCATACTCCCCGGGTATAATTCACTCTAGGATATTTCTTAACCAATTTCAAATGCATCTAAAGAAAGCTAAACGGCTAAAATGTTGAAAAAATTACTTTTAAACAAAAGTTACATTTCTGAAACAAAACCACAAAAGAATCAATGACGTAAACATAACAGAAAAAAAAACAGAGTAGATTCAATCTTTAAATTTAATTTTATTACTAAAGTGACGAAATCTGGAATTCACGAACTTCAAAGATCTTAGGCCATTTTTTCCAGAGAAGTATCTCTATTAAAAAAAAGTATCCGATCAAAATAGTGTGTGATTAAATACGAATTAGGGTGATTTTAAAAAAATTAAAAATTAAAATCGATTATTTGATAATTTGTTGTGAATAGTTAATCGAAATAAAAAAAGAAATTTCAGTTTTAAAATTCTGTTATGCCAACTAATATTTGATACCCTAGCTTTTACGTCTTTAGCGACCGCGTGTTCGGGAATATCCGTTTTGTGTGTTATGTTTTCGTAGATAACATATGGATGTCAGAAGAAACTGAAAAGGAGAACAGTGAATAAACAGTTGGATTTGCATACATACACATTTATTCCCACATAAAACGTTTGTCGAAGAGAAACGTAAAAAAGATTACGGAAACATGTAATAAGGTACACCATATTATATATAAAGGGAGGAAACCCATAATTACTAAAGATAGAACACGTTTCAGTTCTAATTACATTCAGAAAGACACATGTGTTGCCAGGTTTGTAGATAGAGAACATATGAACGTGTATGGCTTAGTGATATTTTATATTCTAGCTTCTATGTTTTTAGCGAGCACATGTTCGGTATATCTTTCCCGGGGACGAGCTGCCATTTTGTGTGTTGTGTTATCATATATAATACACACAAATGTCGGCAGAAAGAGGAAAGTATATCAGTGAAGAAACAGTTGGATTAACATGCATACACAGCTATTCTAACATACATAATTTGTGAAAGACAAATGTAAAAATTAGATACCAAATACAGAAGACGGTACTTAATATGATATACAAATATTAAAACTACAAACATTATTGTAATAAAAAATAGATTAATTTCCTAAGCCATTAGAAAGACATATGTTGCCAAAGATGGGCGAATATTCATGAACAATATATAAGTAAATATGACTTACATTTGTGTTGGCTGTGATGTTCTGGGAGTCTAAGTGACTGCTACCAGAAAAACGCTTGACGTACTCAGCGTCATGGTTTGAAGTCGCCGTGCAAACAGGGCAATTTGTCGGACACGTCCGACGACCTTGAAAGACTAGCCAGACCTAACGGTGCTCGTTCATACTTCCGCACAGCATGCGTTGGACGAGTTTTCTTAACTTCCGGATAAGAGAGCACATTTTTCTTACGTTGGCCAAAATAATTCATGGGCGATAACTCTGATATTAGTTCAAGGTAGATCACTCAGATAATTCTAAGGGGATAATCTTATTAAAACATAATAATTTGGTATTAAAAAAACGGCATGCGCTGCATCTCTCACTTTTGGTTTTGATCTTCTTTATTTATAAAATTATCAGATCAAATATCGTGTGTGTGTGTGTGTGTGTGTGTATGTGTATGTGTGTGTGTGTATATGTGTGTGTGTGCGTGTTTCTATGTAAATAGGGTGAGGTGTGATTTGTAACATTTCAAGATAAAAACCGATTACTTAATAGATAAGGATGAAAAACAAAATAGAAATAGAAGACTCACTATAGTATTATACCTACTAATTATTATAAAAGGGTATTTATATAAAGGAATAATAGTCATTAAAACGCAGATAATGGAGGATATTTGCCAACAAAACGACAGTAAAAGCTTCAGCTTTTTATTATTACATGCATAAAATACATTTTATTTGTCATGAGATATTTTCGCAAAACTATTCACATCTAACAACGACTCATAAAGTGTTTAGGTAATTTTGTATTTTTAATTACAATGATTTTAACCGAAAAAAAATAGATTCTATTTTTTTCATGCGTTTACACGTCAACAGCCTGGAAAGATATCTGCAAAAATGTTGCCTAAAACAATATTTTATACTTAAAAGTCAGAGATCACTTTAACCTAAAATGATCACCAACTTCCCGACCAGAACGTGTGGAAAAGGCCGGTTAACCAAAAGACCCAAAAAAGTAAATGATTATTTTTACTTTTTAGAAGTAGTTATAAAGAAAACAAAAATATGCCCTTCATTAACCCCAATACTAACTCTAAATCCGGGGTGGCTGTTTGTAACTCTACATCCGGGTGGCAATACGATAAATAATGTATGTTTATGTTCAATTTAGGTAAGTAAATCTCTTACATGGCAGCTAAATTGAAAGAATATGGCAGCCATGTTGGAAATAAAAAAATGTTTACCCGTTCTTTTTACTAGTTATTGTCATAGTTATTTGAAACTTTGCTGACATGTGGAATCTCGAACATCATTAGGGTAACGTTCTTGAAACCTATATCTCACGTTGCATAACCACTGTAGCCACGTCATTTTGGTAGCTGAGCCCTTATGTGAAGAAAAATATGAATTTTAATTATGGTATATGCTGTTCGAACACTAATACAGCGATCCCAAATTCCATTAAAAATGTTCTTGTTGGAATCTTTTATTTCATTATAACATTAAACACTATAAAAGATAAGAAGATATGGTGGTCTCTCATTAGAAAGCCTTTAATATTTAAATGTAAGAAAACGATTTGAAGCCTAAGAATGCATTTTTTTAAATAAATATTAATTATTTAAAAAGCAGTCCCAAATTTTCGACGTAATAAGTAATACGTATTACGTCGAAAATTTCGGACTACTTTTAAATAAATTAATATTTATTTTTTAAAATGCATTGTTAGGCTTCAAATTGCTTTCTTACTATTAATGATTATTTTATCATTTGAATGCTTTTTCCAATTTTTACACCAATTAGTTTTCTCTATGCAGTCATATAAAATAGTGATTAGAAGCAAAGCAGTCCTGTGATTATTTTTTCAACAAAGTATTTTTTGGTCCTCGATGTTTATAGGAAAGACTTACGTATTTTTTACCATTTTTCGTTATTCTTTTATTCTGTTATTCCTTTATTTCATCATTCCGTTATTCAGTTATCCTTCTGATTTCCACAAATTTTGTTCATTACGTTCTAACAAAATTTATCATGAAGTTATATAAACATAAACGCAGAAAGCTTTTTCCCCCATATTTCTCGGGACAACTGGTTTGTCATCTAATAAACTAAAATGCCAACTTATATTCTAATATATAAAATTTCATTAATTAATTTTTTTCATTGAAATCCCCTAAAAGTTAGTATTAATTGTTATTTACATGAAACAAGTACTGATGATTTGTATAATTTGAATTATTCGAACTACTGTTCTCATCTTGAGTGTTATTCTCACAACGTTTCGGCCGATGTAACGTCCGACCTTCTTCAGGTGTATCTTGTTGAATTCGAGAATCTTTCTGTTGAACTCGGGAATCTACACTGAATTTCGAACGAAACCCTTTATTTAATTAGCATGCTCTCGTTCCGTCACCCATGACAGCGTAGAAGTCTTGGGTAATTCGCACTTTCTAGTATCGCTCGCACTGGGGATTGAACCTCATGCTTTACTTATTCAAGTAGTAGTGATCGCAAGAAGAGACAACGCATGTTTTACTTATTCAAGTGGTAGTAATCACAGGGGTGGATAACTCGTGCTTTATTGATTCAAGTAGTATTGACCGTAGGGAAAAGAACTCATGCTTTACATATTCAAGTAGTAGTGACCGCAGGGGGGAGACAACTCAGGCTTTAATTATTCAAGTAGTAATGATCATAGGGGGTGACAACTGGTTCTTTACTTATTCAAGTAGTAGTGACCGCAGGGGGGAGACAACTCAGGCTTTAATTATTTAAGTAGTAATGATCATAGGGGGTGACAACTGGTTCTTTACTTATTCAAGTAGTAGTGATCGCAGGGATGGGGGCACAGTGCATGTTTTACTTGTTTACTTTCAAAATAAACTATGCATCAACATGTTATTTTTTTTCATCTGCTTGATTCTATTGTTGGCCCTGGTTTCCCGATTTCGTTTTTTAATCGGATACTCACTAGACATTTTTTTGTATTTATCTTTATCTTATATTATTTTTATATCTTTTCAAATTATCACTTGTGGTAATTTTCTCTTACCGACTTATCTGTTTATATTCCTCTGACGATAAGATGTCTTTGTTTGAAAAGACATGGCTTAAGGAAGGAAAATACATTTCTTTTATTCGAAACACTTTGTTTTGAGCAACCGATGAATTGATAGATATTGTATTTTTACAATCCTTATTCTTATCTTTTATTTGTTTTCTCTCTCTCTCTCTCTCCCTCTCTCTCTCTCTCTCTCTCTCTCTCTCTCTCTGTATATATATATATATGAATATATATATTATGCATATGTGTGTGTTGTTGTTGTAGTAGTAGTAGTAGTAGTAGTAGTAGTAGTAGTAGTAGTAGTAGTAAAAGAACTGCCTCCAAACGAGAAGAAGAAGAGATTCGTGATTTGGTGAGTAAATTTCAAATTATGACTAATTAGAACAATTAAAACGGAACAGGTATTCTTCTAGTCTATGTATATCATTTAAGAATATGTGATTGTTTTATATCATATGGTTAATTTTATAATTACTTTAAGAATGCATTTTTGTTTACTATTTAAAGATATGTACAAGTAACAGCTATGTAGCTGGTACAGCTTGAATTTGGCATTGGTCATACCGGTCGAGGATATGTGATCGACAATCAGTCCGGCAGAATGTGTTTAATTTTTGAGTAGCTGATGATCTTGCTTCTGTCGGGCTGACGTATGATTCTGGGCAGATCTAGGAGGTCCACCTTCCCAGGCGTTACTTTCTCTCTTTGAAAAGGGGTTAGCTTATTGCTAATCGCCCGAGCCGTCTCCTATTGAGGAATGTACTTTTTGCGTGGGTCAGCGTGCACCTACTCCTGTGCGCTAGCTTTTCAATCCCTACATTATGACCTTTGTGTCACATCTCCCTCCGATTGGAGGGAGATAAATGCCTACGCTCTTGACAAGCAGGCTGACGGTGACGTTGTTGCTGTCGGGCTAGAGTATGGTTCTGTTCAGTCCTTGAGAGTACACCTTTCAAGGCTTTACATTATCTCTGAGAAAGGGTTAGTTTATTGCTGATCGCTTGAGACACTCCTATCGGGGAATGCCGACGGGGCTGCTCAGGTATTTTTGTAGGTCAGAGAGCACTTCGTCTAGTCCGCTGACTTTGCAAAACCCACCTTACTTTGGGACTAACTTCCTGCAGAAGAAAAATAAAAATAAGAAAAGTAGAAGTGAGTATATGTGGAAATGATGTAATACACGTACATTATATAAAAATCATGTCGAATGTTATGCGTCTGTAAGTGTGAAAAGTTCGAATTATTAAATCATCGAAAATTTTAAAGTGTTTAGCTTATATTGTTTTAACGATGTTAAATTTAGAAATGAGTTTCTATTCAACAATTCTAACCTATTTTCAAAGTCCAAAGTGTCATAAACGAAATCACGTCTTTTTGAAGGCCCATCCCCCTCTCACATACAAGTATACGCAAATTGTGATCCTAGATTGTAAATAATTTTTACAGTAAAAATTATTACAATCAGAATTTTTTTTTGTTTTCATTATAACGGAGAAAACTTAGCGTGTTTATGTGAGTACGCGTTTTCTTTCGCAATGACGCGACACTCTTCAAGATGATGTTAAAATTAACAGCGGGCGCAAAAAAAAACGCATAGAATTTTGTTATGTATGTGCGAATGCGGCAGCTTTACAAGAAGTTTTGTTTGTTTAAATGTTCAGTTTGGCAAGTTTTTATGTTTAAGATTGTAATGACTAGTTTTTTTATATTTAATCCTATTCATATAGTGTATTTTAAAGATTTTAATTTTACGTAGATGATTACTCTCTATAGTAATCAAATGATATTGAAGTAAATAATGACACCATGTGTAATATTACATTTTAACAAACGGAGCGATTCAATTGGAAAATCATATTTGTTGATTATCCAATTGATATTACTTTGTATATAGGTAATTTTATCCTACTAAAAGAGTTACAGGGCCGGATAGAATGTGTAATTGATGAAATAGATTGGAATTTTAAATTTTTTGGCAAACAACACAGGTCGAAAATTTTAGAAATGACAATTATATTTAGATATATTTTTAATTATTCAAATTAAAGTTTTTTACTCACTCTGAAAATGATTGCATTTAAACAGACGCTACAAAATCGAAAGTCACCGCTAATTTTAAAACAAACAAAAAATAAAAACCAGTGCATAAATTCAATCGCCACTTATTATAAATATAAAATGTATATTTCTTTCAGTTACTCTTGAGTAATATTAATTTACTTTTTTGTTAATGTGATTAACTACGACAATCTGTTCTCATAATTAGGATCAGAATAATTATACATATTTTCATCTGTAATTAGCTTTATTGCATATCTTATTTCATTTGACTTTTATTTTTATCTTTATACCCGTGCGCCCCATTTAGATTTGTATATTTAATGATTGTTTCTCGTGTTATTTATATTTTTAGTATTTTCTTAATTAAACATTGTTTGTTCTTTTTTAAGATAAAATATCGAATATTATACTAAATGAGAGTTAATCAAAGTTTATTTCCCCGGGGCTTTTGTCCTATATACTTTAATCAAACTACATACTAAAATATACCTTCGTTCGCGGATTGAGTTACGTTCGAAAAATATTAAATTTACTGGTTCTAATTAGCCGTAATTTGTAATTAATCGCACATCTCTCAGTATCAATCTGTCAATATATTCTCTCGCACCTCTCACTCTATGTTGATTCTAATATTTCTTAATGTCTCTGTGAGCATTTAGAAAAAGAGTGAAACTTTATTTTTCGAATGGCAAACAAATTTACACACGTGGATCTGTACATACCATACACATGTATGTAAATTAGATGGCAAAATAATAAGTCTATTTACATATAAATCATGTATAGAAAACTTACTCACAAGATTCGCTTTTAAACTAATTAACCAATCATTATAAATTCTAAAACACAGCTGATAGGTGTTTATATTTATAAATATTCAACAGATTTAAGTGTCTTTGCAGTATTTTAAAAGGGTACTTATGAGCATAATATAAGGATAACTTCACATTTGAAAATTCGAATATTTCCGATTTGCATTGACTTGATCCATAGTTTTAGACACCAATTAAGCCAGATTCTCTGAATTTCAATTTCTTCTATAGTCTCCTTGAGCTTAATCTTTAAATTTGAGGCATTTTCTAGAAGCAAGACCATATAATGTTTTTCTTGGCACAATTTAGAAAAAAGTATTCTACACATAAGGTTTAGGAGCATTATATTTTGATTTTAATCTTCCTAAAGGGACATAAAGGTGGTGCAAAATTGTTCTGTTAAGGGAATTAATGTTACCATTCTTGGGGGGGGGATTCTTCTAGCACACACACACACACACACACACACACACACACACATATATATATATATATATATATATATATATATATATATATATTTATATCGCTAAGTTAATTATTTCAAGTAATAAAACGATAATTTTTGTGCTTTTATTCTCTCAATCTCGGCATTTTGTTTTCTTTTTCTCTATTTGTTTAACAACGTCGCGTTATCATTTAGAATGAGGGTAAGAATAGGGTGCTTCAAATTACGCGGAAAAGCCCTTTGATCATTCTCCTTGTATGCTCCTTAAGAGCTTCATTAATAGAACGAAGTAGGTTTATCCCAAACTGTATATAATATCAGCATCCGCATCAATTTCATCTTGCATAATAACACTTGAATGATACTGATTGTGCTTCTTAAGTGTTCACATTGCTAATTAAAACCAAACCTTATGAAGATAAAGGTGTTATTAATGGAACTATATCTTGAACCTTATTAATACTCTGTATATTAATGGACTGATCAGTGAGCGCAGTAATATTGTAACTGTCACAGCAGAACATTATCTGTTCTCTTGAATGTTCGATAATATTCTTTTTCAAACCTTTAACCACATCTACGAGGGTTGGCCGAGAAAATGTATTTGCTGTGAAAAGTAAAGCAAATAAATCCAGTAGACACTAAGATGCAGCCCAGAGCGAATAATGGAGTTATTGTTGTTTTTTTAGTGCTTCCATTATTACATCCACAAAGTGACAAAAAGAAAATATTAGACTAAGTGCATCTTAGCCTGACGATATCCTACGCCTCTGTGTAGCTTAATTGCCATAAATATATTTTCATACTTTATTAGTGAATGTATATATATATATATATATATATATATATATATATATATATATATATATATATATATATATATATATATATATATATATATATATAGGGTGTTGCAGAAAAATCCAACACTTAGCAAAAATAAAAAAGATTTAGCAACAGTTAGATAGAGTTACATGCTACATTATTTTTTATTGTAACCGCCACCAGCGGAGACGACCATCAGTGAGCGCGAAATGAGTTACATGCTTTGGCGACTATGTTCCTGTCTATATCAGCGAACACCTCTACTGTGGCAACCTTCAAAGAGTCAACTGTGTTGTAGGCGTGTTTATTGATCTTGGCCTCGATCACACCCAAGAAGAAATAGTCTACGGTTGCAGTCGAAAATCCTTCAATTTTAAAATGGGACACTTCGCTCATATTATGCCCCCCTAAATTTACTTTAAAATATTCAAAAGAAACTGTAATTTGTGTCATATTTATTAATTGATGTCTAATATCTATTATTAAGATTTCACAAAAATCGGGGATCTGTGAATTTTTACGAAAGGACTTCCACCCTTTCTTTGTTTTTTACGTCCACTTAAATTCAACTAAATATAGACAACGTTACGACCTCTCATGCACAACAGCTGTATTCCAAAATTCATAATTATCGGTTAATCAGTTTAGGAGTGAATCTTGTACATACAAATATACAAACATATACACATACCTAACTTTATATCGATATAGATTATTTTCCGCGTTAGGTGTTAGTAAACGCATTGGACCTGATATAATACATGTAATATATTTAAGTATTTGTCGACAAATGTTTACAAATTATTTACTAAATGTATGAATAATGAGAATATTCCATAGTAACTGCCTTACCCGGCGTAGCCTGGAACTTAACATTGTGAAAATAATACATGAGGAAAAGCATAGAAATATAAAGCCAAAAAATAAACTTTCACGAAATATTTCATTAAAATGGATTAATTGTTTGATAAAAAACCGTGAAGCCTTATACTGTATTTAATGTGATCAATCAATTAATTGATGCAAAAAAAGAATTATTTCTAAATATCATTTTAATATCACGAAGTAAATTATGCAAATGGCTGATTTGGTTTCTAAAAAGGAAAAAGTAATCTAGTTGATTTTAATGATATATTTTTATAAATAAACCTACATCATTCTAGTGGATTTAATTGAATAATTAAGATAATTTTTGTAAAGAAGTTCATTTTCCAAATAATATTGTTGATCCAAGAAGTAATTCATTGAAACGACCGACTTTTTTAATAAGAAAACGGAAAACACTGTAGTGAAATAACTATCTATATAATAATACGCTAAAGCATTTCTTGTTCGTACGTACGTTGTCACCTTTCACACCCATTTGAAAAAGTAAAATCGTTCAATCGCCAAAGATGAAATACAAAAAGTAACTGAGGAATAGTTAATGTCGTTGGTCGCCAAAAATTAAAATTTTACCCATTTCAAAATGAATTATTCTAAAATCGAATAAACTGTCATAAATAGAATTCTGTCCCCCCCCCCCTCGACTTAAGCAGTTTTACGACATATTCTTTGCATTCTTTTTTTATTATTTGTCTTATCGAAAGCATGTAACATCAATTACTGTAAAATGTCAAACGCAACGATTCTGGAAAACAGAATGCGGGTTTTAAAACGAAGCCGTCGCCATTTTCTTTGTTAAACCGATTAGGCGTGAAAGAACGGAATGGAATAATAAAAAACATTTATTGAATCGTAGAGACGGCAAAGTTATTGTGTTTTAACCGAGGATAGCGTATTGAGAGTTTGGGTGTATGCCATGGTGACTGCTGCATTAGTATTAATATTCATGAATTTTCAGAACTTGAGAGGCGTGAAATGCGACATAACCTTCGTGATAAAACGGGACATACTGAACATATATAAAGCATGACTAGAGACACATACACATACATGAGTGTAGGCTATTAGGGCCCCCGTAACTAAAAAATATTATTTTCATAAATAAATGCCTCTAGGACCAAAGTGCAGTATCTGTTCTGATACCACACTTTATCTTTTCTGTCTTTGGTCAGTGAAGAAGAAATCCTTCTAGACTAAATAAATTTTTATATTTGTCCCAATTCAGAGTGCACTTTTTGATGGGGCTGGATGTTCCTCACATTAAATACCGACCTTGTGTTTACGTCTGCCTTCATGAAGAAGCAAGTAAATATGGCAGGGAATAAAGTCGCAGACATTTGATAACTGCTAAGAATGTAATCCAATTTAAAAAAAAAAAAAATCTATACTCTTCAATCAGGTTGTTAGCCGTGCTACCTTTAACGAACACGTGTACCTCATCGGAACCAACTTACCATCTGGATTGCGCTTTTAACTAGACGATTAACAGCTCGAATATCAATGGCACTCTATCAGCTACTCAAAATTCTTACCTTTCTCTTTCATACAAAAATCCGTACACTTGTAATTGCTATATGCGCTATCAAAATTAAAGCTGTCTCGGCTTTTTTTCTCATTAAAGTTTATGCTGACTTCTAGCCTTACCGTGTCTTCGCTCAGCCTACTCAAGACTGTTTTCGTGCATTCGGGAATAATTAATGACCATGCAGTAAGTACAAAAACAAACACAAAATGAAAAATATTCTCCACTTTATAATAAAGAGCAATGAGTATATATATTTATATATGGGAAAATGAAAAAGGAAAACCAAAAAATGGATGTTTTTTATGTGT